>CM032454.1:89682871-89704673 GCA_019049505.1 Pachyrhynchus sulphureomaculatus | reverse complement strand
TTAGTCAAATCTTTGTTCTTTTGGAAACAAATTTTGATTTATACAAATATCAGAATTACTAAGTAGTGATAGTAACTTTTAAAATCAAACAAAACAGCACAACCTATTTCTTAGTTTATTATTAGTCAAATCTTTGTTCTTTTGGAAACAAATTTTGATTTATACAAAAATCAACTAATTAGTGATAGTAGTAACTTGGAAACAAAATATTTTACATGTTTAAATTTATTGGTCTTTCAATTATTTTAATGCTTTCGAATCTACTTTTTATCAACTAATTTTAACATTTCTTATCTGTTTTTGTTGAACTCTCTCATTTATACATACTAATAAGCATTTCATAATTTTTAGTCAAATAGTTATTAGTAAAGCATATAATATTGCAATTTGTACTTTATCCAATACATTTTACATCCTCTTATCGACAAAAATTTGATCTTTCTTATCTGTTTTTGTTGAACTCTCTTAACAACTGGTTTTTGTTGGTATCATTTCGTACCAGGCAACATATTATTTATTTTTGTACTTTTAAGTATTTAAGTAAGAATCTAAAATGTTGTTTTATTAATTTATCCAATACATTTTACATCCTCCTATCAACTAATTTTAACCTTTCTTATCTGTTTTTGTTGAACTCTCTCTCGCATTTATTTAATATTTCTAATCAAATATATAGTTATTAGTAAAACATAACATTGCAATTTATATTTTATCCAATACATTTTACATCCTCTTATCGATAAATATTTGATCTTTCTTATCAAATTTGTTGAACTCTCTCTCATTTAATTTAGGTTTTTGTATCATTTCGTACCAGGCTCTACATTTACATCTTAAGATTTTAGTTAGTTTTATTGTTTTATAGAGATTTTATATTTTAAGTATTTAAATAAGTAGAATAATTTTCTCCAAGGTATAGAAGAATAGTTGTAAAGATTTTTAAACAAATTAGACGAGGCTCTTTTGTTCATTGGTATTAATATATTTATTAAATCTGTGTTTCTCATACTTGTATGTTTTATTCTCCTCTCGTTCCCACACAACGAGTCAAAGGCTCAGCTCATTTTTAACAAATATTTTACTAAGATTTACAATACAACGAGACCAAATTATACTTTTATTAGGCTCAACAAAACCTTTTACAAAACTAGTAACAGATGACTCGAATGAATTATTTTATAGTTTCTTGTATCTACTTTATTTTAGTAACAATTTGTAGAATTTATTAATATATTGTCTTAAATATCTGCTCATACTTGTATTTTATTTCTCCTCTCATAATACGAGTACAGACTAGGCTAGGATCATCTCTCTCTACATATATATTTTACTAAAATTTACAATACAACGAGACCAAACTAAGCTCAACAAAACTAACTCTTTGTGAAAAACAAACAACAACAACTTTTACTCTTATACGGTAAAAGGCTAGGCTCATTTAATATTTTACTATTATTATTATTACAAACCAAAAACTCATTTGAGATTCATTTAAGCTCATTTCGTACTTATTTTACGATTCTTGACAAATATTACTTATTTAACTTGCTTTCATCTCATATAACATATTATAGCAAAATCCAACGAGTTCACACAAAATTTCAACGAGCTCACAATAAGCTCATTTCATATCACTATAATAACTTGAGAACAAACAACAACTTTTGCCTTTAACTTTCCCACAGCCAAATAAATTTCTTGCTCTTTTCAATTATTTGCATGGAATTTTCCTATTAATACAACTTTTTGCTATTTCTTACATTCTCACATACATTCACTCATCTCTTATCAACTATTTTTGACCTCTCTTATCTACTTTGATGACCTAACGAGCCACTTGTTTACTCAATTTTACTTACAAAAAGTACCATGAATCACACATTATTCATACATTTTGTTTACATTTTGCCTTATCTTCGACATTTTTACCGACTTTACGGCGCCAGTTATTTACTGTTTTCGCTCAAATTACAAGATTTTACATTGTATCATTGCTATTTTTAATACATTTACTTCTTTGCCTTTACAATTCAACCTATCAGACACATGCAATTTCGAATAGATAACACACATTTTTTTACCCTTCAACCAATCAAATTTATACTCTTATTAGCAAATTTTACACAACAACCTATCAAATACATGCCTTTTCCAATAGACAACACCCATTTTCACAGCTCACCTATCCAAATACACAGATTCTTATCTAATTTTACACATTCAACCAACCAAATACAACCTTTCTTATCTAGTTACGCCTACTCTGATAAGACCACACCAATGAGCATCTAAACTAATGCAACTTCTCCTCAAATGAAAGTTTATTAAAGTTTTAATGAAGTTAAGATACCCTGTTTGCACATCTACTGGACTTGTTACGTCATTGACGATCACTTCTTGCAGAATCTCATATTACACCTATTTACACACCGATTCTACCTATTCGGAAGACATTTTCAACAACTTATTTTGCCAAAAAGGCACTGTTCAACAGCCACTGGACAATTTACGTCATTGACAACACTTCTTGCAGACTTCTTCTCATACACACTTACACCTATTCACATCTATTTACACCTATCTTACACCTATTTACCTCTAATTTTACACCTTTTCGACAACTTATATTGCCAAAGAGGCACTGATTTCAACATCCACTGGACAATTTACGTCATTGACGACTACTTCTTGTACAAATTTCAACTTTGCAGACTTTTCACATATTATTCACCAATCCTTTTTTATGTCATCCCAACAATTGCATTCTCTATTACGAATCCTATTTGGCTAAGTAGGATAAGTCCCCAAGTTTTGCAGTATTGAAACCAACTTATGTAGGTTCAAATCCTACTACAGACATGACTTTTTTTAACTTATTTAATTTAATACACAACATTTAAGATTTATTCTAAGTCCTCAAGGTCAACAAAAGTGACAAAAAGGCACTGAGATACATCCACTGGACGAGTGACGTCAAAACTTCTTCAACTATTACAGGTAAATTACAGGTAAATTACAGGTAAATTACAGGTAAACAGGTGACAACAGGTACAGGTAAACAGGTAAATAGAATACAAGTAAACACTTCTTCAAGGTCAAATGTGCCAATAGGGCACTGATCAACAACCACTGGACTTGTGACGTCATTGACGTCACCTCTTCGGATTTTTCAGGTAGAAAGGTAGAAAGGTCAAAGGTCAACGAAAACGTAACTAACTACACTTATGCGGACGAAGAAACACCTGCCTGAAACAACTTCCAGAAGACATCACCCAAATGACTTTCAGCTCCTGAATTCACTTCTTCGGATAGTGGTCAAGGTCGGGTTAAAAAGTGGCCATCGAGGTGTCCCAGAAGCGCGTTACCTCTACTACTGATACTATTTGAACGATTTTAAAAGTAGACCTAGACAAAATAAAGGTTCAGACAAAATTTATTTGAATAATACGTTCTTATTATAATCTACAAAAAGCATCAAAATAAAAACTGGAAATCATAGCTAAAAAAACTTCATTGCCACCAAAACCATGTTGATTGTTTTCTGTGATAGCAAATGCATTATTATTCGTGAATTAATTCCAACTGATCTAGGTATCTACAGAGTGTAGCCGAATTTATTGTCTTTGACCTAAATGTCGTAATCTAGACAGCTGGTGATTATTACATGATAATTCTCCAAGTCATACTCATTATTAGTCACTTTTCTGGTACAAAGTCCAGTCTGTGGGTGAAATTATTCACCATATTCATCTTATGATTTTTTACTATTCCCCAAAAATAAAATAAAGTTAAGGATGCTTAAAGAGACAACTTAAAAGGCTAGACATGCTATTTACGCAATCTCACAGCATGAACTAAAAATATATTTATATATATATATATATATATATATATATATATATATATATATATATATATATATATATATATATATGTATATATATATATATATATATATATATATATATATATATATATATATATATATATGTATATATATATATATATATATATATATATATATATATATATATATATATATATATATATATATATATATATAAATCGCCATAATGAGGTTTTTTGAAAAATATTTTTAATGTTTTTTTTACTACTTGTAGTATCAAGAAGCTTCCGTGCGTGTTTTATTTGTGAACTGGGCATTCTTATATTTGAGAAATGCCTAAGAAAAGTGAGTTTGGTATCGAAAAACGAATTAAAATTCAAACCCTACATGAACAAGGCAAGTCCCAAGTAGAAATAGCCAAGTTAGTGAAATGTTCTCGGTGCGCAGTGCAATGTGCTATTAAAAGGTTTGTGGAGACTGACTCTCATGCCAACAAAATGAGAACGGGCAGAAAACGTAAAACTAATAAGCGACAGGACAGAAAACTCATCCGCGAGTCTATTAAAAATCAAAACAAAACATCATCTGAGCTCGCTGCAACTCTTTAGGAAAAGATTGGGATGCCGATTAGTTCTCGAACGGCAAGGAGAAGACTGACAGAAGCTGGATTAAGAGGGTGCAAAGCTAGAAAGAAGCCTTGGTTTTTAGAGTCCAATAGGAAGAAACGCTTAATGGTCCTACGAATCCAACTTTGAGGTAAATTTTTTATACGATTTATTTTAATAAATAACTACATACAATTACTCTTGATTTAATTCGTTTTAGTCAAAGTAATAACTAATTTTTTAATTGAGTATTTTTTCTATTCTTACAGTTATTCGGAACGTCAGGTGTGACATGCGTGAGACGGCGTATCGGCGCGGAATACCATCCAGATTGCGTGGTACCTACTGTAAAACACGGAGAAGGCAGCATTATGATCTGGGGCTGCATGGCTGCTAAAGGTGTCGGCGACATGTTCGTTTGTGAAGGCCGCATGAACAGCCAAAAGTACATAAATGTACTAGAAACTGTACTGATGCCTTCGCTAACGCGTATTTTTGGCGACACTAATTTAGACGACATCAAATTCCAGCAAGATAATGCACCTTGTCATAAATCAGTAGCTACGACACGCTAGTTTAGAGACAATAACATTGTCTTGTTGGATTGGCCGGCACAGTCTCCAAATCTAAACCCTATCAATCTTTGAGGTATTCGGAAGCGTAAGATACGGGAGCATAGCATAATATCAAAAGAAACGCTAAAAAGCGCTTTGATAGATAAGTGGGATGCCATAAGTACAACTAAATGTACTAGGCTTGTACGCAGCATGCCCCAAAGAACTGCTGCTGTAATTAAAGCTAAGAGCGGACACACCAAATATTAATTTATTTCATAATTTTACCTCAAGATACGATTTTACAAAACATACGAATTTAATTTTTTACCCTGAAACACAAGAAATGGAGTAAATTGTAGGGTGCCTAATACTTTTGGCCAAGGCTGTATATATACATATATATATATATATATATATATATATATATATATATATATATATATATATATATATATATATATATATACATATATATACATATATATATACATATATATATATATATATATATATATATATATATATATATATATATATATATATATATATACATATATATACATATATATATATATATATATATATATATATATATATATATATATATATATATATATATATATATATATATATATATATATATATATATATATATATATATATATAAATATATATATATATAGATATACCATACATATCAAACGTATGCTGAAAACTTTTGGTCTAGCTACTTAAAACACATTTTTTGTAAAATTCAACTTCGTCCATTAAGTCTTTTTCGAAAGCGATACAATCAGTCCAATGCTTTTCTAACATTTTTATACCTTTCTTGTAGAAGGATTTGTCTTTGCATTCAAAATAGACCAAATCTCTTTTCCGCGAGCATTTTTTTTGTGGTTTGTGAATAGATAATAGTCGCTAGAGGTCAAATCTGGAGAATACGGTGGATGAGGAGGCAATTCGAATTTCAATTCATACAATTTTGCCATTGTAACCATTGACTTATGATGTGCATTGTCTTGATGAAAGAACACTTTTTTCTTGTTCGTTTGGGGCCGTTTCTTTGCGATTCGTTAGTGATATTTTTTCCCTTCCCAGCATAGTGGATTAAAATTATCCCATGCGCATCCCAAAATACAGATGTCAAAACCTTCCGAGCCGACTATTGTATCCTTGGCCGCTTTGGACGGTTTTTCCCAGCTGCTGTCCACTCAGGTGACTGCCGATTTAATTCCAGTGTGTAGTGGTGGATCCATGTTTCATCCATTGTCACATATTGCATGAAAAAATCATTCTTATTGCGCTTAAACAGGTCCAAATAGCGCCCAGAATCTTCAAGTTGTTGTTTTTGGTCCACTGTGAGCAAACGCGGTACCCATGTCGAACAGAGCTTTTGATATCCTTAGGGTGTCAGCTATCTCACGCAATTTCACTTTACAGTTATCCAAAACAATTTTGTGGATTTTTTTTGATGTTTTCCGGTGTACCCACCTCATTTGGGCGTCCAGAGCGTTTAGCATCATTTGTATCTGTAGGACCGCATTTAAATTCAGCATACCAATAAATGATGAATGATTTTCCAGGGGCAAAGTCCGCTTAACATTTATCAAGCCATTGATTTCCTTGAACGGTATTTTTTCCCATCAAAAAACATTGTTTAATCAGCAAACTAATTCGATTTTTTTCCATTGTTTTGAAAATATCAAAGTAGCGACACTATAACGACTGTAATTTGTAAACTAATTGTCGAAGTCATATGGATTTTTTGAAAAGGGTGACATTTATGTGTCAGACCAAGAACTTTTCAGCCTATATATACATATATATATATATATATATATATATATATATATATATATATATATATATATATATATATATATATATATTTATATATATATATATATATATATATATATATATATATATATATATATATATAACATTTTTGTGCAATTACAAAACTTGGGGAAATATGAGCTGGTTGACTGCATCTATACTTTTTACTAACTGCATGTGCATCTTCTATGACAAAGAAATGCGTTACAGTAGCTGGTCAGTGCCGAAATTTTCAACTATTACAACTTAAGATTATTAGTTGCAGCAGTTAATTGCTAAAACTTTTTCCATCTGTGCACACCCACAAAATACAAGTGCATTACTTAAGGCGCCCAGTTGCAAAGGCAGTTAATTTCCGTGCAGATTTTTATTGATAAATCACCAAAATCTACTAAACCTTTTCTTGTTCATGTTAATAATCCAAATTATTTTGTAGAATGAAAAAAAAGTATAATTGATTTCAGTTAAAAAAATCTGTATAATATTGGGCTAATCAAACAATTTTTGTTGAAAAAAATAAAATGGAATTAACCTGTTTTGCTTCTGTAAATGAATTTTAACTTCTCTTGCAACTAAACTGTCCGCTATGTTTTTTTTTGATACAGATGCAAAATCAGTTAAAATTTATTTGCAAAAGCAGAAGGTAAAAACAAACCTGCCCACAGAAATGTTTGGGCAAAAAATTTGAATAGCATTCAAAGCTTTTAATAATAACAAAAATATAATTAAAACATAAAACCAAAATAATACAAAATGCGTAAAATGCTATTTATGAGGTAGCTGCGTAGGGTTACCCATATCATAAAAAAAAGAATAAAAATTAAAAATGATTGAAAAGTAAACAAGCTTTTATAAAAGTTAAGTAAACAAATGAAATTTTTTTGTTTACGAAATAATTTTTGTTGGTATGTCTATGCTATCTTCTTTATTTATATCCAAAACATCATCATCACCTTCAGTTACTGCTACGGAGAAAAATTATACTCATGACTTAGAACGTCAGTAAATAAGTTCAGTTCTGGTTTTCTTTCCATTCAGCCCCATAGTGTAATTCAAGCAAATTTTCTATGTACTTTAGCTTTGCAGGTTTTACCTGAACTCGTTTAGGAACATCAGAAATAATGCTGTTGCCATAAATCTTAAATGATTTCCCTTTTTTTAAAAAAATTGACTTGGCCTCACCATAAGTAAATTCACAAAATGGTTCCACTTGAACCGTAATGTCTTTGTTTGATTTAGTTCACATGATAATAATTTTTTTAGATTTCTGAAATCGAAAATGTTATTTTCCAGGTTTCTTAATGACGGTTTCTCCGAATGATTTCCAACCTTGAACACGGCATCCTTCCACTAGCGGAATAATGATGCAGTATTTTCCCATTGTTTTGATATATTTCTGCGGATTTTCAATTAGACAATAACTTTTAAATTGTTGCACCAGTCTTCCAAACATCCTATCAGTTCGAAGAAATGAATGTCCTACGATTGGAAAGTATATCATTATTTTCGTAGTATGCTCTGGAGCTACATTTAGTAGCCAATTGGACAACATTGAGATCATAATTTTATTTTTATTTTGCCCGCCACATTCATCAGAGAAAAGTTTGGTAGTGGAAATTTCCTGCAGTAATGATTTAGAAAGCCTCTGATAAACTGCGGAGGTGATTTGGTTGGACCCCTTTGGATATAAATTCTCTGTTCAAACGTAGGAAAAAGTGTTATTCTTTGTTTGTGTTAACTTTGAATGGCCTTCGCATATTGCAAACTTATACAAATAAAGTTATCTTTTCGAATAAGCAACCTGATCAAGGTTTTTTGATAGAACAAGATTTTTTTGACAGTCAAAACTGAGAATAAATTCATCATCATTCTGCTTTTGTTTTTTAAAAGTCTTGAACAAGTAGATCATTTATCCGTGTAGAGAGCATTAAACCCAACGTGTTCGGTAAAGACTGTCCGAAAAAATTCACATTTGACTTTCAAATTCACGCCTGGATTTGCTTGCAAATGCCTTTTCCAAGGAGTTGCAATATTTAGCTCGCTTGGAAGATATTGTCGGTTGATTTATTTACCCCTAGAGTAGTATTCTTGTACTGGCTTTAAGGTTTTAATAATATCTTTGGCAGTATCTCATCTTATATTATTTTTTAGTAAAAATCGAGCACCGTCCCGTTTTTCAGGAGGAATAACATCTAGCTCAAGATATTTTTTGCAAGTGTGTTGCAGACAGTTATGGCTTTCTAGAGTAATGGCTATAAATGCAACCCGATATATCCTAATATTTTCCTAGCAACTATTTGTTTGTTTTGAAGGGTTAAAAGTTGTTCTCACTCGATGAGTAGGTTCAGTAGAGTTAAAATGCTTTGTTTTTGTTAACTCAACTTTAACCGGTTAAAGAATATAATCCCTTTTAGATTTTAGATCACCTTTCGGGTAGTATGCTTTGAGGATTCTTCTAATATCTTGTATGGAAACCTTTTTACATGGGAATATACTGCCTTCTTCGTGGGTGCAGGTTGACATTTTGGGAAATCTTATTGGGTAATATCTGAAAACCACATCGTTTATTTAGCAACTTTCATAATACACTATACATGATTATCTGTTTTATTTCTTAAAATAGTTCACTCGTAAATCCACTTTTCTTAAGAATTTTATGAAATTGAAATATGATGTTAATCTAAATGTTTTTCATTTAATGGGAAAAAAAACAATTTAACCAATTGTGAAGCAAGATATTTATAATTAAAGTGCACATAATTAACATGCAATAAGCCAATGAAGTATAAAAAGGCATAGTTTCCTGTATATCTTAAGAATTTTGCTCACGAATTTTTTAAAAAACTAATATTTATTAAAAAAAATTAGAAAAATTTTGAAATAAAAATATATTTTTTTTATTGATTTGTTAAAAAGATATAAATATTTAAAGTTAATATTTGTTTTAAAAGAATAACCGCATAGTGACGGACAAATATCACAATTTGACAACGCTGTATGTCGTCATCTTTTAAGCACCAACATTTAAACATGATTTAAGGTGGTTAACTTTTAAACAGAAATTCATTTGTAGGTTAAATAATTTATGGAAAAAAACACAATATATTTATCAACTTTATCTGTAATCATCAAATAAAAATATTAAATGTACTAATTAAAAATTTAAATTTGTATCTTGATATTTATTATTTTTTTCTTTAGTATTTAAAATATTTATATTTAAGAAAAATATGTTTGTAGTTTCAATAATTTTTTAATATATTTAAGTTAATGTTATGTTTATTTAACAACACTGTTAGATATCAATTGATAACAATATTAATACATTTAAAAAAAACGGTTTTATAAATCTTCTCCGAAAAATAAATAAATAATTAATGATACTAATAATAAATAAATAAAGTATTATAAACTATTTGTAAAGTAATTAATTATTTTATTTAATACTCGCATATCTTTGGTTACACGTGGTTTACCATTGTCTTTTCGACTAGATATTAATTGCACTATTCCTATAGAACCCAATTTATCATAAGAACTTTTTAGATCTTCCAAGGTTATGCATTCAGATGCAATTCTTTTAATCACAAAATCTGAAATAACACTTACACACATTAAAGATGGCAATATTAGTTTTTCATGAAGCACTCTTTGTACGATACGTAATTTGTAATTACGATCTAAACGTTTCTCATGAGTTATCTTTTCTAGTAAAAGGACTTTTTTACACAAACAATACTTTAAATTTTTCCTAACTCAACGATCCGTCGACCACTACACAGCTTAGGCTCTTCAGTTTTTATTCTTTTTGCGTCATTCATTGCCGATATACTTTTTTGCGTTTATTGATGAGATTTTCCTTTGCAAATTTACCTTTATGTTGCAATTGATTAAAATCAAAAGGCAATTTTTTATTTAATTATATTTTTTTTATTTTAAATTGATTTAATACGGTCTAAACAGTAACATACACAAAGTATAATAAATATAAACGTTATTCTATAGAACATTCGGTAAACGTATTGGCAGCGTTGCCACATGTATTTTCATTAAAAGTCTGCATATGAAAGTTTCCATGTATTGAATACAGTCTCCGACAAAAATAAAATACTCTACCATTGAGTATTTTAAACTTTTTCTATTTATTATCGGACTAAACTTTTCGCTCCGATTATCACGAGTGAACTATCTTAATAAACATTATTATTCAAATTACTTCAACTGCAATATTTCTTTTCTATGTAGGTGAAGACTTTTTTCTATCCAGATTTAGCAGGTGGAGTCCACAATGACCTCGTCTAACTCATCAGGTGGAATTTCCGCAACACTTAATTTGCTTCCATTAAAACGAAAACGTATCAGAAATTAACTAAGAATTTAATTGAAAATTAGAAAAATTCCGAACAACAAGTCGACTTCTTCATTTCTTTGACAGCTCTCTTCTTTCTTATCTTCATCATCAGAAGACAAAGCTACCAACTTTACAAAAACAGGCGGGAATTTTAAACATTTCTTCACTCTTTTTTAAGGTTTTTATTCAAAATTTTAAACCATACCAACTCTGTATCATTTGAAGGATTTAACTGGTTTTATAATATTCATTACTCCCACGGTGGAAATAACTACTTTTGCGACTTCACAATGGCCGTCAAGAAAATAACTTCTTTTTTTTCTGTCTGCTGGTTGAAATTAACTGGTTTTGCATCTCTAAGTTTCCAGTTCCAGTAATAACCCTAGTAGAAGTATTGCGTTGTCGTAAAAGTTTCGTGAAATACAAATTTATGTTTCGGCAACTGGGCGAAGTTGACGAATACCATGAGATTCCTGCAGGTATATCAATCTAATTTACATATAGTAAAAAGGCTAAGTTCTAATCGAAGCGGGAAGGTGAACGATATGAAAACCATTAACATTGCTTCAAGAAAACATATATTTTTTGTCACATAATTGTATTGTACATGGTGAGTCAACGATAGAGTAAAGTTCATTATCTCATTTGTTTCGGGAATGACGAAAACATGTTAAATACAATAGTTTTAGGGAATGTTAAGGTGCACAGTTTAAAATTATTTTTGAGTAAACAGGATACTCCAAAAAAGTGTGGCAGATATAACATACGTTTTTTTAAATGGAACATCCTATTTTCTAAGTTATTTTTAAATTCTGCGTAAAATTTTATAACTTTTTTGTTAATAATATTATATACCTAAACCTAGTAGTTTTTCTAATATTTCAGTTTTTTTTTAAAAAAATAATAGTTTTCAGTTTATAAAAAATTGACAGTAAGCGTCATTGTTTCTGAAGGTGGAATACTCATAATTGAGACGAGCGTTCTATAGAGACGAAAACAAGATATATGTAAAGAAATTTGAGTTAGATGCTACAGGGTGTTCAAAATAAATTTATACATTTCTACTATTTTAAATTGAAATATCTCAAATTTTTTGAACGCCACACCCTGTATATTATTATTTTTTTCTGATAGATTTTACAAAACCCTCCAACTTTTAATTAAATATGTCATATGTATATTTCTAATAGTTTTCGATTTATTTTGAATTTTTCAATTTTTGCCCTTGTTTTTAATATTGTGAAAACATAAACAAATAGTTAACAATAAATTTAATATAGTTTAAATTATCTAATGATTAGTTATTATGACGTAATAAATGTTCAAAAGTATGTCCGTTTACTTGAATACACACGTTTAGTCGTTTTACTATATTTTCCTTCACTTTCCTTAGCATAAAGGGCGTTATTGCCCTGCACGCATCCCGTATCCTATTTTCCATATCTACTGGTGTTGTGTCACATAAACACAATTTTCAATGTGGTCCCACAACAAAGAAGTGTTAAGTCACATAATCGAGGGGGCCACTGAATAAATCCAATCCTACCGATCCATTTTGGTGGATAACGATCGTTTAAAAATTCCCGAACTTCCCGACAGTAATGAGCGTCTTGTTGAATCCACATTTGTTCCCTTTCAATGTTATCAACTTCTTTGCAAAAAATTTAGATATCTAGGCCCGTTAAGGAGTTCGCGGAATAAATATGCACCAAAAATTCGAAAATTTAATATTCCACACCATACATTAAGCGACCAATAGTTTTGGCTTTGAACTTCCCGGACCGACAATGGGTTAACTGTTGAATAATAATGCATGTTATGGCCGTTAACTGCTCCATTACTGCGAAAAGTAGCTTCATCAGAAAATATTATTTTTGATAAAAAATTTGGATCGGCCTCTGTTGCTCCATTCATGGTGGTACAAAATTTACTAGTCGTTCAAAATCACGGTCTTGAAGTTCTTAATGTACTGTAGTTCTTAGGGTACTTCGCTCCGTAAAGCTTTACTGCCAAAAGTAAATTTTTTCCCGCCTCGCCCAGTATATAAACCATCTCAATTAATTCATTTTTAGGAAAATCCATAACTATTACCTTTATATGTCACTTACTGCAACAAATTAAACTATTTTTACTTGCGTAATAGACATATCAAAATTTGACAATGCCTACATTTTTGTTTTGTCTTGGCAACTATGATCTTATAGCGTAAGTGTATTAAAAACAAGGGTAAAAATTGAAAAATTCTTCTTAATAAAAGTTGGAGGGCTTTATAAAACCTATCAGAAAAATAATAATATACAGGGTGTGCCATTTAAAAAATTTGAGATTTTTCAATTTAAAATAATCGAAATGTATAAATTTATTTTGAACACCCTGTAGTATCTAACTCAAATTTCTTTACATATATCTTTTTTCTCATCTCTATAGAACGATCGTGCCAATTATGAGTATTCCACGTTCAGAAAAAATGGGGCTACTGGCAATTTTTTACAAAAACTGAAAACTAGTATTTAAAAAAAAAAATGAAATATTAGACAAACTACTAGGTTTGGGTATATAACATTATTAATAAAAAAGTTATAAAATTTTTCCCAAAATTTAAAAATAAATTAGAAAATAGGATGTTCCATTTAAAAAAACATATGTTATATCGGCCACACTTTTTTGAAATACACTGTATACTCAAAAATAATTTTAAACTGTGTCCCTTAACATTCCCGAAAACTATTGTATTTAACATTTTTTCGTCATTCCAGAAACAAATAAGATAATGAACTTTACTCTATCGTTGACTCATCCTGTACATATAGTAAAAAATCAATTATTAACTAATTATTTTTTTTTAACTCATTGTTTTTAGGTTTAAACACAGCATCCTAAACAAGTTTTTATATTTACTAAATAATAATTTAAATACTAATAAAAATCGAGAATGTCAGTATGTAATGTAAATATTGAACGAAGTTTAA
Organism: Pachyrhynchus sulphureomaculatus; assembly: GCA_019049505.1. Taxonomy (NCBI): domain Eukaryota; kingdom Metazoa; phylum Arthropoda; class Insecta; order Coleoptera; family Curculionidae; genus Pachyrhynchus; species Pachyrhynchus sulphureomaculatus. The sequence continues at coordinate 89,690,505 of CM032454.1, read as the reverse complement.
AGCAGAACATAATTAGATTTTAATATTAAATTGGTCTGTTTTTCATAAGCTACGTTATCTAAATTTACCCCAACATCATTTCAATACTATTTTTTATATACATATAGTTTCCTGGAATCTCTCAGTAAGGGGTTAGGGCTTTCACAAAAGCACTACATCTGACTTTTTTCCGTTAGTTGTTTTTGAGTTTTGTTCAGATTTCCTGCGCCAGGTGATTCTGGAGCTCCTCTAGCACGTTAGCTCCGCTGAATTCAGTCTAGAGCCATTTTGGTGATGTTCTCGTTCGATTTTCTTTTTCTAATTTATACTTCTATGGATTTGGGTTTGGTTTTCGCGTTAACTTCTCGTTTGTTATGATGTTAGGCCAGTAACTGGGAAGTATTTTCTTCAAGCACTTATTCTGAAAGTTTGTAGCTTATTGGTGGCTAATTCTGTGACATTTCATATTTTGCAGCTGTATAACAGAATCGATTTTACATTGCCGTTAAAGACATTCAGTTTGGTTTTTTAACTGTGTAAATTAGAGATCTATATAGGTTATAATTTTCCAAGGACTTGTCGAGCGTTAACGATTCTTTTATTTACGTGACGTTCTGTCCAGCCAGATTCATCAATTGTGCTCCCCAGGTATGAGGACTCTTTCACTATCTTGATATTCTTTCCATTTATTTGTAGTTGTGCAGAGTTCCCACTAAAAATTCTAATTTGTCTTGTTTTCTGGACGGTCTTACTTTTGTAGCTTTGGTACCGTCAAACGGGGTGACTTCGGACAGTGGAGGTGACTTTGGACAATCGGTAGTTCGCTACTTCTTATTCGTATTTTACCGAATGTATGCATTTTATCGTCACTGTTTTAATGCAAGCTCATACTCGCCAGTATTCTTTCAACCACGGTGGCGGTGGGTCGCGCTGCAAGCTAAACTTCGCCACGTGCTACGCTTTTTCTGGAAAACTGAATTTAATGATTAAAAAAATAGTAAAAAAGTAAGTATTCTGCACAGAACTATTTTGCTTATTATTACAACTATTTAAAACCATTTGACAACGAAATTAAATTCTTTTCTAGAATAGTTTTTTATATACTGGCCCGTAACAAAAAAAAATTGTCTTTTATGGGGTGACTTTGGACAATGCCACGAAAGTATAGAAAAGTGTTAGGCTGCTGTAGTTATCAGAACTACAATCAAGATAACCTAAAAAAAGCTATAAAAGAAGTTAAAAACCAAACAAAGTCTTTAAGAAAAGCGTCAGAATTCTATGGTGTTCCAAAATCGACCATAAGCAACGGTGTCAATGAAAAACGTATAAAAGAAGCAGGAGTCAAAGTGTTCTTAATGTTATCGAAGAAAATCGTCTAGTTTTGTTAATACAAAGTGCCTGTGAACTGAGTGTGATATCAGAGAAATAGTAAAACAATACTTGACTAGGAAAGGTGTTAATATTGAAAAATTCCATGACAATATGCCCGGACGCGATTGGACAAAATCCTTTCTGTCTCGTCATAAAGAATTAACTGTAAGATTAAGCCAAAATATAAAACGGCTTCGTGCGCAAGTTTCTGTCCAAACTATAACTGAATATTTTACGGAACTAGAAAAAGCATTAGAGAATATTGATGCAGCAAACATTGTTAACTATGACGAGACCAACTTTAGCGATGATACTGGTAAAGCCAAAGTCGTATGTAAATACGGTGTAAAACACTGCGACAGAATTATGGATTCAACAAAGACAAGCATAAGTGTGATGTTGTCTGCTTCAGCAAATGGAGAACTTTTACCACCTTTTGTTGTATGCAAGGCTAAGCATCGATATCAAGAATGGGAGGAAACTGTCCTTTTGGATGTGAATATAGCATTAGTAAGTCGGGCTGGTTCGAGGCAGCAACGTTTTATGAGTGGTTTAGTAAAATACTATCGCCATGTTTTTCGAAACAAGGAAGGAACCAAGCTACTGATTGGCGATAACCTTTCCAGCCATTTAACCATAAAAGTTATAGAGGAATGTCATAAAAATGATATAAAATTCATTTTGTTGCCACCAAACTAGACACATCTGTGTCAACCCCTTGATGTGTCATTTTTTGAGCCTTTAGAGAAGAGTTGGCGAAAAATATTGACGGAAAGGAAATACCAGAGGAAAGGTGCTTTTCAGAAATCAGACTTTCCACAGCTATTGCAAAGAACACTACAGTTCATTCAAGCTTAGTCCGAAGCAAATATTCTTTCTGGATTTCGAGGATGTGGAATAGTTCCATTCAATCGGCAAGAAGTCATCAAACGTTTACCGAATCATATGAGGAGTGATGAAGAAACAGGTACTACTATGCTTGATCAATCTTTATTGGATTTCTTAAAAGAAAACAGAAACCCTCAGGAAAATAACAAAAAAGGAAAACGAAAGCGGATAAATGTAACTGGTCGAGAAATTAGTAAAGAGGATATAAATGCAGCTCTAGCAAGACCTTCAACTTCAGGTTGTCAAAAAATTACAAAAAATCTTCCCAATCTAATGCTTTCGAGAGTGATCCTTCTTGTGATTCGGATTCGGAGTCAATGCCATTGAAAACACTCATACAACGAATTTGAAATTAATCATACTCGAGCAACGTAGAGACGGTTATACTTTCGAAAATTTACCTATGAATATTAATATTGAATAACTACAGTTCTTATTAAAAGCATTTGTTATGTATATAAAAATATGTGTTATGTGTATAAAAATATGTGTTCGAAGTCATCCCAGCGGTGCGGAAACATCGAAACCTGTACGATTTACATATGTGTCCAAAGTCACCCCACCCTACGAGGTGACTTAAAATAAAAAAAATAAAAATTTGCAATGGCGTAAAATAGAATCTGTGCTAGTATTTGGATTCTACGATAATTGAACTACACTTGGTAAAAAATATAGTCGGTATTATTTTAGTTTGGAAGAAATATGAAGAAAACTCTAAAAACTGTCCGAAGCCACCACCCCGTTTGACGGTATCTAACACATGGGCTGAAAAGTCCCGGGCCTAACAAAGAAAACACACGGTTTTTTTTTTGGTTCAAAATTAGCTTTATTCATCAACGTAATCTCCATCAAGAGCAACGCAATCATTCCAGCGCCGCTCTAACAATGGCCAAACACTGCTCAGAATCATCAACACTTTCTTGTTTTTGATAAACAGTGAGCAAAACGCGGCACCCACTTTGAACAGAGCTTTCTCATAGTCAAATGCTCATGCAATATAAAGCCAACACGTTCTTTTGATATCTTTACGATGTCAGCTAACTCACGCAACTTCACTTTTCGATCATTCAAAACGATTTTATGGATTTTTTTTATGTTTTCTGGTGTTACCGCCTCATTTGGACGTCCACTGCGTTCTGCATCATCGGTGTCTCTACGACCACGTTTGAAGTCAGCAAACCAACGTTTTATTGTTGTTTCTGATGGAGCGGAGTCCCCATAACACTTTTCAAGCCATTGCTTCGCTTGAAACGGTATTTTTTCCCATCAAGAAGCAGTGTAAAATTAAAACACGAAATTGTTTTTGATCCATTGTTTTGAAAATAACAAAAGTAGCGTCACTCTTAGCACAATAACTCACAAACTAATGAATAGAATATCATGAAATTTTAACAGCTGTCTTTTGAAGGTTAGTATTAACTGAAAAAAAGGTGACTGCAATAAAACTAGCGCCATCTATGTGTTAGGCCCGGGACTTTTCAGCCCATGTGTTAGTTTATATATTTTTTCCTTTAGGTCGCTTAAAGTAATTTTTGGGAGACATATAGCGCAGTCAATATCTTTTAGATGACGATTGTTCAATGAACGTCTCTTCTTGTTTTAAATGTATTTTTGAGTGTTCTATCGAGTACTATGTTAAAACAAGAGACAAAACACAGTTTCGTCTGACTCCGATGAAATTACATAAAAAAAATTAAAATCTATCATCTTCGTCTCCATCCACATGAAAAAAATACTTTTTATATGGAATTATTTTATATACTTACATATAATATTTTTGGCGAATTTTGAAATTTTCCATTGAAAATTTATTCCTGGAAATAGCTATTTACAAGTACAAATGTATTTTTTCTCATAGTTCAGGTTGGCGACGAACCTTTAGAAAAATATGACAGTCTATCAACATAAGAATATTGATAGTTCGAGTTCAGATGTAAAGGATCAGAAGACTGAATATAGGTCTTAGCACCCCTGAGTTTTTTTGAAGCGATTGTATTTATAAATTTTGCTTCTATATTATATATATATATTATATATATATATATATATATATATATATATATATACATATATATATATATATATATATATATATATATATATATATATATATATATATATTTATATATATATATATATATAATATATATATATATATATATATATATATATATATATATATATATACATATATATATATATATATATATATATATATATATATATATATATAATATATATATATATACATATATATATATATATATATATATATATATATATATATATATATATATATAATATATATATATAGGGTGTTACGAAAATCGTTTATTATATTTAAACAGATGATTCCTTGGGTCAAGTAGAGAAACATTAAACACTTTTTTCTCATTTTAAAAATTTTGTGAAGGCTCTATCTACCAGCCCGTGTGAGACAGCTATAAACGGTGTTGCCAAAAGTTCATTTTTATTTACAAACATGATAATTCGTTAAAACATAAAGTAATCAAAATTTCTAGTAAGAATAGCAAAAACTATTGCTAAATAAGACCACCGTGACAAAATATTTTTTTCTTATAGAAATTAGATAGGAATAAGAATAGAAACATAGAGCAAAATCTAAGTTTTTTACACTTACCAATAGAAAAACTTACCTCCTTAAATTATTGAGTACTCTGTTACTACAAAAAGCTACGTCCTAATAACAAACAATAACTACTGCCCTTCTTAATTAAAAAAAAAAAACCTTGATTTTCACAACACTTGAATGTATCAACCAATCCGTTATAGGATCACTAACTAATAATGGCTTTAAAGTAGTAGCAACATTTAGATCACCGCGCAGACCGTAGCACGCATGTGATTAACAATGATTGGGCCAATCGCCAAAAAGCATGTCGATGCAAGGAAGAACGTCTCATTTATTAAAACGGACATTCTGTATCAAATTGAATAAAAATTATGTTTTATATCGTGTTACGCTGCGTCGTAAAGAAACTACAATAAAAGTTGAATGTTTTTAAAGGAAATGCAGTGATTATTACTGGGTGTAAAACTTTGCAGCTTTATTATCAGTTTCTGTTTTTTAAACTGCAAAATGTCAAATTTCTTTAATTCATAATAAAATGAAATAAGAAATTGCCAATTTGTTGCAATATTGTAACAATCCAGGTTTTTGTCAAAACTGACCTTATTTGTTTTTGATATGTGTATTAGGTACAACTATTGGCGTGCATGCTGAAAAGACATAAATCTTCAGAGTCCATTTCTGGCTAGTTATTGCGAAGTGTTATTTAACGCAATTTTTCTTTTTGCAGTTCCACTTTACACTTGGGTTTACCAGCTAAAATATATTTTTTGACATCTGGTAAATATACGAGCACATCAACAAAAAAATTACATGTTATAATAAGTGGTGTCCATGGAATCTGACCCTAAAAAAAAATTAGAAGTGATATCGAAATTAAAAATGGGCACCTATACTATTAGTCCTTAGTTGTTTAATGTGAGCTAAATCATTTTTCTTTTACGCATTGAATGAATGAAGATGAAAACAACATCACACATTCACTTCTTTAAGCAAGTTATGAAGGTCATCACACAACAAATAGTCCTATTTGTCCTAAATATCCAAGGGATCTGAAGGCAGCAGCTGCTGCTGCTAAAAAATTACCTTCACAATTTGCATGGGAAAAACATTACAGTAGGAACAACCACAAGATTTTGCATATTAACTCACATAATTTAGATAAAAATATCGTTCTTCTTTTCCAAAAATCAGTGCAAGAACGTTTAACAAATTTTAATAAAATACTAAAAAGCAGTTTACAGACTTTATTCCAAATTCAGAACCGACCGAGTAAAATAAATCAAAAAGCAAGACTATCATAGTGGATGTCAAACCTTTAAAAATAAATCCTATAAATATAAATAGCATTCAACATAAAAAAGCTTAAATTAACTAAATTGATTAAACAACAGCCTTGATGTGGTTCTTATCTAAGAAATATTGCTCAAAAATAATAGTTTTTATAACAAATTTTAATGTTTTTTCGGTTCACCAGACTTCATAGACCTAGAGGTGGTTTGTTCAATTCCCAACCAAATATTATCAACCTTATTGGAGGTACCTATGTCCAAATTATATTGACAAATCGTCAAAAAATTACCATGTTTATTGAAGTCCTATAATTTCAATATTGAAAGTCTGAAAAAAATAATTGGGGGTTGCAGAACAAATAATTTACGGGGATTTCCACTATTTAATTATTCATTAAATTTTAAAATACCACATTCTTCCCCTACTATATATACTTATATGATAGAGGCTTATCCAAAATCCCAGATTTATATATATATATATATATATATATATATATATATATATATATATATATATATATAAATATATATATGTAGTAATGGTTTTTTTCGGGTATCCCGTGTTAGCTTGAAGTCCCTTGATGGACGGTTTCGCGCGTTTCTAGCGAAACCGTCCATCAAGGGACTTCAAGCTAACACGGGATACCCGAAAAACCATTACTACATTTCACACCCGTGAGAACATTCGTCAAAACATATATATATATATATATATATATATATATATATATATATATATATAGATATATATATATATATATATATATATATATATATATATATATATATATATATATATATATATATGGTGTTATGAAATTCACTGCATATGTTTTTTCAACTTCGAAAATTATTGACAAATTAAAAAAATTCCCTTTTAAACCGAATCATTTACAAAATCGACCATGAAAAGTTGATATTGAAAAGAAATAATTCCTTGAAACACCAAAGAACAACTCAATCATTGCCCGTTAACAGCCGATTTTTGAGAAGAAGAGAGTAGGGAAAATCGACCCTCTACAAAAATCGTAGAAGAAAATTTATTTTTGTGTAAAAAAATATTTAAAGTTGATGAAAGTGGATTTGTCACCGTTCAGAAAAAATACAAAAAGTTTCAGTGCGGAGAAAGAGGCCTTGTGTTATGCCAGTGTGCCTATATTCAAAAGAATGAGACGAAATCCTGAATTGGGGGGTGGGACACCTTCTGAGAGTGTTGTCACCATTCCAGACACTGGCTATATTAACTCAAACCTATTTGTAAAATGGTTGAAACATTTTATAAGCGTCGTAAAGCCAACCTCTGAAAATAAAGTGTTACTTCTGCTTGATCGGAATAAAACGCATTCGAAGAACCTTGTAGTGTGAAACTACCAGGCCTTACTATTTACCGGCTTCAGCCACTGAACGTGTTTTCTTTAAACCTATGAGCAATTGTTATATTCAAGCAACAGAAAAATGGCTGAGGACAAATCGAGGTCGTCAACTAACGTAATATCAAGTTGTAAGTTTAT
>CM032454.1:89387224-89677771 GCA_019049505.1 Pachyrhynchus sulphureomaculatus | reverse complement strand
TACCTACATATAATATTCGAACGATGTATGACGAGGCGGTCATAGAGCGCACAGAAGAAGGGTTAAAATGGGATATTCTAGGAATCAGTGAGATTAGAATGAAAGGAGAAAAAGCCACAGTTCTGGAATATGGTAACATGCCCTACCAAAACAATATAGATTCTTTATTAGGAGGAATTGCCGTTTTGATACATAAGCGCATCAGAAAAACAGTCACGAAAATATGTTCCATTTCACATCACATTACATTACGATTAAACAAAAAGTTTTTAGTGCAGGTAATATATGTATACACGCCTACATCCGCCTCTGCTGATTGACATTAAACAACTTTATGAGGATATAACGAAAGCGAAGAGTTTTGAGAAATTAATAATAACCAGGGATTTAAATGTAAAGCTAGGACAGAGAGAAGGCGATCTGGTAAATGTTGGAAATTTTAGAAAGATGTGAATTACTTCTGGAGTATACACAAGGTCAACAACTCTTTTCTATGAATTCTTTTTTCAAAAAAAAAACCCAAAAGCATGGAAGAGCCCGGATAGTAGAACAAGAAACGAGATCGATTATACTATTACAATAGAAAATAATGCAAAGGTGTATTAGAACAAATTTGATACAGGTAGCGACCACCGGATAGTAAGAGCTTTATTAAAATAAAATTGAAAAGGGGATGAAAGCACATGATTGAACACAAACACATACAGTTTCTAACCATCGAAGTACTCACGTACACATAAATATGAAATATTGAAGCGATAGGGATATTACTCAACAAATGCATCGAAGAACAAAGAATATCCGTATATTGGCAAGATAATGAGTTTATAGTTTTGTTCAAGAATGGCGATCACGAAAACATTGAGAACTATTGCCCCATCAGCTTATTATCGCATTTTTACAAGTTTCTTACTAAAATTATCAAAATCCGTCTATATAATAAGGTAATTGAAAAAGCGACCTAGAATAATATTAAGGTGCACCTAGCTTTCATCGATCATAAGAAGGCATTCGACTCCATGGAACATCTAGAAGAACTAAAAATTATGATAGAACAACTAAATAAAGCTTTACAGATGGTAGAACTCGGGATGACCATCAAGAAAATAAAGCTTCTAAGCCTACAAAACACAAAAAATTAAGATCGGTGCAGAAGAAATCGAGAGAATTCACGCAGAAATACCAAGACGAATTAGTCTAAGGGGGACTGTATTTCCAAGAACTGGGATTCATTGTAAAAAACAGAGATATCCCCATGACATTAAAAAGAAAAGTGTACGAGAGTTGTATACTTCCAGTAAGTACGTGTAGGCTGAAAACCATGACCCCTACAAAAAATAGTCTTTGTCGACTCCAACGTACTCAACGGCTATGGAAAGACATGTTAGGTAGTTAACGAGAATATATTAAAAGCGAGGATATCACACGAACAACGGGAATTACAGATAACAGTGAAAGAGTAGCAAAATCAAAGTGGCAATGGGTGGGCCATGTGGCTAGAATGAATGATGGTAGATGGACGACAAAATTACACAAACGGATATCATGGGAGAAGAGACGAATTGCTGGAAGACCAAGGAAAAGATGGACTGACAGCAGGCAGCAGATAGCTCCATCTTGCACAGGATAGAGATAATTGGAAGAAACTTGGAGATGCCTATCTCGTGCAGTGGAAAAATTGTGGCTTATGAATAAGAAATAAGAGGTCATTCAATAATGAAGAAATATTGCAAAAAATTTACTATCCCATTGTTGAATGGGTAACTTGAGTTATATATTACGGGACTTAGCACTCGAGTAGCGATCTTGTGATCAAAAGGGTCAATGTGGTAGACTGACCTTTTTGCACTTTGATCTTAAGGCTAAACTAATGTTTATCAGGGCCAGTCTTGAACTTTTATCGGATAATAATTTGGATAATACTAAAATTACATAAATAAATAATATTTTTCCGAAGTTGATTTTTTTTTCAACATGTAGGATGTAATATTAAGTTACTGACACTTTATTTTCTATGATTTTTATTCGTAAAAGGAATTATAAAATAATAATGAACATCTTTCAAAAATTTTTTACTTATTATTATTGAATTGTTTATTTTAACGTTGTATTACAAAATAAAATAAAAAAAATTAGGATAACAGACGTTAATTAAAATTAAAACATTGCAGGTAGGTTTAGAATTCTGGTTGTAAAATTCTTTTATTGGGGTGAGAGGCGAGGGGACTCACTGTTATTCAGCATCGGGAGGGTGATGTGCTAGGGGAATCACTTTAATAAAGCATCCAGTGGGCGAGAAGCGAGGGCACTAACCTTAATCCAGCAATCTGTAAATGAAAGGACTATACTTTTTGAGGTTATTTCAAGATCTAAACTTAGTAGTTCAATTCTTGTGGCATAATCGGTTTAAGCATCCCAAAATACGTATAGATATGGTGGTCTCTTCATTGAATTTTTTAATTTTCTTACATACATAATTTTGACCGTTTTTGAGGTGTTTTTGGAGGTTATGTTAAAATGCCGACATGATGGGTGAATTCTGACCTTGAACTCGAGTTCAGCACCCTAAAATACGTATAGATATGGTGATTTGCTCCTTTACAATTTTAGTTTATTTGTAAAAGTATCTTTATTCATTTTTGAGATGTTTTCTGAGGTTATGTCAAAATTTTTGGGTGATGAGTCAATTCTGACCTTGGATTGGTTTTTAGCACACCAAAAAACATATGGTATGGTATCTCAACTTTCAACTACTAAACTTTTTTGTCTTTCTGTGTTATTCTTAAATGTAAGATAGTTAAATTTAATATCTATTTCTTAATATATACAGTCGACACTGTTTATAGTGAAACTCTATATAGTGAAAAACTCTTTATAGTGCAATTTTTTCAAGACCTAGAATATCTTACATACATAGCAATATATACGGATTTTTTCTTTATATAGTGAAAAACTCTCTATAGTGAAATTTCGGTCAACATTTTGGTCTTTCACTATATAGAGTGTCGACTGTATTTGTAAGAGAAGTACAGAGAAAAAAATTTGTTAATTTTTGTGCCAGATCGACACAACTATTTCTAGTTAATGATTTACATTTAAAAAATATTCAGCTGTAAATTTAGAGAACCAGTACTTTAAACAGAATTCATTGTTTTAAGTGCATATTTCTCTCTTCTTTTATTTTATATTTAATATTTTAAGTTTCGGAAATCCCGTGTTATTTTCTGCTTCGATGCCTTTTAAGAGGATTTTAACTGTTTTTAACTGAAAGACTAACTGTATAGTATAAAGCTACGTATTTTCTATGGAAACTTTCAAGTTTATAGGAGAACAAAGCTTTTATTATTATGCTATAAATGTGTCATTTATATAAACACTCTAGGGATTTTTGACAAAGTGAAAAGAAATATAATAAAAATTAAGAGGAAGCAACGAAAGGCTTTAGTTTTTGCTGACTTTATTTTTGCAAGCATATTTTAGTAACATATAAATCTGATCTGGGGTTCTCTTTAAATTATTTGCAGTTTTTTTTAAGTTACATGAATTTAGTTAAATATATTTTTCTCACGAAATACTGACTGAAAATCTGTAGCACTCGAATATATGATAAAAAACAGTAAACGCAAATTATTTGTATATTTCTTGGTAATTTTATACTATATATGAATGTTTATTAGTTAGTATAGAGATTTAAAAGTACATGAGCTAAGCCAAGATATATCGTTAGCTAAATGTACTGCTATTCATAAATAGGACTATTTCAATTTAAACAGAAATTATTGAAGAGTTTTGTTACTTTGACTAACAAGTCCCACACGGTAGGTCAGATCATGATAGTCATGTTACGCCCATTCTGTTAGTAATCATCTAACAATTCTGTCTGTCTAATCAATCTAAAAGAATGAAGGATAGCTTCTTACTTCAAGAGAGAGTAAGCTAGCATCTTTTTCGTGCTTTCCAAAATTAGTTCTGCATTTTTCTTAAAATTACGAAGTTAACAGTATTTTTTATATTTTTAGTTAAGGTTGCTTAGATGTTTTTATTTATGTTTTACAACATTACCATCTTTATATTTATTAAGCTTACCGAGTTCTTTTTTTCGAGTTTTACCATAAGTTTCTTCTCAGTTCTACTAATTTTCTTCTTAGTTTTACTTGGTATTTGATGAACTTCTTCAATAATTTTTCTGTTAATTTTCTTTATTTTTAAACATTGGTTTTGTTCTCTTTTTTGTTTATCTATCTATCTTTATAGTTTTCTATGCCATTCTATGTTCTATGCTCATTGAAAAATTGCCATAACGCCTATTATTATATCTTTGTGATTTGTCGCATTTAGTGCTCTTCTTGCTACGAGTACACTTTTTCTTAAAAAAATATTATTAGTATTTAAAGATTTTGTCTCTTGATGTACTTAATTAACATTATATATATATATATATATATATATATATATATATATATATATATATATATATATATATATACATATATATATATATATATATATATATGTATATATATATATATATATATATATATATATATATATATATATATATATATATATATATATATATATATATATATATATTACAAAAGAGTTCTTCTTTCTCACATTTGGTCAATGTGGTTCCATGTTTGGCTGACGGGCGCAAACCAAGTCAGCACAAACGCATTACCATTGTGTATTAAGGAATGACCTGACAATGTTACATGTTTTCAAAAACACTGACTTCTTTTACGTCGGTTGCGCTTGGGATTGGTGGTGGTGGGTCCAAGCGGCGAGTGATTCTCTTGTCAGTGATTTCTTTGTCAGGTGTGATTTCATTACAGCAACGCATGACGTGTTCATTGATTCCTGTGGTGCAACTCATGCGTTGCTGTGGCTTTCCCGCCTTGGTGGGTGTCGGCTTACTCGCCAGCACAACACTTTGGGCAGGTCCATTTTCGGTTGCCCGGTCTTCATCGTTTTGGTCGAGCTGCCATTTCCCGCGACGTCCTCGACCGTTACGTCGCTCAGATATATATTATTATTATTATTATTATTTATTATTACATAAATAACATATTATTATTATTATTACATAAAAGCGACACCAGATGTCGTCCGCAAAGATGTGCACTGGCGATTCACTCTGTCGATAATGGACATTCCTTCAACTTCAGAGAACCAAAAATTCTTCATATCCAAAAAAACCTTCTTAAAAGAGAATTTCTTGAGATGTGCTATATCAACGAGAATCCCCAGAATATCAATAAAAGAACTGATCTTGACGGCTTGAGCAACATATATAGCTTTCTCCTTTCTTGCGATTTGCATTCCTCACATAATGTCTCTGGGTCGTCACTCTCGTCGTAATAATTTTTTCGTTTTGGTAGTTTACAGCTCGGTCTTGCTGCATGTTTTGTTCTCTGGGTACCACCTTGTTTAAGTACATGTTTTTCTTGATTTCCCGTGAAATTCTTGAAAATTACACTCCCATTTGTAATAACATTAATAATAATAACAATAATAATAATAAAATTGCTTAGTACGTTCCCAATTAATGAAAAACCCTTTCCACTTGCCACCTCCTTTTCCTGTATTTCTATTCTCCCCCTAGATGAAGAACAATCATTTCCTCCCTATGTCACTTAATTTCCATACCGGCGAAAATTTGGGTTCCCATTGGATACCTTTTCCCTTCATACCAAAATTTCATTATATGACGTGGTACCTAATTTGAACTAAATCGGTTCTTTCCTGGTTGTTTAACCTTTTCCTTTTATTCATTTTGAGTGATCCCTTACATCTGTCAGGTGGTCGTCCTTTGTCAGCGCCTTGTCAAAATTGTCACTTTTCTTTTAGATGGCAGGTGGTTAATTAATTTTGATTTTTCAGCATCCAACGTTTTTAATGGCATCCTTGCTGTAAATGCCATGTTTTTATATTAATATGTTAGTGAATAGTGGCTGTTTTATTTCAGTGTTGTCGTTGTTATGGCAATTGTTATTTATGGTCATTCTTGTTAGATTAAATTGCATGCTACATGTGAGTCACTTGCATTTTGTTTTTGACATTTCTTCATAATAATAATAATAATGATAATTTATGATTTTTAGAACAATAATGCTTTTAAATTGCAATAGTTTTTTATCAATTTTTATCAATAATTATAAGATTTAAATTAAAAATTACAAATTGGAAATTAATAATTAAAAATTGGACTCGACAATACCAATTCTTCATGCCTGATTTTCTTTATTGGTTGCTTCGTTATCTCTTTTTCAGTTTGTGCCCTGATGAAGGTCCCAACCTAGGACCGAAATATTGGCTAAATGAATATAGTATTAACATCTGTTGATGCCCTTTTTGCCGAGTTTCCCAACTAGTTTCATAACTTAGGATTTTATATATATATATATATATATATATATATATATATATATATATATATATATATATATATTATTATTATTATTATTTTTGTACTGGGAATATTACAATGTAATTTATATATGTATACGTATTTTGTTCCCACACAGATCTCAAATAACTCCCCTCCCCTCAGGGGCTAGGGGAATCCCAGGATTCTCCTAGTACGGGCATTGACGATCCCGAGGTACCTGAGTCATGTTGTGCTGTCTTGTGTTGTCCAGATTATGTGTAATAAAAACGCAATCTTAAGGTGTTTACCGTGCCGAGAAGATGAATGGCTCAGCGTTTATGAGTCGCGAACGGTTCCCCCGGATACCGGGCGCCCTCCGGGAGTAAGTAGCCTTGCTGTGGCATCCAGGCTCTGCCGCAGTCGACCTTTCTTTCCTAAGATACTCGTGGGAATACTAATGTTAAATAATATTAATTATAATAATGAAAATGGAAGGGTGTTGCGGAGGCGGACCCCTGTCGTACAAACAGCTACAGCAACACCACAACAACAACAACTACAGACGAACCAAACAACCGCCTCAGTCGAAACTACTCCCGATAGTTTTACCAGATCCGACATTGTAGGTGATGGAAATTGCCTTTTCCGTGCAGTTAGCTTACACTTATATGGCCACCAGAACCATCATGAGAAACTCCGAGAGGTTGCTCTAAGATATTTACAACAAAACTGGTCGGAACTTCACACATTTTCATTAATTGAAGTCGACGATATAAAAGACTTCAATAACTATTATAATTATATGCGGAAAAATGGCACCTATGGAACGAGCCTAGAGATACTTGCCCTCTCGGAAACACAAAATAGCAACTTTCATATATTCTCAAAACAACGAAGAACAAGACATACAAAAATAACTTTTACGGACAGACCAACAATAATAAGCACGGGAAAATACAACAAAACCATTTACCTTCTACTAACAGGCAACCCAATGTCGGGACACTTTGAGCTTCTGACACCACAAAACATTGAGAACATTCCAGACAACAGCAGACCAATAAAAGAAGCATCGGGCGAGCGACGTAACGGTCGAGGACGTCGCGGGAAATGGCAGCTCGACCAAAACGATGAAGACCAGGCAACCGAAAATGGACCTGCCAAAAGTGTTGTGTCGGCGACTAAGCCGACATCCACCAAGGCCGGAAAATCACAGCAGCGAATGAGTTGCACCACAGGAATCAACGAACACGCCATACGTTGCTGTAATAAAAACACAAAACCTGACAAAGAAATCACTGAGAAGACAATCACTCGCCGCTTGGACCCACCAACATCAATCCCGAGCGCAACCGACGTAGATACGGGACAAACACAACCACCAAAGCCAGGCCAGGGCCCGTATGTTTTGCAAGGACAACACGCAACTACCAAGGCTGGCAAACCAAGACAGCGGTTAAAGTGGACGGATGAGATGAATAGGACGGTGATGCGCTGTTACTACACCGCCACCAAACTCGAAACAATAACATCGGGCTACAGACCGGAACTGCACAGACTTTTCTTGACCGAATATCCACATCTGCAATTACTTGTTTCAGAACAGAGAGTAATAGACCAAAAAAAAAATATTACCAAGAACAATCGTCTCACACCTCTCGAATTGCAAACCATCAAGGACACAGTGGCTGTTGAACTGAACACAGACCAACCAAACAATAGAAACAATAAAGCAGATTCCGAACCAGCCTCACACACACAACCACCCAGTCGAACACAACAAGACCCACCACCCAGGAGGAGCATAACGCAAAATAATATTGCGAGTACCGCGCAACACCATATCACAGACAACAACATGAATCACTCGCCACCCTCAACAACATCCACACAACATCACCCCGAATCACCTCTCATACAAACCCTTAAAGCAAAAATGGAGTCACATCTAGCTCGGTGGTCAGGCACCGACCCCACAACAAGAAATCCCATCCCTCGTTTAATCTTCAGACAGAGCACGCAACCAATCCTCAACACACTAAACAAGCACATAATACCTCAGTATATAACAGACTTAAGCACAATCGAAGACATTCACACAATAATATACGCAGCAGCAATCACCACTCTAACACAAAATAGTCAAAAACTCCCTCAACGACAAGGAAATTCCAACAGGACAAAACCAAAATTCAAATGGCAAATAAGAATAGAAAACAAAATCAACAACATCAGGAGAAATCTAGGACATCTTACCCAGTTTATAAGCGGGAACGCGTCCAAACGTGTCACACAGGGGGCAAACAAGATCAAATCTAAGTCTCCCAACAGAACACTGCCAGAAATCCTCGATACCTTGAAACAAAAACTATCTGTATATGCCGCAAGACTCCGTAGATACAAAGAATCAAATGAGAGGAAAGACACCCAACAACCTCTTCCGAAGAAGCGAAAAACAGTTCTACCGGAAAACTATGTACAACAAACAGATAGCAGTGACTGAACCACCAAACAAACAAGAACTCACAGATTATTGGAAAAGTATCTGGTCAGAACCCAAACTACACAATAATAACACCCCCTGGATCAAAGCCGAAGAAGACAAACATAAACATGTGACAGAACAAGAAAATACCACATTAAATACACAAGAAAATTACAGAAACTATCAAACACACACACAACTGGAAATGTCCTGGAATAGACAATATACAAAACTTCTGGTACAAACAGTTTACCACCACACACGAAGCACTCACACACCAAATCAACAAAGCCATTCTACAACCACACACATTTCCCACTTTCCTCACACAAGGAATAACATACGTTAAACCCAAAAGCTCAGACACCACAAACCCGTCAAACTACCGACCTATCACCTGTCTTCCAACCCTATACAAGATCATCACAGCCACAATTTCGAAGAAAATAGAACAACACCTAACAGACAACAATATTCTCACAGAAGAGCAGAAGGGATGCAGGAAAAATAGTCGAGGATGCAAAGAGCAGCTGATTATAGATAGCGTGATTATGGGACAAACCAGAAAAGAACACAGAAACCTTCACATCGGTTACATAGACTATAAAAAAGCCTTCGACTCCATACCCCACAGCTGGTTAATCAGGGCCCTAGAAATCTATAAAATCAACCAACACCTCAGGCAGTTTCTCGCGCAAATTATGAAAACATGGAAAACCAAAATACGCCTAGAAACACCAACCGAACGCATCCAAACAGAAGACCTGTACATCAGACGGGGTATATTTCAGGGAGACTCGCTCAGCGCTCTATGGTTTTGCCTCTGCCTCAATCCACTCTCAAATATACTAAACGGAACAGAGCATGGCTTCAATATCAGACACCAAAAAGTGAATCAACATAAAATAAACCACCTCCTATATATGGACGACATAAAACTCTACGCTGCCACACAAACACAGCTGAAAGAACTCCTCAAAATCACAGAAATATTCACCTTAGATGTCAATATAGAATTTGGTATAAGTAAATGCAAAGTGCTCCACATCAACAAAGGCCAATGGAAGTGCCACCATGAGACAGAAACCATCAACAATGAAACACTCGATAACATGTTCGACAAAGAAACATACAAATATCTAGGCTTCCAACAAAGCACCAAACTCAACCACACTCACATCAAAACAGAGCTCAGAACCGAATTCAAAAACAGACTGACGAAACTTTTGCAAACAAAACTCAACTCTAAGAATCTCACTAAAGCCATCAACACGTTCGCTATACCTATACTCACATATTCATTTGGTATCATCAAATGGTCACAAACAGACATAGAAAATATTCACATCCTTATACGATCTCAATTCACCAAATACAGGAAATTACACCCCAACGCATGCAAAGAAAGACTTACCATCGAGAGGAAGGCAGGAGGAAGAGGAATTATAGACATCAGATCATTACACACAAAACAAATACAAACACTTAGGAAATTCTTTCACAGCAAGCAAACCAGCCTCCACACAGCGACAGTGAAAGCAGACAAAAACTACACACCTCTCGACTTAGCCCGGGCAGACCACTCAGCAGACACACACAGTCACACCCAATTACAACAGGAAAAGATGAAAACGTGGTCAGAGAAAACACTCCACGGAAAACACAGATACCACATAGAACAAGATCACGTAAATAAAAAACAATCATACACCTGGTTACAGGATGGGCAGCTATTCCCTGAGACTGAAGGCTTCTTACTTGCCATCCAGGATAAAGTCATATTAACCAGAAACTACCAAAAGCATATCATCAAAGACCCGTCTATTGCAGAGGACAGATGTAGGAAATGCCACCAGCAGAAAGAAACGATCGAACACATAACGAGCGGATGTAAAATATTGGCCGGAACAGAGTACACAACCAGGCATGATTCAGCTGCCAAAGTAGTTCACCAAGCACTGGCCACAACATACAAACTCATAGAAAACACAGATCCCTATTACAAATACACGCCAACATCCATACTTGAAAATGAAGATTACAAGCTCTACTGGGACATCGGTATCCATACAGATAAAACAGTCTCCGCCAATAGACCCGATATTACTTTTCAGTGCAAAAAAGAAAAAGTCACCTATCTAATTGACATAGCTGTCCCCAACGACACTAACATCCAAACGAAATACACAGAAAAAATTCCCAAATACACAGACCTTGCAACGGAAATAAAAAGGCTATGGAAACAAGAAAAAGTCATCATTGTCCCCCTCATTATATCAACCACAGGCCTTACACCAACAACATTCACACCACACTTAGTACAATTAGGACTCAACACAAACATACACAAAAACATTCAGAAGTCAGTGATTTTGAAAACATGTAACATTGTCAGGTCATTCCTTAATACACAATGGTAATGCGTTTGTGCTGACTTGGTTTGCGCCCGTCAGCCAAACATGGAACCACATTGACCAAATGTGAGAAAGAAAAACGAGAACAATCATAATAATAATAATAATAATTTATGATTTTTAGAACAATAATGCTTTTAAATTGCAATAGTTTTTTTATCAATTTTTATCAATAATTATAAGATTTAAATTAAAAATTACAAATTGGAAATTAATAATTAAAAATTGGACTCGACAATACCAATTCTTCATGCCTGATTTTCTTTATTGGTTGCTTCGTTATCTCTTTTTCAGTTTGTGCCCTGATGAAGGTCCCAACCTAGGACCGAAATATTGGCTAAATGAATATAGTATGAACATCTGTTGATGCCCTTTTTGCCGAGTTTCCCAACTAGTTTCATAACTTAGGATTTTATATATATATATATATATATATATATATATATATATATATATATATATATATATATATATATATATATATATATATTATTATTATTGTACTGGGAATATTACAATATAATTTATATATATGTATACGTATTTTGTTCCCACACAGATCTCAAATAACTCCGAGGTGGGCCTCAGAACAAGTAGCCATTTTGCAACAAGCGACAACTGATAAGGGTAGAATAAATAATAGTGTAGGTTTATTTTACTAAGAAAACAAATTTCGTAATAATGGAGAATCCAAATGTAGTTTTGTGTTTTGTAATAAACTGTTGTGTAAATAACATATTTATAAATAAAATGCACAAGATTAATAGAAAGAAATGGTTTAGGAAGAATTAACAGTGTTTGAAATTTAATTAATTATAAATAACACAACATCCGAACGGACCGGCATAGTAAAAAAAATAATATTTTCGCTACGTTATATGTACAAGGATCATTTATTAGGAATCTCGTTCGATTATAGCTGATCTAGGGACGAAGAGAGTATCTATGTATCTTTAATTAATGTTGTTGTAGTAGCTTCTCACAATAGCATGTAATATTTACCTTAGGAAAGTAAAAAAAATCAGTTGGTAATCCATGCAAATGCAAACGACTAAGCCAATTGCACCTCGTATTCGCGAAATTTTTAAGCGGCTGACGAAGAATTTAAGTGTAAATTTTTCTTTAGTTTTGATGGGGCTATTAGAAGTTTGATAGTAATATCTGAAAATATAAATGCATACACACATAATTACACCTAAAGGAGATAAATGCTTAAATATTACTCATACTTAATTTTTTTTCAACTGTGTTTTAAGCAGTAATCCCTACTATAGAAATAATGTTATTTCGGAAAAAGATTCCCAAATATTTGATCCGATTGAGGTTAATTATCAACATTCCTTTTTCTTAATAAAGCTAATTATCTAATTTTTGTGTTAGAATTTACGGTTTGAAAATTTGAAAGAATGTTTTGATCGAGTGCGTGCATGATTAAAATAAATAAGTTTCATGGTTTATCGGTTTGTACATGTTTCTAATATAATTTAGAATTTCGTGTTAATAAAGAATGCAATTATTGCCAATTTATTTTAGGTTTCTACTTCTCTGTCAGGTAACATAAAAAAAACCTTGATTTATATATTAAACGTAAAATATTCTTGTAAATAATGGAATTTTACATAAATATATGGATTTCATTACATAATTTTATGTAGTATTCTAGGCTAAAGATTCATATTAATATTTCCTATAATAAATAGTGAACAGCGTAGGTAGCAAAAACATCTTTAGGTGAAAAACGGAGCAGAGGTGGTGCAGCCACGATGTTTGAAGAATTGCCAAACGATGTGATAACAAAATGGGCGCACTTGAAGTTATTACGCTTCCTAGTGACATGTATTTAGTCCTGTAGAAGAGCTACCATTTGAGTGAAGAAGTGCGTGAATATATAACAATTGTCATAGATGTCCGTAAAATAGAGTTAGAATTCTCCGTGTAATTATTTTTAACAGTGGAAAACTCAAATTTATAAAATCAATTCAAGGCCAATACTTCATACTTGCCTAACTGCAGCTCTTCTTTGCTTCTTCTTATTTGACTGCTCTATTTATTATAATATTTTTTCAAGTTTTTATTGATATAAAAGCCTATATGACACATTTATTGCCTAAGAATAAAGATCTCCGTAAGCTTTAATTTTATATACAGATAATTATCCTGGTTCAATCTTGCTTCCATGACAGAATACAATTTTCTTTTTCTTATAAGTAAGCAACTTTGTAAATTTCTTAAAAGCATTTTTTATTCGCATTTACTTTAAAGTAAGCAAGCAGACCTGCAAAAATGAAGAGCTAATTTTAGCGTACTATACTATAAAGGTGTAAGAACATTTTTACGCTTTTTCATTTTAAATCCTTAAAAATATATTTAAGTTAAGCCTCAAAAAAGAAAAGAAAAATATAGGTCATGTTTTTGCTGTCTACTTTTTAAAATTTGATTATATATTTATATATTGTAAAGCTCCACCAATGGCGTAGCCAAGGGGTGGGGCAGAGAAGCATCAGTGCTCCTACGGACCCAATTAAAAATTGGACTTTTTTCTTTATTGGAGGAAGCATTTAAAAGTTCTTTGTTTAAAAGAGTTCTTTTTGTAAAACATTCCCCTTGGTAATCGATTATGCTAAAGCTTTTAAAGTTCCACTATAAGAATCTCTACCTCCAAAGTAATTCTTTAGAGCTTTAGTAAAAAAGTCTATTTAGCTTCGTTTTTTCCCTAAAGAGTATATCCGCTTCCTTCCACCATTTGAACATATTCAAAAAAGATCTCGGTTTGTGAATTAATTTAATTTTCTCCAAATGGCATGTAGAAATGGATAAAAGTGCGGCTTTTGTTTTTCCTTGGGTAATAATTCACTCGTTAGTATTTAAAAAAAATTAAAGTTTATATTAGTAATTTAAGAGGTAATGCCATTCTAGAGCTAAGAAAAAAAGCCTGATTTTGACAATTTTTATTTGAAATATCGTGAACGCAATCCAAAATTTACTCAAATGCTTTTATTATACATACTTTAAAGTACATTTACAAATTTTTAAACAATTTTTTTTTACAAAATGGCGACACCAGTACTCAGTAAAGGAAGATGCATCTTAAAAATAGTACTTTGCGGCCGGAAAGATTTCTTTTCCAATTTTTTACCTGGAACCTGGTTTTTTGTGTTCTACATAGAATTTTCTCGGGAAGTACATATAAAAATTAAACAATATTGATTTTTTTTATGAATTCTACATGTTGTAAAATCCGTACTTACTTGACTAGATAATATAATGTTGAAGAGTTAAAAGTTTAAATAAATAGATGACAATTTGAAGGAGTTATGTTTCCGGCGAGTTTGAAAAATGTAGTTTTGAGAAAAACGTGTTTTAAAGGTATATAAATTTTCTAGATACTTCCAATCTGCGATGCCTGCGCCGTATAAATGGTCTTCTAAATTGACGTTTTGTTGATAGATTCTAGATGAACTTAAACTCTGTAGATAAATAGATTTCTTCAATATTCGGAAAGATAGAGTCATTTAAGCAGCTCGGGGAGTTTGAGGAGCGCTGCGAGACAATTAGGTTCACTTGATAAAATACACACTTATAACCTTCTTACCCTCATAAAACTCTTTGTACCTTATTTCTAAGCCCCTAAAGCATCATTTAAGCCAAAAAAAAAATATTAATTTTTCCAAATTTCTATAGTGGCATTACCCCCTTAAATGTTTATATAATTGGATGATATTCCCTATATTATTAACTCGGCATATCACGTGAAGTTTTCTTATTTTTTTTAGCATTAGGATATTATTAGCCTACAATGTCAGTGTTATGTACCATAATTTAATAACATATTAACTAACGTCGCTGACAAGCTTCTATAATGTTATAAGTTATGATAAATGTCTCTGGTTTCACAATTTATTAATATGTGGGACATTCTTTATTTAGTTGGAATAAACACACGAAGAAAAAAAAAAACAGGCAAGGTATTTAATTTAAAACACCTCATTTTTATATCATTTTGTACAATATCAAATATTTCCCAAACATGATAATAAAATAAATCAGGTTGATGTACAAAAGTATTTTCTCTAATAGTTCATATTAATTCTACACAATATTAGTTATCTTTCGATAAGTTTAGAATATTCATTAAAATGTATGTTATTTGGTATTTTTTCATAATTTTATGACATTTCTGTAGAAAGACTTTATTATATTACAAGTTATGAACTCACGTCAAAAACTTTCTACAATTTGTAAATGTATAAATCTCATTTAAATAATTTTATTTTCAAAAAACAGTATGTGACAGTGTAACCAATACATTATATTTTTGAGGTCATTAAAATATTGCTTTATACATTTACAGTACACTAACCAACCATCTAGAAAAAAACATTTTAATAATCAGTAGTCTCAATATTAATCCTTGCTGTTTGTGGGAATGAAGAGATTATCGGCATGTCAGCCATATATTACTCTGCAGATTTACTAAAAATCATTCATATACTCTCGTTGAAAAGTTACTGAAGCATAATATATCCTTACCTGTATAGCTTCCATAAACAGTAAAAAGCAACAACGTACAGATTTACAATAATTTCGATACCTAATGTACAGATTGTTTTTTATAACCATTCATAATCCTTGGCTATCCTTATGTGTAATATCTTTTTAACTAATCTTCACTGTCCTGTATGCTAGGAAAATTGACTTGGTAAACTTCAGTGACGTGAAACAAGCATCCCTCTGCTGACATTTTATTCTTAGATTAATAATAATTTAGGGAGAAACACTAGACTTATGTTATAATATTATTATATATTCTTATAACAGATCTGTATGTAACTGTTTCAATTGTGAAATTAATTATTTATATATTATAAATACATCACTATTACGTTGATATTACATTAAGCTGATGAAGCCAATATTTCGAAAAAATATATTTTAAATCAAAGATTTATAAATGGTAGCTTTGCGCAAACAAACATCCTAATCAATAATAAATTTAAAGTAATATCCTTAACAATATTTTGCTGTTTAAGCTGCCTCCAGATAAGACAAGAAATCTCCCATACTTTTTGGTTATTACTTGGTAAATTTTTCGCAGCATATTTTACATAACATTTTACTTACCGTTATTTTGAGCATCCGTAGTATTAAAACCTGGGATACGCAAATTACGAGCATTACCGTTATTTGAAGCATAGGCACGGTTAAAATGATGGAGGTATTCCTATACTTGCTTCTCTTCTGTTAACTACATGTTTGTAGAATTTGTCTATGAAAGATACAAGTCTAGTCAAGTACTAAGGGAAATAAAATAATTGAATTAAGTGGGGATTATGGTGTATTAATATACATACATATATATATATATATATATATATATATATATATATATATATATATATGTATATGTATATATATATATATATATATATATATATATATGTATATGTATATATATATATATATATATATATATATATATATATATATATATATATACGAGTATATATATATATATATATATATATATATATATATATATATATATATATATATATATATATATATATATAAGTGAATTAATTTTAATAATTTTTTATGAACATTGGTTACACACACAAAGTTAGAAAAAACTTATTCGGATACTTTAAAAGTGAATTAACTACCAAATTTCTCTATAAGATTCGAATTAAAATTATTCTTAAGACCTAATAACCAAATCGTTGAAATTAGGTAATAATGAAAAAAATAAACTGGGACAAGTAGCAAAATTAATGGTGTAACTGGGACACTAGTAGCGTGTGTTGCCTCTTCTACTTCGGATGGCAGCGTTTATGCGCCTAGACAAGCTTCTAATTAAATTTTGGATAAAATCTTGAGGAATTTGCTCCCATTCTGTGATAACTGCATTTTCAAGTTCCCTCAGGTTTCTAGGTGCAGGTATATGTCGTTTCACATTTTTCTTAAGGTGATCCCATACATGTTCTATCGAATTCAGATCCGGGCTTTTGGTGGCTATTGCATAATCGGTATATCAACTTGATTAAGATAATCGAGTACCTCCCTAGCCACGTGAGGTCGAGCGTTGTCTTGCATAAACAGGAAATTGGGCCCCCCAAAATGACCGAAAGGCATCACATGTTCTATTACAATATTCTCAATATAGTAGTCAGCAATTATGGATCTCGTACGGACAGGAACTAACTCTGTGCGAGCATCAAAGCAGATGCCACCCCAGAACATAACAGAGCCACCGCCGAATGGAATCCTTGCAGAGATATTGCAAGAAGCAAACCTCTCTCCTGGTCTTCGCCATACTCGCTCACGGCCATCTGGATGTTTTAGACTAACCCTAGTTTCATCTGTGAAGAAAACTTGTTTCCAATCATCCACAGACCAGTTTTCCTGATTTCGAGCAAAACGTAACCTGGCAACTCTGTTCTCTCTAGTAAGCAAGGGCGCAGTGGCTGGTCTCCTACTATTTAATCCAGCTTCATTTAACCGTCTTCTAACTGTTTTAGAAGAAATTGTGACATTGCGAACAGCTTCGAGTTCGTTTCTTATTATAGAACTAGTGACAGTCCTGTTTCTTAAAGCATATTGTCTTATAAAACGTTCATCTAGGTCGCTAGTGCATCGTTTTCGCCCTTGCCCTAGCCTTCTAGAATAAGTTCCTACTTCATTCAAGCGTCTTAACATACGACTTATTGTGGAACGATGTTTGCCTAACAAATTGGCATCATAACTCTGACAATATCCCTCGTCCAATAAAACTGAGGCTCGCCCTACCTCGTGTTCAGTTAAATTCCTTGTTTGATTCATTTTTCTAATCCTTCGAGGTCAAAAATAAAACAGTCTACCACAAAAACGTATTGGAAAAGGGAACAATTTATAAGCTTACTTTTAAAGAAAATCTATATCGCTTTATTACAGAAAATTGTTTATCTTCTAAAAAATTCTTTAAAACAGTAAATCTAAACGAATTGTTTTGATTTCGGTCATGAACAACGAAACAAAATATGCATAGCCTACTATTCAAATACTCGATAATCTTTAAAACTGACATAAGAAAAAGATAAATTAATTTTTAGATTGTTGCGTTAATTTTGTCCAGGAGTGTATATATACATATACATATATATATATATATATATTATATATATATATATATATATATATATATATATATATGTATATATATATATATATATATATATATATATATATATATATATATGTATATATATATATATATATATATATATATATATATATATATATATATATTTATATATATATATATATATATATATATATATATATATATATATATATATATATATATATATATATTACATGTACATACGTTATAAGAGTTAGTCAATTGAAAAGTAAGTAAAAACAAATAAATCATCAAGTTATGAGTGTTTTATTTGAAAAAAACAACAGAACCTTCAAAAATTTTTATTAAAAAATACATAAATGATTAAAATAATAATAAACACCTTCAATTTTCATTTCCGAAATACTTTTTGCCATTTTTAATGTTTCTAAATGGCTCATTATCAGATAAATCAAAATTTTTAGTATGCTGGTTTGAAGGTGCTTCTAATAAAATAATATTAGTTTTTATTAAGTTATTATAAACAATTTTTGTTGATAAAATTTTGATCGTTTTTTTTTTTTCAAAAGTAATTTCTTTCTTAATAGTTCCTTTATTTTATTGAATAGACCCGTTATCAACTATCAATTCAGTACTTTTTTTTTATTTTTTTTTTTATATTCGCTAGTAATCTCACTAGAAATTATTTTTGGCTGTCTCTTCGAAGCTAGTTTTTCCTTTTCCTTTTTTTACATTTTTTTTATTAACTTTCTTTAATGTCAGTCTTGTTTCATCTTCTGTTTTTCCAAACTCGTTCATTCCACAGAAGAAATTACACCAATTTTGATGATCTTTGCGTTTACGATGACTTCTCATATATCATCTACATCCACATTATAATCAGTCTCAGTTTAATTTTGCTATAACTTTAGCTACCGTATCATAGTTAACCGAGAGAATGTTTGACTTCAGAAACTATGCTGTATTGGGTAGGAAGGCGTAAAGTATGTAAAGTGTTTTGTAGTTAATGAATCAGAAATATTGTTCAATAAGTTTTTAGGTAGGTAAATATTAATGTAGAGGTGTATTTTTCTAAGTTAATCTGTTAGAAAAGTAAATAATCCATATCTTCCAGTATTTATTAGATCAAGGAACAAGAAAAATACAGAAATCTGGATGTCGGCCAGTGAAGGAGTACTGGAATTCATTTATGAAAAACAATATACAGTACTCAGCCCTTTCTAATTATAGACAAAACATGTTTACAATACGTTGTTTTTATTGAATAACGTTAAATAAGTGTATTGTTAAGATAAATAAAATAGTAACATTAACATTGTATTTCTCACATCTCTTGAATCACTACCAGTTACCAAAAAATTGCTGGTACCGTAGATCAGCTCTGGTAGAACTTGTGACTTTATTTGTTCTAGCCGTAACATTACAATATGGAACAAAATGGAAGTATCGTTTAAGCAAAAAAAAATATTGACTGACACGTGCAAGAGCATAGTTAATAGGCCTTAAAAGGTGAAAAACGCTGACTATTGACTTCTCGCTGGGTAGTAGTGCAGTGCAGTGTCTTTACCCTACGTATATATGTGCGCATATATATATATATATATATATATATATATATATATATATATATATATATATATATATATATATGTACCATATATGTGTATATATGTATATATATATATATATATATATATATATATATATATATATATATATATATATATAACCAAGAGGGGGTTTAACTTAGGGATAGCCCTTAGGAGTACAGAGTGAACAAAAAGGTCTTAAAGTTCTTAGTAGCTGTAGTTTTATTCTAATATCGAGCTTTCGATGCCAAATCGTACATCATCTTCAGGACCTGGAAGTTACAGAAAAAACCCTCTTCAGCCAGAGAACCACTTGACGGAATATGCTATACTTTAAAAAGAAGAAAAGCAGAAGCCTCTATCATAATTTTTAATCTTCTGAAAGAATAGAGTTATTAGAATAAAAGGGTACTTACTGAATATTTACGGTCTGTCGAAGGAGAATTCGATCTATATGAGTTGAGGGAAAGGAAGTGTTGACACATGATTTTAAACAATAATTAATGCCGAATTTGTTCTTATACTTGTAAATTCACACAGGTTTGTTCATTTAATTATTAAAGTAAAAGAGAATCATACTTGAAAATTATTAAAAAAATTAAAATTTAAAAGCTACAACACAATTTTTTTTCTAACCGTGTTAACCCATTTTGAATAAAATCAGACACTTTTAATTTATACAGTTGTCAATACTGTCGAAAACTGAACCTGCCTGTTGAGAAGTTATTAATAAAAGTTAAATTAAGATCGTTCAAATGGATGAAAAATAAAATAAAATAAGCAAGTCGCAAATTTATGCAGTATCAAAATTCAAAGAAACTTTTGTGTAAGCATCACTGGTTATTATTTTTTTAGTGCACTCTTGGGCCAATAGATATGTGTAAATGGAACTTAACCTTCCACGTCTTTTTTGTGATTAAGATTATTCTGGCAGATTTTATATAGCACATTTCCAGAAAATTCCGTCTGAACATGTTACTTTCAGTGTCCAAAATGAAGGTTTCATTATAATGGATTTTATGATCGTATTTATTCACATGTTGACTGAGACTGGTAGATTCTGGTTTGTGCTTACAAGCGCTTTTATGTAGAGCGATTCTTTTAGATAATTTTTGCGATGTCTGGCCAATGTAGATTGACCCACATTCACATTTACTTTCGTAAACTACATTTGATTTTTGCCAAAGATCAGTTTTATCTTTTTTGTAAGAGTAGTAACAACCAAGCGTCTTTGAGTTGTACTGAGCTATTTTAACGTTTGTGCAATAACTGATTGGGAAAGACCGTCTATGTGCCGTAACTTTCGAAATTGTATCTCAATTAAAATTGCATTGTTTAAAATAGTTCTTTGCCTAGGCCGATTAATCGGGTCGAATTTTTTTTTATAATAGATTTTGGTATTAATCGGTTGGAAAGTTATTTTTATAATAGATTTTGGATATTTGTTAGCAATCAGATTGTTTTCTAATAATTTGAAATTTTTTTCTTTAAATGTAGGGTGATAGATTCTGTCAATTCTGTTCCTTAGTGCTGCTATTGTGTTTAATTTTTTGATTCGAGGGATGATAGGAGTGATAAGGTATATTTCTTCCAGAACTTTTTTTCTTTCTATACCAGTACAATTTTATTGTGTTGTTGTCAGATCGAAATACCCTTGTGTCAAGAAAAGGAACCGAGTTATCAGATTCAGTCTGAGTTATGACCACCACAACTAACTTACTTAAAGTTAGCATTTCGGATACTAATTGTTACATCAAGACACTCGAAAAACTCGGGACAGCCTTTTGGAACTTCTGAGATCCTTTTCACATTTTTGATGATTTTATTTACGTACACAATAAGTATAATTCTATTCTCAATAAAATAAAAAGAAACAAAATAGAAAAATTGAAACTTTTTAGAAAGTCAATAGACATCTTCCAAACTGAAAATGAGGTTTGGATAAAGAACATATCAGAAACTAACATACTTAATCATATTGGTAAGCTCTTGGCCCTTGGTCCAAAATTTAATCTTCTAGTTTCAAATGAAGATATTATTATTTACAGCCTCGTGTCTGAAATTGAACAACTGATACATTATACTTCTATAAAACATCAAGACTACATTAGGACCAAAGCCACAAACTTAGTTACAAACACCTATAACTAAAAATAAAAATGTCAATGCAATATCCTATAAACTAGAAAAAGAAACAAGAACTTTTCTTAAAGAACATCCTGACTTGCTAGTCACCCGCTCTGATAAAGCTAACGTTACTGTTGTCATGTCTTGTGACTCTTACCACGAAAGATTTGTTGAATTACTCAATGATGTAGGAACATATAAAATAATTAACTCCAATCCTTTAAGTAAAATTGAACATAAATGCAATAAACTATATATATATATATATATATATATATATATATATATATATATATATATATATATATATATATACATTAATAATAATAGTTTACTATATTGAAACTGGTGGCCCCATGAACAGAGGAAAGACACATCCAATATTTTTTTTATCAATTCAGACCTCTTGTTATTTTCAAAAATTACTTGTCAATCCACAGGAATTTCAGTTTAGCTTTGTAGAGCAGCCCCAAAGTTGTCGAACGGTTTTTAAAAAGAAATATTCGACAAAAAACTACTTAAAAATTAGACCAGAAAAAAAAACAGTTAAAAAAAGTCATTAATCGGCAACATTAACAAACGATTTTGGATAAACGATGAAGCTATTAAGGGATTACATACACTTGGGCGCTGCAAAAATTATGTATTTTTAAAAAATATATTAAAGGTTATTAAGTGAACAATACAAAAGAATGGCGATTATATATTTTTACTGTACTTCAGATTATAAGAAATTTTTTTGTTTAAATATGTTTTAAATGTTAACATTATTTTTAATCGGGCTATGAAAAATATGGCGCCTCCTCGTCTGCAGGATAACTTCAGAAAAAATACCTCTCGACATTTTGTAAGTAATTATTAAGATTTTTTTTTAAAAAAAGTTTAAAAATATTAAAAATTGACTAAGTAATATTGTAGACAGTGTCTGAAAACAGTTAGTGGCCCCAATCCGACGCCAGTATAGAGAATAAAAATTCGTAAAAAAATCGAATTTTTGAAATTTCGAGGTGAATGTAACCCCTTAAAATAAAATACATTTTATCATTGCCTTAACTGTCAAAACAAAACTACATTGAAAATTTTATATTTTAAAAACTAATAAGGTAACAGCGGAAAAGCCTTTAAGCAAAAAAAATATGCTTTAAAACTATTACTCAGATATCCCTACATTTGCTTTATAATTAATAGTTTTTGAAGATTTTAATATTTAATCATAAATATATCTCCAAGAACTATACTTTCTATCGATTTTACACAGAAACATTACCATTGATTTTACATTAAAAAAAATGTTTTAAAGTAAATAAATGTGTATACACCTGATACCACTCCATATTAATGAATACTACCTTAAAAAGAAAATTTTTACACTGTGGGCAAGAAATATTGAAAAAAGACAAAATTATATGAGAATTTAAAAAGAGCTCAAGTAAATTCTAAATAAGAAAATTCGACAAAATGCGCTACTTTTTTTTTGTCTCGATATATATATCATAATTTATAATATATATATATATATATATATATATATATATATATATATATATATATATATATATATATATATATATATATATATATATATATATATATATATATATCATAATTGCTAATATGAAAAAAATCAATATAAATAATATTTCCATTACATTTTTAGCTCATTTGTCCATAGATTAATTCTGGTGACAAATAAAAAATTAACTTAAATCAATCTAAGATTGTAAACTAATTAGGTTAATTCTTGCATCATGTACAAAATAAAACATTTTTATAACATCAACAATGAATTATTTTGCAAAAGATTCAAATATTTTTTTACAAATATCTTTTATTCTAATTCTCTTTCACCTCCAGTGTTTGTTGCTGAATCCAGTGAAATACTGTCCAGTTCTTTTAAAAGGAAAATGGTTTCCTTGGAGAAGCTCAGTTTAACGTTTTTTTTAATAATATTTCGTCTCTTCTATTTATAAAAAAAAACAATGGCATCTAAAAAATGCTTAATATGCAAAATTAATGGGAATAATGATCGTTAGGACAACTAGCAATGTTAAGATTTTAATTTATTTTTTAATTTTCAAATTTCACATTTGTTCATTTATATAAAACAACAAATTTTAATGTTAAATTTGAAAGACTTACCTTTTAATTTGCTATTGAAAGTAAACAAAAATATTTTTATTAAAACTCACATACATCACATACATTGTATACTCAAAGTTTTAGTTAATCGATGAAAATATTAATACACCGCGAGAAAACTTTCTGTGCTAAATTTATTAAAAATAGCCCTCCTTAACATAATTAAGCAAAATACTATTGTCAAAGTACAAAACAAGCATGTCATAAAGTCACACAGCTAGTTTTACACGTGGGCAGGCATTCTTATACCGAAAAATATCGCCGAACCTGTACATGATATTGTAAATTTTTATATGATCTATCGTGGCAAATAGTCGTAGCCAAAAACTGTTTTATCTTAATAGTTGAACTACCTACTATTATCTATAACAACTTCTCTGCATCAGTTGACCTAAGTCATAAACTTCAGCCATTTAGAGGAAATAAACTTAAATATTTTTCTTTAATAACATTTAATCAAAATTGTTTCTTTAATGTAGGATATAATTTTGGGAAAAACAGTCACCAAGTCTCATGTCATGTAATGACAAACTGTTTTTGAATTAAATTAAGCTGAGAAAGAATTATATTGGGGAGGGGGGTTGCAGGCTTGGGGTCGTCTTGCTCACCCCAGATGATGTTTTTAGAAATAGCTGTTGCAGCTCGCTGGTTAGAGTCTTCAGAAAATCCGTGGTAGAAAGACATATGATCACTCTGGCAGTTGAAGTAGCAGCCGGACGCTTCACTGTGTTTTATGCAAGAAAGGGAAATGTGACCTCTACCACAGTTGAAACATTTATGGGGCCTTTGTCGCTAAAAGCAAAAAGCCTAAAAAGCCGGCAGTTGAAGTATTTTATGTTTTTCGATTTGTATGTTGTACCTCATTGTGTCCCCGAGGACTATAGGAACGATTTTGGTTTTGACCGATCTATTGGCCTGGGAGAGGGTCTTAAGACTTGTTTTGGGAGCGAGTAAGCTTTAGATTTTGGGTAATAAGGGAAGAAATACGTGTTGGAGAAACAGATGTTTGAATAGTTTGTGTAACAGGAGGTACCTGGGGGAGAAAGTGAATCGGACCTGCCTGGCTTTTTTCCTGGAGAGGAGTCGCTGGGTTCGGAGTACGCTGATATGCTCCTTGCCTTCTTCTGCGGCGGTTCTTTGGTTTCCGGAATTCTTCATCGTCATGCCTCGAATCTTCTGGCAATTCTGCCTCACATACATAGGTGACGGTTGCTGATTGCTGTTCTTTGATTCCTAATAGTGTTTTTTGTATTTCTGCAACGTGTTTGCTTAGCCTTCTTACTTCCTTAATTAAGAAGTGGATGGTTTCCTCTTTCTTAGCTATAAGTTCATCTTCTTGTTGGATTTATTTTTTAGAAGCATAATGACTTCTCTCCAGGGGATTAAATTAGCATCTATGTTTGCTGATGTCTAGTATACCAAACACTGCTTCTGGATCAATTACGCCCATATTCATCAATATTTATTATAGGAAATCCCTCTCTCAACTTTATTGATTATGGTTTGTTGGTTGGTTGCTTGGTTTTAGACGAGGCAGACTACTGTGCCTATTTGTGCAATGTAGCATCTTGGCTTCTACTTTCCTCTCTTGGTTATATGAGCGCTGCACCTTTAAGAAGGTTTATTAGCTCCCTTCTAAAGCCTTCGTGTGTTAATTTATTATCACAATGTAAATTTCCGAACAGTTTATGTCTATTCCAAGGTCAAGCTGTCCCAGTCGCTAGCTCCGGTTTCGAATGAGCGACCATCGGTGCGCATTGCGGGCTCTATACCCGCCTCACTACCGAGGTGTGGTTATACAAATTTAACAAAGGTGACTTGGCATAGGTTTAAGACAAGGTCTGTGTTTTTAATTCGGTTTATTTCAACGCTTTTTAACATATTTAAATTTATGCCGTTATTTTCTACGTGTAGAATTTCAAAATTATCATCAAAAAGGTGGTTTTGGTCTGTTAGATGCCTGATATAAGCTAAATTGATTTTGTTGTTTAAATAATTTCTTTTATACTCTAAAATTCGAAAATCGAAAGAATACTACAAGTTAACTGATAAACCACAGATCTTTTTGTTCTATTTTGTTTTTCGTTAGCATTTCCATCAAATAGCAATAACATTAATTCAAAGTTTAAGTAGGGACTTACTATAATAGGTTATAGTACTAACTAAAATAAATAACTTGATCTATGATCTATATTAAAGGTAAACTACGAAGCCAATAAAGTCCCTTTAATATATTTAATTCTAGCTATTTTAATTGGTTATTAATTCTGGCACCCTTGTTACTGATACAACTTTTTCTTTTTAAAGTTGTATTTAAATTTACTTTTTTTTATACAAAATATTACTTTGTGCTCTCACTCCAGGAATAAACACTTTCTAAACAATTTTTTAAACCTACAATTGTCTTTCACCTATTTGTGTGGAAAATAAATTTTTCGGTACGATTTAAATAAGCTGAGTGGTTAGAAAATAACGAATAAATATTTTGTCAATATTTCATTTTTCCGACACTAATTCTGATAATTGTGGTATTTTATTGATAATATATATGAAAAATTTTGTACCAATCACATTTGGAAAGAGACAGTATTATTGCAATACACGTAAACTTTCTGTCTGAGGTGTCATTGTGAAACTAACTTGAGATGTAAATATCTACTTAAATCCTAACTGTTTACTATAAGAGACCTTTTCTTTAGAGCCGAACTAAGTAAAATTTTAGAGTATCTTTTATAGGCGAGGTGATTTATTTTAGTGAGTACTACAATGCGTTAAAAGAAAAACACTCTGTATAATTAGAGTAAAGTATTTCAGAATATATGTTCATAACTAGTTCGATTAATATCATATATAAAATAATTTTTTTGTATGAGCTATTTATTTTCTACATTTTATGAGAGAAAAATTTGCATTCCAATGCTACAATTATAAAAGAGAATAATTAAGTTTTATGAAACCATTTTTAATTTTAAAGCAAGAAAGTAGAGAAATAATAAAATTCTACGGCTTGTTTATTAACAAGAAAATAAATTATTTTTTATTTTTTGTATGCTTTCGAACAAAAATTTAATTATTTACATTTACCCTTTAAATAATTTTTAGGTGTCATTGTGTGTTGTTGATTTGATTGTATTTATTTTTAATAGTTTTTAAAAAGTAAAGTTTTGAAATGTAAAATATTTTATTTATTTTTACATCGTGAATTTTATGTGTATTTTTGATTTGAAGCCTGGTTGGATATTAATAAAAAATAAGGTAAAATGTTAATATTTTCTTATTATTTAGTGTATCCAAATTTTCTTACATTTCCTATCCTCAAAGAGCCTACATGCGAAAAATTGAAAAACATTTAAGTTAAATTTTCCCCTTCATTAAGGTGATCTGACATTTAAAATAATTTTTCTGCAATTGCCATTGATCTGAGGATATCCTTCTTTAAATAAGTTTAACGATTTTTATAATATCCTGTATATATGAGTGTTATGAAAATCATTGGAACTAGTGACGTCAAACAGACACATATTCAGTACCTTTTCTTTTTAATTTTAATATTTTAAAAAATTATAAAATAACTAGTTTCAGACCCTTAAGACGCACCTGACATCAAATCAATTGCCTCTTAACACTACAGATTTTTATATTTTAGGTAGTCATTTAATAATATAATAAAATGATAATATAAAAAAATACACACATTTAGTAAAAAATAATATTTAACTGTAATAAAGAAGATTCTTTATGTATTATTTCAAAGATGACGTGCGACATTGTCTTTGCCCATTATTAACTGACGTTGGCATTTTAGTTGATATTACGTTGCTATCAATTATTAAGAAAATGGAACCAAAATTTGAAAAAGGTTCTTCTAATCTATTGTTAATAACGTTTTCAAGATTAATACAGAAACTGTTAGGAATTTTTTGTTATAAATCCAATATTTTCAGTGCTAAAATACGTTTAAAAAAGTATTGGTATATTATTTTTATTATTCTGTATCAAACTGCCTACTGTCATCTAAAATAACTTATATATACGGGGCACTCCATTCCCCTAGCATCGTCACTCAATTTGTTGGGCGTTAATTTGGGAGCAAATATGTCCTGGCCTGAACATGTTGCAGGCATAGCAAGGAGAGCTTCTCAAAAGTTGGGAATATTATTTCGAACCAAAAAGCTTCACACTCCCCAACAACTGTTAATTCTTTACAAAGCTCAAATTCGACCAACCATGGAATACTGCTCCCATGTTTGGGGCTCCGCACTCAAACATGCACTGCATTTGTTGGATTCTGTTCAGAGAAGGGCTATTCGTCTGATTGGAGACCCAGAACTGACCGGCGGTCTTGATTCACTGGAACATCGAAGAACGGTTGGCGAGTTGAGTCTATTCTACAAGTATTTTCATGGAAAGTGTTCGAAGGATGTAGCCCGCTTAATTCCTCCCAGGCCGGTGCTTGTTAGAAGTACACGTCGCGCTGATACTTCACATCCGTATGAGGTTCAGCTTGTTACTCCTCGTACAACGCTTTTGAAGTAGCTTTTTATATGGAGAACATCATCCCTTTGGAATGGCTTACCCAGGACTGTATTTCCCACCGAGTAGAATTTACAGCGATTCAAGAACAACGTGAATCGCTTTTTTCCGCACACGTGTCTCTCCTGTAGCGCTTCAGGGACTTCCCTGCAGCACGTGTGCTAGATCCATAAAAAAAAAATAACATATAAAATTTTATTAGGTCCTTAGGACATCTTCTAGCAATAATGCAGTATGTTACCTTCAAGTTAAAAAGTTCAAAGGATATCAGTTGGTTTATAGTTTTTAAAGAAAAGATGGTTGCAGAATGTCAATATGAAAGTTACACAGGTGGTGAAGGTAATATATGCAATTTATTTACTTAATTCTGCTCTACAATGAGTTTTAACAAATTTAAAGTTTTCCCTGCTATATTTAGTCTGAATTCTGCAATACAAATTTTTATACGTAAGGACTTTCAAATCATACCTTACAGGACGCAAATTAAAATTAGAGTACTTATGAAAATGTTCACTGAACATTACACATTTGAATTCATTTCAGATATAATTTTCGTACTTTTAATATCTAGTGTAACTTTCTCTATCTTCAGCGATTATAAGCATCCCATTGCCGAAGAGATGTTACAGTTCTTACAAGTTCGGCTTGTGTGACCATACTTCTTAAACTTGAAACATTTTTAATTCCTTGCTGGACATTTGCTCGGATTATGTTTCTTGTACAACGAGAGTAAAATTGTCTTTCCCATTGTTCTCTATATAATTTATTTTCATCTGGTGCGTAGATCGACAATTTACTTAAGTCTTCAGCGTTATTGCTCTCCGTATTCATCGACTTTGCTTATCCCTCTGTCAATGCTCTAGACAGTATTAAATTATCTTCTGATAGTAACTTTCTTGTCAGATTTTCTGATGTTATAGTTAGTACAAAGTAACTGATCTCTCAGGCATTCTGATGGTTATCAATCAAATTTATATTATTGAGCATAACTTTTTAACTTAGCTACAAATGATTTAATGTTTTTGTTGTGATACGATATAGTATTGTAAAACCTGAAACTTCGGCTTTATTCAGTTACTAGCGCTTTATATTTTAAACATATTATTAACTAAGCAAAATGATAATTCCGATGCCGACATATAGTAACATTGTTAGGTAATCTATAGTTATTTTTTCTTACGCCCTATATAGTTGAAACTGAAAAGTTTGTGTGACAAATTACTTTTTTAACTCTGTTATAATAGAATGTACACTAAGATGTTTTTAACATTGATTATTTTCTATTTATTTAATAGCTTACTAACTTGACTAATGTTAATGTAGAAATCTAAGATTGTAAACGGAACGGAAAATGTTATACCTGTTATACGTTTTGTCATTATATTATTCTAGTTTAAGGGCCTATAAAAAATGAGTACATTGTTATGTTTTCCCTTCAATTAAACTGCAAAAAGGTTGATAGAAAACATCAAAAATCGAACTGGATTTATTAACTTCATATTCAGTTTTTTTTCAAATCATCATTTTTTACTATGTATCAATTATATAATTTTTTTCATGGTAGAAATTTCAAAATTTAGCAGAAGAAGGTTGTTCTTTGGTTACCTAAGATGTCGATTCAGATACAAACAAATTTATAATTTATTTATTACACTTTTGTTAGTATGAAATACCTACTGAAATATCTTAAATATCAAATACCCTAAGTTCTTAAGTATCAGATATCTTAAGTTTTTACCTCATTTATCCACTACCCTTACCTAGGATAAGTGACTAGGTTACTGACATGTAGAGGATGATCATTTTTAGACGCCTAGAGTCGATTTAGGGAAAATTGTTTGATATTTATTTTTTTTTTTAAATATAGAATGGTTTAGTAGATGTCAAGGAGTATACTGACTTATTTGACACATGGTAGTGAAAACGACGTTGGGCGCCGAGACGCCAAACAACTTATTTTTTCATCGACATACTTTTTGTAAAGCGGCATTGGAAGCCTTAATTATTTTCAACATTTTTTCCTTAAACATTATTTATTGGTCATCGCGGTTGCCATGGAACGTTTGGCGGTTTTCAAACAATTTATCCAGTAGTCGACTGTCATACTTTAAGTAATTATAAAAATATTAGTAACTATGCGGTTGAAGCTTTTCCTTTACTAAAATGTCTTCCAACAATAAAAAAAGCAAGGGTACATTATTTTTAATAAGACCACAAAAACTGTATAACTTTTAACATTACATAACTTATTACATATTTATAAAATTAAATGTTTGAAACTTAACAGTAAAAAAAAACATCAAAAGAAATTTTCTATATGTCTTCCTTGTTCTATCGTGCATTTTTCCATTCTTTTTATTAACGTTTGATGAGTGGCTTTGTAAATAATTTCTCTAGATATACTATTGCAAGCATCTGATATTTTTGCCTTTAAGTGCTCAATATTATTGAGTCGCAGTTTTGTATACAATATCTTTAAGAGCCTTCCACAAGAAAAAATCTGACGGCGTGAGGTCTGGTGACTTAGGTGTACATTGAGTAACTAGGCTGCGAACTCCTATCCATCTTTGTTGAAACTGTTCATTCAAATACTCTCTAACAGCAGCAGTTTTATGAGGTGGTGCTCAGTCGTGTTGATACCACATATGCTTTCTTAAAATAAAGGGAACATTTTCTAACAAAATTAGTAGAGTATTAACCAAAAAATTAAGGTATCTATTTCCAGTTAGAGTTCATTCAAAAAAGTATGGTCCAACCAAATATCTCCCAATTATCCCGCACCATAATGGCCTTGATTCTGAATTTGAGTACCGTTGTATGGATTCTCGTCAGCCAGTAATGATAATTTTTCGGTTAAGGTTTCCGTTGCTGACAAAATGACTTTCAACTGTTCATAATATATGATTCAGAAAATAACGTTCTTCGACATATTTAATCATCATTTCTGCTACAAAACTCAGTCGTCACTCCGCGTCAAATTGTTCTAATAACTGAAGATTACGCATTTTATAGTCATGGTATTTGTTAACTTTAAGAGATTTCTGAATAGCCCAGTAAGATACAGTCAATTGCCTGCTTGCTTGTTAGATTGAATTATATGGATGGTTTTGAAGATATTGCATAATTGTGGCTACTTTTTTGCAAAACAAATTAGAGAAAAACAGTTTAAGGAAGAAATGTTGAAAATAATTAGGGCCCATATAATCCGTATAACAGTAGAGTGCTGAGCCATATCTAGCTGGACAAAAAAAGTCTGTTAGTAGTTATTTTATTACCTGTTAGGGTAAGTACAACAGTAAACAAGACGAAGTTATAGGATGTGAAGATTATTAATACTAAATTGTGTGATGTGAACGCGTCGATCGACGGACAAAATCAATTTACAACGCAATAATCAACTCGTCGTTTTTTCTGTTAATAATCAACGAATTAAGTTGATTTTTGCGTAGAAACACTCTTTACGCTTGTGCAGTTCTTATGATCGTTTGATAAAATTGTTTGTTTTATTTATTATTAACAATGAATAAACTTTACACTGAAAAATTTCAATATTAAATAAATAGTTGTCATTTTGGCCAAATATGTCGACATATTTTTCATACATTTGCAATTATCATATCAAAAAATTAGGTCAGTATGTTAATTTTTGTAGCAATGATATGGATAAATAAACAGCACGCACAAGCTCTTAGCGCATGCGCGCACACGTTCCTAGCGTATGCGCGCGTTTTCATGGCGCTAATCGCAGTGAAAATTTGTTCTTTGACTGCTTTCAGATGCCAAAAAAACATATTGTTTTCTTATTTGGTGATTCTAATAAAAAAATCTTTATTGGTTCTTTTTCGTAACATAACACTGAAGTTAAATGTTTTTTGTAAGGAAAAACACTCAACTCAAAATACACTCAATTAGTTAAGTGTTTTTAGAGTGATTTTTTGAGTGTTTTTATGTAAGGGTATATAAATATAAAAATTTTCAAGTAAAAATTATAAAAAGATATTGCACGCTTTAAAATCGTTATAACAATTTTTCACCCCAAAATTCAAAAACCAATTGGTGTTACAATTTGGTTTTTAGAAGAGTTTAAAGGGACATGTAATGATAAATTATTATTATATGTTTAAAAAACAAATGTCTACACAAAAATTTAGAATGTATTTGAATAATTCTTTTGTACACTCAGAAAAAAAAAATTTCAGAATAGAATTTTTTTTCTACAAAGAGAAAAAAGTTTTAAGACAAAACTTTTTGTTTGCGTTAAATTAGTCTTAATTCCAAACTTTTTGCTCTATACAGAAGTTTTCGTTCCAAACTTTTTTTCCATTGAGTACGGATGAAATCGAATATTGAAGAAAGATTTATATAAAAAATTTGATACTTTCAAAAATGGTAACCATTATTGCAAACGTTGTGGAAACTCAGTGGAATAGCGCCTATTGACTATTTGCTTCTCCAATTTCGTTTTCTTAGTAGTCTAACCAAATGGAAAAGCCAAATTGTAAAACCAAATGGTTTTTGAAGCTTGGCTTTAAAAATTGTAAAAACGATTTTGAAGCGTGCATACACCTTTTTATAATAATTTTTACTTAGAAAATTTATATTTACACAGTTACACCATTTAGTTTTCTTATTTGATTTAGTTACGACAAATTAACAAATTAACATTAATTAATAATTTACAAATGAAATAACCAAATAAGAAAACGGAATGTCTTTTTGGCAGCTGGAAGTATTCAAAAAAAAACCAATTTTTTACTACGATTAGCTGTATGAAAACGCGGGCGTGCGCCAAGAGCTGGTGCGCGTTTTTTATTTATCAATATCATTGCTGCAAAAATTACCATACTGACATGAATTTTTGCTATAATACTCACAAATGTATGAAAAAATAAGCTGAAATTGTTCATTTTGACCAATTTTTTAATTAATATTGAAATTTTTCACAGTAAAATTTCTTCATTGTTAATAATAAATTAAAGAAATAATTTTATCAGACGACTATATCTATAAGAAGCGCACAAGGCTAAAGAGTGTTTCTACATAAAAATCAACTTGATTCATTAATTATTAACAGAAAAAACGACGAGTTGATTATTGTGTAACATAAATTGCTCTATTTTTATAAAATAAATCCTAATTTTAAAATAATTCAGAAATTCTGAAAAAATACTTAAAAGGCTATGCTTTATGACACATATTTACTTATTACTTTTGGTCTCACCCCTAATCGAAATTTAACAATTATTATTTCTGATGTAAATAAGTATCGAAACAATTAAATTTTTATCCTTGTCTTGTTAATAGAAGTGAGGCTACTGTTTTGATTTTAATGGGTTATAGCAACTCATTTGATAGATTACATAAGACTCGGCTTATCCCAATTTTACACTTTATTCTATTGACAACAACTAATAAGTAACTATTTAAAAAACATATGTAGAGAATTTTCTAATGTCTTATGTATTTAAATTCCAACTTATACGCAGATAACATACAATTATAAGCATCCTTGGTCATGCACGTAAATTGCATGCAGCCCAAGAAAAAGTAATATTTTGCGATAAATAAAACTTAGTAATTAATCAGTAAAATCAACTTCTACGAGATTCGAAAAAATCTTAACTTATTAAAATATAATATTAAAATATAAATCGGTGTAGATAAAATTCCTGTAAAAATTGTCGGAATATTTACTGATAATATCTTAGTATTGTAGTATTAGTAGTCAAAGTGCTTGTGCTACGAGGCCATTTTCATCTAATATTGAAACCTCAAAAAACA
This sequence comes from Pachyrhynchus sulphureomaculatus, assembly GCA_019049505.1. Taxonomy (NCBI): domain Eukaryota; kingdom Metazoa; phylum Arthropoda; class Insecta; order Coleoptera; family Curculionidae; genus Pachyrhynchus; species Pachyrhynchus sulphureomaculatus. The sequence continues at coordinate 89,643,213 of CM032454.1, read as the reverse complement.
GAGCTTGTGGATTATCTAGTTCTAGGTATTTTACTTATAATGTCTTTAAACTTTACAACGGTATTCCTGAACGTTTAAAAACTTCATCAGTTACAGCATTTAAATATCAATTTAGAAAGTGGGGTGGATGGATGGATGTTATGGGGCCAGGGCGCATCGACTGCTAGGTCATTTAGCGCCCCTATATGTATTCGGATAATTATACGATAAAGTTAGTCTCTTCTAAATAATTTTTATTATTTGCATGGAGTGAATCGAATGATGTTAAAAGCGATAGGTTCGATGGAATTTGGTGTTTGTCTCTGATAGATTTAAGGTGCGGAGTCTCAATTATGTTGGAGACTGTCAAAGGAGAATTGCAAAAGAGGTATGTAGGGGCTTGGTCATTTAGTAAAAGGTATCCATGGGTACTGTAAGTATGTCCTATGGCCAATCTACCCATGAGGATATTTTCCTTTCTGGTCATCTTCAAGGAGTTTAGGGGAGCGTAGACCAAAGGTTTGGTGGGCCATAGCTTATTGTCAGAAGGTATTAGGTCCCAGTCCAGTTGGAATAAGGAACGAAAGGTATGATTAAGGAGGGAATTGAAATCTCTGGGGTGATTTTCACTCCATCCTGCGGTACCTCTCTCTATTGCTAATTTTGCGATGTTTTAATTTTGCGGTATAATATAGGTCCAAGATCTGGCGAACATAGTTGCATTTTAGTTTTTGAGATTTTGTAGAGGTAAGAGCGCTGTAGAAGTCAGAGATAATTAGTAAGCGCGTGGCAGATCTGAGAGTTAGAGCGTGGCGTATGGCCTCTTTAATTGCTAAAAGCTCAGCGGTAAAAATATACGTATACGATGGGAGTTTAAACATTTTGTTAGTTTTAGAAGTGGTGAAAGAAGCACCTACCCCCTTGTTTGTTTTGGATCCATCGGTATAGAGTAGAGTGTGACTGGGATAGTCAGTTGCTATTCTTTTCAGAAATATTTGTCTAAGTAATGGGTTAGGAGTTTCCGTTTTCCTTAGTGAGAGCAGGTAGTGATCAACAGGGGGACAGTTTGAGAGCCATGGAGGGAAATATGAGTGTAGTGGATAGTCATATTTGGGGGGAGGAATATTATGTAGAGCTAGTAGGGTAGAGATTTTGTTGGGAATACATTTTTTTAGGGAGGTCGAGGGTGTGCGATGAGCTGAAAATAAATTCAGGGAATATCTGGAAAAAGGGTGGAATAACGAATAGGAGTAGAATTTTAAGAGAGAGAGCTGTCTAACGAGGTACAATGGAGGTGTTGAAGTAACACATTGGACTAGGGAGAGACTAGGGATTGGGGAAATACAGAAAGCACCAGCTATTGCGCGGAGGGAAGCATTTTGTATGGTGTCGAGCTGCTACTTGGCGGATGAACTCGCAGCGTCATAGTTGAAGTCGCAGTAAGCGACGAGTTTTGAAAAGATAAGTGATTTGTAGATAGTTTGCAGAGAAGGGAGATCAGCACCCCAGGACGAGTTTGAGAGGATTTTTAGGAGATTTAAGTCAGAGGAGGTGCGAGTTTTAAGGTGTTTGATATGAGGTATCCATGTGAGTCTATTGTCGAAGATTAGTCCGAGGATCAGAGGAGTCAGAAGAAGGTAAATTGAATTTGCGAGGTGAAGAGGATTCAGTTTAGAACAGTTGTTCAGTTTACAGAAGTGAATGTAAGATGATTTGGTGGATGGATAATTTAGAAAGTTGTTGCTGAGTTCTAAAGGAGATACATAGTAACCTTGAACTCGTATAAATTTATCAGGAAATACATACACATCTGCTGTCAAAAGTAGTGGTAGTGTTATACACGCCGAGCCGTTTCGAAGTCTTCTGGTTCCCGCAGTGACCAATAAGAAATTTGGGAGTTAAAAAACAGAGAGCTAATAGACCAGGGCCTGTGAGCGCATTAGTGGTTTAAGTCTGAAGACCAACTATTTTTCTGTAGCTATATTTACGGAGGCCACTATAACAACATGCGTGAGACTTTATACTTTAAGAAAATTAGTAATTGAATAACGAAGATAACGGCAGCTGTAACAATATAACTAGAAGAAGATGACCTGGAATGCTGTCAAACAACAGTAGTGCTATATACGTGTTTCGGACTTTTTGGTCCACGTCCTTAGCACGCAACCAAGCTACACGATAGCGTACTTGGGAGTTAAAACAATATTTGTGATTTATGTTAGAAGATCAACTATTTTACTGACCCCAATCAACATATCAACGTAGACCACAAGAGCAACCTCTGTGAGACTACCCAATGAAAATTATATTAATTAGAAAAGATGATAGCTGTAATAAAATAACGAGAAGATTATCGAGAATGCTATTAAAAATATTGATAGGGCTAGATACGCAAATTTTCTTATCACTTGGTTGCATGTTTAGTGCAAGAAATCCAAGTTCCGTTTTTCTTTTTAAATACAGGCAAAATTTAAGGTTTTTAGCAGCAATTAAAAATAAATTTATAGCATGCTTTAAATATCTTTGTGAGAATTTTTCTTGGTATTCATTTGAACATATTTTCGGTACAATTGTTTACAATTAGACATATAAGGCCTGGGGAGGGTAATTAGTTTTATATTTAATACACCCTTTCCAGGGTCCCTGGAGTTAAAGAATCTGGAAATTGTGTCAACTTTTCAATAATTTCAATTACTTACAGTCAGACATCTATTTGGTTAGAGGGGTTTCTGCATTTAAAATTTGTTATATGTTTATTTTAGTGTTCTTGGAGTAAAATAGTTGCTTCATTTCTTTATTATTTTTAATTTTAGGAAAAATAATAAGTATAGGTTGCAGTTTCAAATATTCATTTAATCACTACGGTGATTATTTTTTTCTTGTTACTTATATTTAATATATATACAAATAGCGTTTAAATTAAATTCTTTTTTATTGTCAGGGAGTCAGATTCAGTACTGATTGAGCGAGAACGTTTTGCAAGTGAAGTGCTGAGAAAATCATTTTATCTATTTTTTTTTTTTTTTTAATTTTTTGACTATAATATAAAATTAAATAAAATTTTAATAAATAATAATATGTATAATAATTAAAATAAAAAAAATTTAGACATACTAGCAATGAACCCATGTTACCAGAAAATTCTCATTAAATTGAGGAGCTCATATCTTAGTGAATTTTTGTTATATCAATATTTTTAAGCATTTTGAAGCTATTTAAATGTACGACCACACTAATGTATGTGTCAGTATGCAAAGTAATGTACCGGTAAATAGCGACAGGTCTAAATCTTGTTTTTTAAAGTCAGATTGGTTTAAATAATCTAAGTTGATACTTTTAATGTGAAATTTGGAAACGTACTTTTTAAAAATAAATTTTGGTCACAATAATGAAAAATTATCAAGATGCAAGATCTACCTACATATTAATTATCTTTACTGTGATACACTATTCGGATATCGATTTATTAAAAATACATTTGATGTCGAACATTTTCACAGCAATTGGACATATTGGAAATGAGGTAAAATAAAATTAATATTGCTCAACTACGCTCGAAAATTCTAAAGTTAATAGTTTTTATGAACGTGTATAATTTTATTAACGAGGGACACAAAAAAATTTCGTGAAGTTGCCTATATACGTATACAGTAATTAAGATTTAAATGGTAAATATAAAATTAAACCTTACAGATGAAAGGCGTAAACTACGGCGTAAACTTATTCAAAATTAATTAAGTATATTATGAATGCATGCTCATCGGAATGTGCTAAACTATCTAAAACCACAACCCTATTCTGAAATCTTGCGAAAATTTCCCTATGGATTTAGTTCTCCCTAACTAATTTTACATTTGATCTGGCGGTGTCTCAATTTTTGTCGTTAACTGACAAATAACTATAGTTTAAATTAAGAGTAAAGTAAATTTTAAAATTACATAAAATCATTTTTTATAAATTCGTGTTATAGTAGCTCATTTTACTACTCATTTGATTGTTGATATAAAATTATCAATTACACTGATGTGAAAGAAATTCTTTTATGCGTATTCACAAAGGTGCTTTGATTTGTCCAGAAGCACTAACATACTATTATGTTCGAAAATTAAAGGAACTATTTTTCACCGATACACGCGTTAATTCTATCTATTAAAGTATTTGGTTTTAAGTTCATCAAACTGCTATTAACACATGACAAAAAAATCTAACGATATTCTGTTTATTAATATAACGTTTGCTGAAATAATAAAATCGTATTTTGTAAATTTGAAAAATTTTTTCCTGGCGATTTTTAAAGCGAATAAATTTACTGAGCAAATAACTTGCGTTAAATCTGGAATAAAAAATGAAATTTCTTGTATTAATATGTTAATAATGTTAGAAAAATATTAGAGTAATGAGAATGTAATGAGTTTTCAGTCGGTCTAAATCCTGCAAAGGAGCAAAGGAGACCAAAAACTGAAATAAACCTTGTCAAAGTCAATCGAAAATCAAAATCATGCTATATATATATATATATATATATATATATATATATATATATGTATATATATATATATATATATATATATATATATATATATATATATATATGTATATATTTATATAGCAACCATGAAATTCTTGGCATGACTGCTTCATGGGAATAGGGCTAAAAGGTTTTTAACACCTTTTTAGCCACGCCAAGGTTTCGAAAATATTTTCTTCTACAGATACAGTAGATTATGAGTATTCTAAGATTTACAACAGAAAGCAACCCAAATTTTTAACATCGAAATTACATACTGCCAAGTGGTGCTTTTTGCATAATTCCCTATAACAAAAATTCACATTACTGTTAATATTTATTAGGAAAACATGAGAAAATTTCGACAAATATGCTTTTAAAGAATATTAAAAAATAGTTTACTCCATTTTGTTATTATGGTGCGAACAACTGTGTGTTTCTAAACTGATTTTATTTTAAATTTTTTTATACGTTTTACATTCCTTTTGTTAAGGTCAGAGTGTTTTTATCTTATAAGTGAAGTCGTGGTTGATTTTTTTTTCTAGAGAAGACCTTGACGTTGACCTTTAATTTTTTAAAAGTTTGTGAAATTTGTAAAAATTGACATTAGGTTATTATTATAGAGAAGTGTCTGATATGTTTTGTGAATTATCATTTTACCAACTTGTCTGAAACAGATTGGAGAAAATTGAGCTTAAATCCTCAATGTCAGTTTTTTTATTAACAGAATTCGGTTCAAGATTTCCATCATTTCCTTAGAGATTCTTTTGTTGAAATTTCTTTCCTTGCACATGATTTTTGTTTCATTAAAATTAAATTCATGTGAAAATTGATTACTATGTGAAGCAAGTGCGCATGAGTTTTTTTTACACTGAGGGCAAGGGATGCTGTATACTACTTCCGAGCCTTTTATAGTATCACCTATATCTTTTAAGTTGCTGAAAATATTATTAATTGTTTTTGCATGTTTGAAGGCAATTTCTAAATTAGGTGGATTTTCAAAAATTTTAGTAATTTTAGTGGAAATTTCTTTAAGATAAGGGAAGGAGTAGTGATGTATGATTCGGCACTGATATCAGGAGTAAGATGGAGTCTTGTTGAGAGATAGGTGATACTGAGTTAAATAAACTGATCGAGTGCAAGTTGGACTTGCGGAATTAGTGTTCCGTACGTTGATTACTTTTAAAGTAAAATTTTTTATTACGGGAGTATAAAATGATCAGTAACTTCACAAAACACATCCCAAATGAGTTTTCAACAAAGTTTTTTTTCCGATTTTTAGGGAAAACTGATCACCTTGCAATTTTTTTATATACCAGATAAATTATTAAAGGTAATGCACTCGTGATAACTTTCGTTCTATCTACACATTGTAGAGAATAATTCATAATTTTTTCAAAATTTTTTGTTCAGTACTTTTCGAGATAAGGGAGGAGGACAGCGATTTTTTGCACTTTTTTAAAAATAATACAAAGATAATTGTGCGCAAGTATTACATTATATGTAATTTTGAACTATTGATTTCACCCCTAAAACTAACCACTTAGGTCAAAGTTAACTTTCAAAATTACTCGGCTCTGATGAAGCCATCAATTCCTATATTAGTGCCAAATTTGAACCTCTATGTCATAGAGTTTCGGAGAAAACCGGGTGTGACAGACAGATAGAGAGACAAACAGACGACAGAAATGATCTTATAAGTACAGAACTAAAATATATATATATATATATATATATATATATATATATATATATATATATATATATATATATATATATATATATATATATATATGTTATATATAACTGCTGGGAAACGCCTTTATAAGGAGAAGAGATGAGCAATCAAAGATCTAAAGGCTCTAGTATCTGCTTTTTATTTTTATTATCGAGCTTTCGCTGCCTAATGGTAGCTTCTTCTGGATTCTAAAAATGCAAACCAGGTACAGAAAATAAACTAAAACGTTCGTTTTTTTTTAAATGTGATTAAATGAATTGTACGACTGAATGTGAAATTACTTACAAAAATTTAGCAGTTAGTTCATCTCTGGTGAAGACAATGAAATTTGCATTTTTGTTGGCCGTATGAATGATTACACAAAACATGATTAAAAGACACTTAGAGAGTTACACAAATATTGAAAATAAAACTTTGTCAATAAACATTAGTTAAAAACACTTTTTGGAGACAGAAACACAACTGCAAGAAACCATGATGTTGAAATGGTACTCCATTTTAAAATTTTTGACGTCGAGTTTAGTAACTATTTAGTGATATTTGAGTCCGAACCGGATATTGTTGGTAGTCTATGTCGTCATCAGGTCGACAACAAACCATAAAAAGCATTAAAGTTAGGGATGTGGTAAATTTTTTAGGTAGATGCTAATTTTAGATAAATTATTTATTATTAATGATATCTATTTTTTAGTTTTAATTTTATAAAAAAGGGGGGACTTAAGTTTGATGAATGTTACTCTTCGACGAGTTATTTATTATTAATTATATTAATTCTTTAATTTTATAATCAACAGATTCATAGGCTAATTTAAAAATTTAAAAATTTGAAAGAGAAAATTAATACTGGACGTTATTTATTATTAGTCATATTTAATTTTTTTTATTATGTAATTTTTAACAAGAAAACATAGAAAAGTAACTGGTAATAAATAGCAAAAATGACAGAAAGAGATAAAAAACGTCAACTTTATTAGAAACTAATTTTTTCATAAAGATCTTTCTTTTTTATTGGTTTGGTATAGTTTTGTGTTAGCAAATAAGTATACATGGAGCTCAATCCTTCTATGTCTTTTTTGTGATTGAGATTATTTTTACAGGTTTTCATGTAACACATTTCCAAGAAACTTCTTCTGAAATAATTAGTCTCAATATCCAGAATGAAGCTGTTGTTATATTGTACTCTGTGATCTGTATTATTTACGTGTAAGCTCAAGCTAGTTGCGTTAGGTTTGTGTTTACTATCACTTTTGTGTAACGCTAATCTCTTAGAGAGCTTTTGTGAAGTTTGTCCAACGTAGACCAAACCACATTGACAGGGAATGCCATAGATTATATTAGATCTTTGTAAAGTATCGGTTTTATCTTTTAAATTGGTATAAAAACAATTCATTCTTTTTATGTTGTAATTGGCAATTTTAATGTTTGTATTTTTAAAGAGAGAAGACAAGGACTGGGAAAGGCCTTCAATGTATTGTAGATTTCCTACTTTAATATCGACATTAGTGGTGACAGTTGGATTAATTGGAAGGAGGGGTCTTTGAAAATTCTTTTTAATTAGAGCTTTAGGATAGTAATTGTCCAACAAAATGTCTTCCAACAGTTTTACATTTTTTTCTTTAAATGAGGGGTGGCAAATCTTATCTATTCTGTTCTTTAGTCCTCTGATGATGTTCAGTTTCTGTTTCATAGGGTGATAAGAATGGAAGGGGATATATCTACCAGAACTTGATTTTTTCCTATATATATATATTGCATTTAATATCTATTTTTGATGTGGGATCGTGCAATAAATTAATTAAATCATTAAAAGATAGTAAGTTTTTAGATGAAGCAACTGCTCGCACATTGACAACTTATAATGGGATTTGTCCCAAATATTATGGTCTACCAAAAATACATAAACCAGATATACCTCTAAGACCAATAGTTTCCCGTGTAGGAGCATCTACGCAACCACTTGCCAAATATATTGCCTCTATTTTAGAAACAGCTTTTTCAACTTTTAATAAATTCAGAATTAAAAATACCTTCGAATTTGCAGAGAAGGTTAATGGCTTTATTTTGCCAGAGGGTTTTGTACTTGCTTCTTTCGATGTAGTTTCACTATTTACTAACATTTCTCTAGACCTTATTATATCAATATTAAATGAACATTTCACATCAATAGAAGAAATATGTAATATTCCTAAAGAACAATTTCTACTAATCATTACTTTTTTTATATGAAAATACATTTTTCTCCTTCAATAGTACATTCTACAGACAAAAAATTGGCGTCCCAATGGGAAGTGCTATTTCACCAATCCTGGCCGAAATTGTTATGAATAAACTTCTTTATTTTGTTATTTCAAGGGTTGAATTTGAATTTCCCCTTCTGTTTCAATATGTGGATGACTTGTTAGTCGCTTTACCTGCCGGAAGTGTACAGAACACTCTTAACATTTACAATTCTTTCAATCATAAGTTAGTATTTACTGTTGAGGAGGAGACTGACTGTGCTGTTTCGTTTCTGGATACTAGGGTTGTACGCTCAGAAAATAATACAGTCAAACTGGACTGGTATAGGAAAAAATCAAGTTCTGGTAGATATATCCCCTTCCATTCTTATCACCCTATGAAACAGAAACTGAACATCATCAGAGGACTAAAGAACAGAATAGATAAGATTTGCCACCCCTCATTTAAAGAAAAAAATGTAAAACTGTTGGAAGACATTTTGTTGGACAATTACTATCCTAAAGCTCTAATTAAAAAGAATTTTCAAAGACCCCTCCTTCCAATTAATCCAACTGTCACCACTAATGTCGATATTAAAGTAGGAAATCTACAATACATTGAAGGCCTTTCCCAGTCCTTGTCTTCTCTCTTTAAAAATACAAACATTAAAATTGCCAATTACAACATAAAAAGAATGAATTGTTTTTATACCAATTTAAAAGATAAAACCGATACTTTAAAAAGATCTAATATAATCTATGGCATTCCCTGTCAATGTGGTTTGGTCTACGTTGGACAAACTTCACAAAAGCTCTCTAAGAGATTAGTGTTACACAAAAGTGATAGTAAACACAAACCTAACGCAACTAGCTTGAGCTTACACGTAAATAATACAGATCACAGAGTACAATATAACAACAGCTTCATTCTGGATATTGAGACTAATTATTTCAGAAGAAGTTTCTTGGCAATGTGTTACATAAAAACCTGTAAAAATAATCTCAATCACAAAAAAGACATAGAAGGATTGAGCTCCATGTATACTTATTTGCTAACACAAAACTATACCAAACCAATAAAAAAGAACGATCTTTATGAAAAAATTAGTTTCTAGTAAAGTTGACGTTTTTTATCTCTTTCTGTCATTTTTGCTATTTATTACCAGTTACTTTTCTATGTTTTCTTGTTAAAAATTACATAATAAAAAAAATTAAATATGACTAATAATAAATAACGTCCAGTATTAATTTTCTCTTTCAAATTTTTAAATTTCTAAATTAGCCTATGAATCTCTTGATTATAAAAATAAAGAATTAATATAATTAATAATAAATAACTCGTCGAAGAGTAACATTCATCAAACTTAAGTCCCCCCTTTTTTATAAAATTAAAACTAAAAAATAAATATCATTAATAATAAATAATTTATCTAAAATTAGCATCTACCTAAAAAATTTACCACATCCCTAACTTTAATGCTTTTTATGGTTTTTTGTCGACCTGATGACGACATAGACTACCAACAATATCCGGTTCGGACTCAAATATCACTAAATAGTTACTAAACTCGACGTCAAAAATTTTAAAATGGAGTACCATTTCAACATCATGGTTTCTTGCAGTTGTGTTTCTGTCTTCAAAAAGTGTTTTTAACTAATGTTTATTGACAAAGTTTTATTTTCAATATTTGTGTAACTCTCTAAGTGTATTTTAATCATGTTTTGTGCAATCATTCGTACTACCTGGCCAACAAAAATGCAAATTTCATTGTCTTCACCAGAGATGAACTAACTGCTAAATTTTTGTAAGTAATTTCACATTCAGTCGTACAATTCATTTAATCACATTTAAAAAAAAACGAACGTTTTAGTTTATTTTCTGTACCTGGTTTGCATTTTTAGAATCCAGAAGAAGCTACCATTAGGCAGCGAAAGCTCGATAATAAAAATAAAAAGCAGATACTAGAGCCTTTAGATCTTTGATTGCTCATCTCTTCTCCTTATAAGGGCGTTTCCCAGCAGTTAAACTTAGGATTGTTTGTTGCCAGTGCCCTGTTACTGTCCTTCCTCTTTCTTATATATATATATATATATATATATATATATATATATATATATATATATATATATATATATATATATATATATAAATACATCTACTACAACACGAATTTATAAAAAATGATTTTACGTTATTTTAAAATTTACTTTACCCGTAATTTAAACTCTAGTTATCTGTCAGTTAACGATAGAAATTGGGACACCGCCAGATCAAATGTAAAATTAGTTAGGGAGAACTAAATCCATAGGGAAATTTTCGCAAGATTTCAGAATAGGGTTGTGGCTTTAGATAGTTTAGCACATTCCGATGTGCCTGCATTCATAATATATTTAATTAATTTTAAATGAGTTTACGCCTTAGTTTACGCCTTTCGTCTATAAGGTATAATTTTATATTTAACACTTAAATCCGAATTGCTGCGTACATATATGGGCAAACTCACGAAATTTTTAAAAAAAATTTTTGAATATTTGAATTGGTTAATAAAATTTTACAGGTTCATTAAAACTACTAATTTCTTTGGAATTTTCGAGTGTAACTGAGCGATATTAATTTTATTTTGCCTCATTTTAAAAATGCTTTTTTTCCAATTACTGTGAAAATTTTCGACAACAAACTTATTTTTAATAAATCGATATCCGAACAGTGTGACATAGTAGAAATAATTAATATGTAGGCAGATCTTGCATCTTGATAATTTTTCATTATTATGATCAAAATTTATTTTTAAAAAAGTTCGTTTCTAAATTTCAAATTAGAAGTACTAACTTAGATTACTTAAATGAAACCAACTTTAAAAAACTAGATTTAGACTTGTCGCTGTTTACCGCTGCATTTAATACTGATACATACATTAGTGTGGTCGTACATTTAACTAGCATAACATACGAGGTATAAACTCGAACATAAATTCAGTGCATCAACACCTGCAATCAAATAAACCTCATGTACTCGCTCTATGTGAAACCAAGGTCAGTCCATCGACCAGCACGGTCAACTATCTTTATCCTGGGTACGACTTCTATTCCCGATTTAGGCGTAACTTTGGAATCTGTCTTTTTGTCAGAAGCGACCTCTCTTGTCAACCAGAAGTAGCTCTGGAGCCCCCAAACTTTGACGTTATGTGGTTAAAAATAACGACTCAACAAACCACAAGGTTCATCTGTATCCTGTATCGACCACCAAGTGATACCAATTTTCGAACACTTTTCGCTTCTCTTGCAGACACCATCGATCATTTACAAAGTAACTATCCAAGTGCCGAAATTGCCATCCTGGGCGACTTTAATGTCCACAATATCAACTGGCTTAAATATTCAAATACTACCGACGAACAAGGTCGTGAAGCTGAATCATTCTCAATCAGTTATGGCTTAACTCAGCTTATTGACAAACCAACACGGATCCCTGATCGAGACGGGGAGTTCGCCAGTCTTCTTGATCTGTTTTTAACCACCAATCCGGAGATTTACACGGTCACCGTAAATCCGGCGTTAGGTTCTTCCGACCATAAACTGCTTTCGACATCGAGTATCCTGCCAATCAGTGACAGAGAGGCGCCTAGGCCGCGCAAGATTTGGCACTACAAATCTGCTGAATGGGAAGATCTCATGGAATACTTTCGAATTTTCCCTTGGATGGACATTTGTTTTCGATCCGATAACCCATCTGACTGCGCCAGGGAGGTCTCCGATGTTATTTTGGCTGGTATGGAAGCTTACATCCCTTTTTCGAAGAAATGCTCCTCCAACGGCAAGCCTTGGTTCGACCGCAAATGCAAAGAAGCTATTGCTTCTAAACATATTGCCTACCGACAATGGCGTGAAAATCCTAACACCGTAAATCGTAACATCTTTGTTCATGCCCGGAACAAATGCAAGGGAATTATCGACGAAACCAAGGAGGCACACAATCAACGAATTAGAAACAAACTTCTCGCTTGTCCCAACAATTCCAGGTCCTTTTGGGCAGTCGCTAAGGCAGTTAGACAAAATTTTACCAAATCCACCATACCACCACTCACACGGCCAGATAATTCCATTGCAACCACACCTGTTGAGAGAGCGAACTTGTTGGCTGAACTCTTTGCTTTACATTCTACTGTCGATTTCCAAGGAAAAACACCACCTACTATTCCCATATTGCAGTCAAGGATGCCCGATGTTGTCTTCAGACAGCGCATCATAAAGCGTATTTTAATGAAGCTAGACACGAAGAAGGCTTCTGGCGCTGACGGAATACCTGCCATAGTTCTCAAAAACTGTGCAAGGGAACTAACACCAGTTTTCTGTAGACTTTTTAACCTATCCTACAGAAAGGGAATATTTCCGTCCTGCTGGAAATGTGCGACGGTTCAGCCGATACCTAAAAAAGGTAAGAAGACCTTGCCAAATAACTACCGACCAGTTGCACTGCTTTCAATAATATCGAAAGTCATGGAAAAGGTTATCAATGAGCATCTTCTAAAATATCTTGAACGATTCAATATTATTAGCGATCACCAATATGGTTTTCGTAAACATAGATCAACAGGAGATCTTCTGACTTATGTAACACATGTTTGGAACAACGCAATCGAACACTTTGGAGAATCTCGAGCGGTTGCTCTTGACATATCCAAGGCATTCGACCGTGTTTGGCACGATGGACTGTTGGCTAAGTTGCGCTCTTATGGTATGTCTGAAAGGTTCTGTTTGTGGCTCTCATGTTTCCTCAGAGAGCGTTCTTTACTAGTGGCGGTCGACGGATTTCTTTCTAACACCCTCACTATCAACGCCGGTGTGCCCCAGGGCTCCATACTGTCTCCTACTCTCTTTCTCATTTACATTAACGATCTGCTGGAAAAGACCGGGAATCCAATCTATAGTTTTGCAGATGACAGTACGCTTGTCTCTTCATTCACCTTGAACGCTCGGACATCGGCTGCTCAGGCGAATATCCGCAGACAGCAGGAGGTCGTTCAACTTAACAAAGACCTGAAAGAAATTCTATCTTGGGGTGACGGTAACCAAGTGGAATTTAACGCTACAAAAACTCAAGCGGCAGTTTTTTCTAAAAAAGTTAACGTTGCTGAACCCGACATAGTTATGTCGGGGCACTCCATTCCCCTAGCATCGTCGCTCAATTTGTTGGGCGCTAGTTTGGGAGCAAATATGTCTTGGCATGAACATGTTGCAGGCATAGCAAGGAGAGCTTCTCAAAAGTTGGGAATATTATTTATAACCAGAAAGCTTTACACCCCACAGCAACTGTTAATTCTTTACAAAGCCCAAATTCGACCAACTATGGAATACTGCTCCCACGTTTGGGGCTCCGCTCCCAAACATACACTGCATTTGTTGGATTCTGTTCAGAGAAGAGCGGTCCGTCTGATTGGGGATCCGGAATTGACCGGCGGCCTTGATTCTCTGGAACATCGAAGAACGGTTGGCGACTTGAGTCTGTTCTACAAGTATTTTCATGGAAAGTGTTCGAAGGATGTAGCCCGCTTAATTCTTTCCAAAGCGGTGCATGTTAGAAATACACGTCGCGCTGGTGCTTCGCATCCGTATGAGGTTCAGCTTGTTACTTCGCGTACAACGCTTTTCAAGCAATCTTTTATATGGAGAACGTCATCCCTTTGGAAAAATTTGCCCAGCGCTGTGTTTCCCACCGAGTACAATTTACAGCGATTCAAGAACAACGTGAATCGCTTTTTCCGCACACATGCCGCTCCTGAAGCGCTTTAGGGACTTCCCTGCAGCATCTGTGCTAGACCCATAAAAAAAAAAAAAAAAAAAATAGCTCCAAAATGCTGAAAACATACTGATAAATTCAATATGAGCTCTTCAATTTAATGAGAATTTTCTGGTCATATTCGTTCATTGCTAGTATTTGAATAAAATGTTTAAATTTTTTTATTTTAATTATTATACATATTATTATTTATTAAAATTTTAATTAACTTTATATTATAGTTAGAAAATTAAAAAAAAATAGATAAGATGTTTCTCCAAGAACACTAAAATGGACATATAACAAATTTTAAATGAAAAAACACCTCTAACTACATAGATGTCGGACTGTAATTGAAATTATTAAAAAAGTTGACACAATTTTCAGATTCCTTAACTCCAGGGACACTGAAAAGAGTGTATAAAATACAAAACTAAATACCCTCCCCACGCCTTATATGTCTAATTGTACCTAAAATGTGTTCAAATGAATGCCAAGAAATATCCTCACAAAGATATTGAAAGCATGCTATAAAATTTATTTTTAATCGCCGTTAAAAACCTTAAATTTCGCTCGTATTTTATAGAAAACGAACAAAAAGAAAAACGGAACTTGGATTTCTTGCACTAAGCATATAACCAATTTATAAGAAAATTTGCGTATCTAGCCCTACCAATATTTTTGACAGCATCTTTTATAATCTTCTCGTTATTTTATTTCAACTATCATCTTTTCTAATCAATCTAATTTTCATTGGGTAGTCTCACATAGGTTGCTTTTGTGGCCTACGTTAATATGTTGACTGGGGCCAGTAAAATACTTGATCTTCTGACTTAAACCACAAAAAGTGCTTTAACTCCCAAGTATGGTATCGTGTAGCTTGGTTGCGTGCTAATGACATGGACCAAAAAGTCCGAAACACGTATATAGCACTACTGTTACGTTTGACAGTTTATTCTAGTTATATTGTTACAGCAGCATTATCTTCGTTATTTAATTACTAATTTTCTTAAAGTAAAGTCTCACGCATATTGTTATTGTGGCCTCCGCGAATACAGCTACAGAAAAATAGTTGGCCTTCTCACTTAAACTACTAATGCGCTCATAGGCCCTGGTCCGTAAGCTCTCTGTTTTTTAACTCCCAAATTTCTTTTAGTCACTGCGGGGACCAGAAGACTTCGAAACTGCTCGACATGTATAAAACTACCACTACTTTTGACAGCAGATATGTATGAATTTCCTGATAAATTTATACGAGTTCAAGGTTACTATGTATGTCCTTCCGAACTCAGCAACAACTTTCTAAATTAATATTTAAATGCTGTAACTGATAAAGCTTTTAAACGTTTAGGAATACCGTTAAAAAGTTTAAAGGTATTGTAAGTAAAAGACCTTTGATAATGGGCATTGTGTAAAATTGAGGAGACATGTAATCATCATCCCTTAAGTAAAGTATGTTAAAATCACTTTTGTAGTGAATTTTTGCTGTTAGATACGAAAGACTATGGAAGAGTATAAGATGGCTGCATGTAGTTTTCTGCCATTTTTCATGGAAAGCCGTGGTGTTTTATTTAATTTGTAACAAATAGGATCATTCCGACGAATACTGAATATAAATATTAGCAGACTGTAAACAACGTCAGAAAAAGTAAAATATCTAAGAACCAGACTGGTCATATTTATTCATTGCTAGTATTTGAATAAAAAGTTTTATTTTATTCAAATCTTAATTATTATATGTATTATTATATGTTCAAATTCTAATTAATTTTATATTATAGTCAAAAAATTTAAAAGAAAAATAAAGAGATAAAATGATTTCCCTATTACTTCATTTGCAAACAAGTTTTTGCTCAATCAGTACTGAATCTGACTTCCTCACAGTAAGAAGAATTTGTTTCAAAAGTTATTAGTATATATATTAAATATAAGTCACAAGAAAAAATTATCACAGTAGTGACTATATAAATATTTTAAACCACAACCTTTACATATTATTTTTCCTAAAATTAAAAATAATGAAGAAATGAAGCAAGTATTTTATTCCAAGAACACTAAAAGAAACATATGACAAATTTTATATTAAGCAACCCCTCTAACCACATGTATGTTTAACTGTAAGTAATTTAAATTATTGAAAAGTTGCCACAATTTTCAGATTTCTTAACTCCAGGGAACCTGAAAAGGGTGTATAATATACAAAATTAAAAACCTTTAAACGTTTAATTATAAACAATGCCTAAAATATGTTCAACCGAATGCCAAGAAAAATTCTCACAAAGATATTTAAAACATTTAAAACCAGTTTGTTTTCAATCGCCGTTTTAAAAAAAAAAAAAACCTTTAATTTCGGAACTTGAATTTCTTACACTAAGCATGCAACCAAGTTATAAGGAAATTTGCGTATCTAGCACTATCAATATTTTTGACAGCATTCTCGATAATCTTCTGGGTATTTTATTACAGCTATCGTCATCTTTTCTAATCAATCTAATTTACATCGGGTAGTCTCACACAGGTTGCTCTTGTAGCCTACGTTGATATGTTGGTTGAGGCCAGTAAAATAATTGATTTTTGACTTAAACCACAAATGGTTTTATAGACCCTGGTATATAAACTCCAAGTGTTTTAATGCCTAAGTTTGCTATCTTGTAACTTAGCTGCTTGTTACTCAATATATTGTTACAACTGTCGTTATCTTCGTTATTCAACTACTAACTTCTTTGGAGTAAAGTCTCACGCATGTTGTTATTGTGGCCTCAGTAAATATAGATACAGAAAAATAGTTGACCTCCACACTTAAACCACTAAAGTGGGTATAGGCCCTGATCAATAAACTCTCTGTTTTTTAACTCCCAAATTTATTATCATTTAATGGCGGCAAGGACGAGAAAAGTCCGAAACGGCGCATAGTGGGTAGAAAAAAAAACATTACCGTTCAAAAATCTCTACAGGCCGCAAATTTCATGGGATAACTATTTTTTTTTTTAATTATCGTAAGAAAATTTAGAAAAAAACTGTTGAGCCATATTTTAGAAATATATATTTTAAATGGCCATTTTATGCAAATGCTGTGATAAAATATTAATCAATCCGAGAAAAAAAAATACTATTTACTTTACTATTGATTTACCATTGACCAGACATATATATTTCTACATATTTTTAGTCACTGAATCCAAATATGATATACGATTTGCTAATAAACCTATTGAATTTGAGTCATGGTCCAAAAACGGCCTCAAAGTAGTCAAAAGTCGTCAAGTTAACAATAATAACGAGAAATACATATTCGGATGTATTTTTAGTCACCGAATCCAGACATGATATCTGATTTTCTCTTACACCTATTGATTTTGAATTAAGGTCCAAAAATTGTCTCACAATGGTCAAAAGTGGTTAAGTCAGGAAACATATTTTCATGTATTTTCGGTCACTGAATCAAAATGTTATAAAAATGGCCAGATATGTTATATCGATGTAATATTGGTCACTTAATTCAAATCTAACGTCTGATTTGCTCATGAAACTATACGATTTCAAGGTCATAAAGAAACAAAATCAAATATGTAACGAACCTTAACACTAACATAACATTAAATTATAAAAAAGGAGAAGAGGAGAGACTTTTTATGTATGGTCGTTATATAAAACTTTATTGTGAATAAAGTGCTAACATATGAATTAGTAAAATAAAAATTTTTAAGGCATATAATCGATTTAAGTTTTTTTGAGAGTTCAAATTTAATATTGTTTTTGAAAAATTTCAATAAAAAAAGTGAAAAATTTTTAAAAAATCTTGCATAAGAATGAATAATTTGCATAATAGTTTTTTCTAGCAATCAAGATTCACATGAAAATATATAAGCAATATACAAGTGATAACGCAAAATGATATTTTAAGTTTTTCAAGTACTATTTTCTTCAGTAATTTTTATTAGTGTATATTTACGGGAACTTTAATTTGTCAGCCCGTATATGCTAAGTGAGTTATTTACTGACTTCAAAATTTTATTTTATTAACTAAACAATTTAATTATGAATATCGAATATCATATATCATATTTGGATTCAGTGACCAAAAATACATAGAAAGTCAATAGTATTTTTTTTCTCCGTTTGATAAATTTTTTATAACAGTATTTGCATAAAATAGCCATCTAAAATATATATTTCCAAAACATGACTCAACAATTCTTTTCTAAATTTTCTACGGATGATTTAAAAGAAAAAATATGTGATGATCCCATGAAATTTGAAGTCTAGGGATTTTTGAACGGGAATGTTTTTTTTTTCTACCCACTGTGCGGCATATATAACACTACCATTACTCTTGACAGCAAATATGTATGTATTTTCTAAGAAATTTATGAGTTCAAGGTCACTATATATATGTCCTTCAGAACCAACACATTTTTAAATTGATATTTAAATGCTGTAACTGATAAAGTTTTTAAACGTTCAAGAATACCGTTGTAAAGTTTAAAGATATTGTAAGTGAAAGACCTCTGATAAAGAGCAATTTTTAAAATTGAGGAGACATGTAGTCACCATACCTTAAATCAAATGTCATTTTGGTAGCGAATTTCTGCTATTAGATAAGAGGGACTATAGACGAGTATAAGATGGCTGCATGTAGTTTTCTGCGATTTTCCATAGAAAGCCCTATTTTATTTAACAAATAGGATCATTCCAATGAATATTGTATACAAATATTAATAGGACTTATAGACCGTAAACAGCACCAGAGGAAGTAAGATATTTAAGAACTAGACAATCTGCTAGCTCTGTTTTTTGAAGGTTCGATATAATGTGAAAATAGTCTTTTAGCGAAGGCAGTTTGACTACATTTATTTACATGTGGTTTAAATACTAATATATTATCAATAAATATTTTGAAAATCTTACAGGAATTTCATCTGCACCGATTTATATTTTAATATTACATTGCCATAAGTTAAGATATTTCTGTATCTCGTAAAAGTTGCTTTTGACTCATTCTTTTTCTAAGTTATATTTATCAAAAAATCCTACTACTCGACGCAAATTTTCTTTAATTTTTCTTTGGGCTGCATGCAATATTTTTGTGAACCAAGGATGCGTATAATTCTGTGTCATCTGCTTATGAGATATTAACAAGACAAGGATAAAAATTAAATTGCTTCCATATTTACAGCAGAAATAATAAAAACTTAATAGTTATTGTTAAATTTCGATTAAGGGCGAGACCAAAAGTAACAAGTATAAATGTATCATAAAACACAGTTTAAATATTTGTGACAATCAAAGAAAGTATGAGCTTATTGAGGGTACTATAATAAAAATATTATAATTATTTTTTGGTTAGGCTGGGAACTTTTCAATTCATCCTCGTATTATTATAATTTTCTTGCCTTTAATGCTTATGCTTTATGTCATAGTATATATTCATGGCAAAACGTTGCGACCATATATTTTTCTCTTCATCAGTTGGTTATCTACAGAAAAAAATATATTTTTTTTTTAGTTATGCTGTATTGTCTCTATTTACATTGTGTTTATCTTACGTAGTATGATTGATTTTGGCTTACCTGTTATTTATTTTAAGGCGATACAAAAATTCTTTTATTATCTTTGTTTGGTTTTATTTTTTTGTTTAATTAAGAATGTCAATGTAATTATGGTACTATAACCATAGGTTTATTTTGGTTTATTATATGGTGGTGTAGCAGCATGTAATTTTGTTTTAAAATTAATATTGTTGATATCTTTTTTATCATTTTTGGCATTTTTATTATTTTTAATGTGAATCATTTCTATAAATTAACATTCATGTTGGTTTGGTTCATTTTTAATATTTTTACGTTATTAAAATCAACAAAATCTTTCTTCATGTTTTCATGATTGCTCAGTGCTGTCTTATTTTTTTTTGTCAAATTTATGGTCATTTAATTTATTAGGAAGGTACTGATACGTCTGAGCAATGTTTCCACCCGAGCAGTCGTTGCATGGGATTTCATATATAACATGTGTTTTTTTTTTTTTTGTTTTGGGGTTTTTGTTTTTTAATATGGTGAAATCTTGTTGTAATAAGTTATAACTTTCGTGGCATGTTCTTATCTTATGTTTTTGGGATATAGTTTGGAGGTGTCCTGACAGACCGTTTATGTACGGTAGAACTAGATAGTTTTCCTTTTTCTTTTGGTTAATTTGTTTTGTTTGAGTGGCATTTTTCAGTTTTTCAATTCATGATTTGAATATTTTATTAATTAATTTCAAAGGGTAACTATTTTTAACCAAAATATTTTTTTTGCGTGTTGAATTGTTGGTATTCTAAGTCACTTAATTTTATGAATCTGTCGGCTATTATTACTGATTTTGTTTGGGTCATTGGATGTTGAGAATAGTAATTAAGGTATTTTCCTGATCAGGTTTCTTTGGTATACCATTCTGTTTTGACTTTGTTATTTGTGTGATGTAGGATCATATCTATTTACTTTTTTTATTGCTTCTGATTCAATGGCAAATTGTGACTTTGGATGAAATGTGTTGAAGTTATTTACAATATTTGCATATTTTCCAGTATGGCAGTAACACAATCGTCCACGTATCCGAAGAAAAATAGAATTCCGTATTTTAGCTTTGGAATAATCATATTTTGTAATTCCTCGAGTACCATCTGGACTGCAACACTTGAGATTGCATGAGATCCTATGGCACAACCTTCAATTTGCTTGTATACTTTGTTGTTATATAAAAAATACCGGGGTTTGAGGCATTTCCCAGTAGCTACCAAACATTCTTCAAAAAGGATATCCGTAGCTTTGTCAATATCATTTCATCTTTGCTTGATAATACTTAGTACTAAATCGATTGGTGTGTTGGTGTAAAGTATGTAATTATTTGGAATAGTGATATTTTGAATTTTGTTTTTAAATTGCCATGAAGCTTTTATAAACGGGGGATTTTTATTTACTGCATTTGTTGGAATCTCCTTTAGAAATCTAGATAAGTATTTAAATGGTCATTGTATGCAACTAACAATTGGTCTCATCGGGACATATATTTTGTGTAATTTTGGTAGGCCATTTATTTTAGGATATTGACTTTTATGTATAATTAATTTTCTAGTTATTCTTCGTGCTATATATCCTTTGGTGTACCATTTCTTAATAATTTCGTTATTTTACTTTTGTTAAATATTTGTGGGGTCATTTTCAACAGGTTTGTATCTAGTTTTGTGTTTCATGTTTAAAGAAATAAAAAAAAGTTTATGTTTACATATATATATATTAGGGTGACCAAAAAAAATCGATGTCGGAATTTTGTTCGTTGCTCAAAGTTTGAAAAAATCCAAATTTTTGGCCAAAAAGCTGACATATGGAGCCATAACTCCAGAACGGTAAATAATAGAAACACGCTTAATATCTCAAAAGAAAGCTAATGTTGTTCTTTAAAATTTATATTCTATACATAATTGTTGTTATTTTAAGTCAAACCGAGTTACAACAGCCTTTAGCCCCAAAAACGTGACCTGGTACCAGTAGGAGCCAGTTTGGGAGTATTCTAAGAATTTTACAGGTTTTTACATAATGTGTCTCGGAATTAACATTTTTTTGTTAAAAAGTATTTTGGAACTCAATTTTCAAACATAAAGAGCCTTTTGTTCAAATTTAATCTTTTATTATATGGAGATTACCTGACTAGTTTACCAAAGAAAGACCCGTTTGACAGGTAAAAAGGAGGGTGAATCTAATTTCTATTTTAGGGATGGTGATTTTACTTCAGCGTACAACCGACCTTTTATTTATTCAGTTTAGTTTCTAAAGTGCCTTTGAGCTGGTTAGATCGAACAATTATCTAGTGAAGATATTTTAACGTTTTTTTTTTTTTAATTTTCCAAGTGTGTGTGTTATTGTTTTTATAACTATTATAGTATTATTTTAAAAGACATTTGAAAACATTTTATTGAAATTAAAGTTTGCAATATATTTTGTTTCATTTCCCAAGTTAACTGTTATTTACCTATTGCCCTCTGAAATGGCATCCACATCAGGTGTACAAAGCCGGACCAAGGATAAAATATTTCTTGTGGGCTATCCCATTCACCAGATCACCGGTTGTAAACTACCCTCAAATCGTCAAGTTTTGTGTGCTTTATTTTATAATTTACGTACTGTGAAATTAACTGTAAGAGAATCAGCAAAACTTACAATACGAGAAGTGTTCATTTTTTGGGAGAAAGCTCGAATCCCGACTAAACATGAGCAAGATGCAATTACTAAGCTGGAAAAACTTCACGCCGAGTGAAGAACTCTTGAAAAAGACCGGAAGGAAACATCGAAAACGGCCAAGAACAAATTTAAACAGTTTGTTGAAAAGTTGGATGATCTCTTTGATATTGCTCAACAAGATGCCTTGGCTCTGATGAAATCGGAAGAAGATAAGGCGTTTCTCGTGAAACAGAGGCAGAAGGGCCGCCCAGGTTCCATGACTGGAGTGGATCTCAAGTTGTCTCGAGCTGAAGAAATCAAGGTGCAAAAGGAACTTGCAAAAATGAACCGACAAATCCAAGAAGCAATTTTTGATATTTGTGAGTTTTTTTTTATTATTAGTATTCTAAAAAATAGATAAATAAATAAGTAAATAGTTTCATTATAATTGAAAGAAAATTGTACATGAGAGCATGATTTGGCATCTTTATGATTGAGTTTATATTTTTTAAATAATACCTTTTGATAATTAGAAGTAGGTAATTTAGTACCTATGTATTATTACTATTCTGCTAAAACTACAAGTTTTTATAGTCTTTTTTTTCTCTTTCTTTTGTTGCTTCTTAGAGACGGATGATGAAGACAAGTTCGAAGAAGGAGAAGAAGACACTGAAGAGGACAGCATCTACCAGGAACTTGAGAGCTTGGAGGAAATGGACATCCCTGAAGAAGCTGTAGAAGATCCAGGACCATCTGAGAGCAAGAGGATGAAAGTTTCATTTGCAAGGGGCGTTAAAGAGATTTTAAACATGAAATTGTCCATTTTATTAGATCGATGTAAGCTATCCGACAGAAATGCCACGAGAATTTTAATAGCTACTCTAGAAGCACTAAACCTTGACCTTCTTGAGTACAAAGTCTCGAAAACTTTATTACATGATAGAAGGCAAATGTTCAGAAAACAATATAATAAAGAAATTTTTGATAAAGTAAACATTCCTGAAAAAGAGTCCGTGGTTGTCCATTGGGACGGTAAATTTTTACCGGGTGTTTTAAAAAATGAACAGTGTGAGCGAATAGCTATAGCTATTTCATATGGCGAAAAGGAACAGCTGCTGGGAGTTCCTGTAACAGCCAACAGCTCTGGAGAGGAGCAAGCCGTAGCCGTATATGAATGCCTACATGAATGGGGTCTTCTCAATACCGTCAAGGCGATGTGCTTCGACACTACAGCATCCAACACGGGAAGACTCAAAGGAGCATGCGTCATATTGGAGCAAATGTTAGGAAGAGAATTGTTATACCTAGCTTGCCGTCACCATATCTTGGAAATTCTGTTAAGAGGCGTATTCGACACAAAAATGGGATCAACCACTGGACCTCATCCAGACATTTTCAAGAGATTCCTCACTGCGTGGCCCAAGATAGGCAAAGGAAAATACGACACAGGTATCAGTGACAATCTAATACAAAAGCAGCTAACTCCAGAAGTAATTGCAAATGTTATTGCTGAATTCGAGACCAAATTAACTGAGAGCCACCCCAGAGATGACTACAAGGAGCTATTGCAGTTGGTTCTCGTATTTGTTGGGTCACTAGACGTCAATGTTGTGGGTTTTAGAACTCCAGGAGCCATTCATCACGCTAGGTGGATGGCAAAGGCTATTTACTGCTTAAAAATGTTCATTTTTCGTCGTCAATTTAAGATGTCTAAAGAAGAAGAAAGTTCTGTGCGTGCCATTTCTGTTTTCCTAGTTAAAATTTATTGTAAAGCTTGGTTCAATGCTCCAAAAGCTCATATTGCACCAAAGCAAGATTTAGGTATTTTGCATAGTCTGTTAGACTATAAAGAATGTGACAACGACATTGCAGAAATAGCCCTGACCAAATTTTCAAACCATTTGTGGTATTTGAATGCAAAGTTGGTGGGATTATCGTTTTTTGATCCAACCATTACAGACGATGAAAAGTTGTTAATGGCTAATAAATTGCTCAGTAGCACAGATGAACCATCACAGCACGCTAGGGTTGTAAATCCAAAAGTTAGGAAAGAAAACTTAAAAGAGGTAGTTGATGGAGGATTGGTAAATTTACTTACCAAAGAAACGTTTACATTCTTTGACCAATTTAATATAAAAACAGATTTCCTAAGACAACATCCAAACACCTGGCCTCAAAATAATGACTTCCAAGAAGGATTGAAAATTGTCAAAACATTAAAAGTAGGTAATGATATGGCTGAGCGTGGTGTTAAATTAATAACCGACTTTAACGACCTTCTGACAAAAGATGAAGACCAAAAGCAATATGTCCTGCAAGTTGTAAGTAAATGCCGAGCATTATATCCTGACGTTTCAAAAACTACTTTAACAAAAGCTCTAGAATAGATTAGATAACTATGTAAAATTATCAACTCATGTAGGTACTACGTCTGTATCTTTTCTGTGTCTGTTTTGTATGTATTATATACCTAATTTTTATATTTTAAAAAAAAAAAATGTCATTAGACTTATCAGTATTATTTGTTTTTTTTATTATATTTCTACTTTAAACTCAAAAATATACCAAAAAAAAAAGCAAAATTTATCACTTAATAACAAAATATACGAAGTATGCTCCTAGTGGTACCAGGTCACGTTTTTGGGGCTAAAGGCTGTTGTAACTCGGTTTGACTTAAAATAACAACAATTATGTATAGAATATAAATTTTGAAAAACAACATTAGCTTTCTTTTGAGATATTAAGCGTGTTTCTATTATTTACCGTTCTGGAGTTATGGCTCCATATGTCAGCTTTTTGGCCAAAAATTTGGATTTTTTCAAACTTTGAGCGACGAGCGGCACGGGTTAACGTCGTTCAATCGAGCTCAAATTTCGGCTATCTCAATATCTGGGAAGGGGAATCGTTTTGTGGGGTCCAGACGAACAAGATTCCGACATTTTTTTCCCCTCTATGAGATCCGGTCACTCTAATATGTATACATAATAAATCCAATATAGGCCAAACCACATCAAATTGCCAGTGCATATGTTAATTTTTGATAAAACCGAAAATATTAACAAAACATATGAAGTCCGAGATATGTACACTAATAAAAGGAGAATAGGTTTGTGGTGTTTAAGAAATTCCAAGTAATTTTCTTATCGAAGTGGATGCCAAGATACTTTACATCATTAGATCTGTCGATTTGTTTATACACACACACACACACACACACATATATATATATATATATATATATATATATATATATATATATATATATATATATTTGTTGGTTTTTGGATGTTATATTTAAAAAACTAAATAACCTTAGTCAGGATTTAATTGAATCTTGTAATTATTCATCCACCTTTCTAGTTAGTTAGTCACCGGTTAAATACATGGAAGCACAATTCTAAGTTATCCATTTTAATAATTAAACCGTTTGGCCATATTCAGTCGCGAGGTTTTCTAATATTAGAAATACGGCTCCAGTACTAAACATTTTGTTAAATTGTTAAAATTTTCAGTCTTCAATACAGTCCCATGCAACTAATAACACACTCACGTTTTTAAATGCGACTCTCCTCGGTTAGTTAGGGAGCAAGGTATTATTCTTGACATATTTTTTATGTTGTAGTACGTCAGTACTATATTTAGAGAGTTGTGATTACAGTTGATTGTACTGAATTGCAGAATTAGATGAAGGCTGTAAAGCGTCAAGGGTTAAGTTTATAATAATCATAATATAAGAGATTGATTATGTCACGTATGTCAATTTGCAAACATTTAAATCAACTGTCAATAAAATTAATCAGAATGTTATTCTATGTTAATGTTACTGAATAATGATTTTTATAATAAAAAATGAAGTCATGCGTTCATAATTACATAGTTATTAAGTGTATATATTTATGTTGTAATGTATGCTGAAGAAACTTTTACAGCTAAGCCGCAGGTATTTTCCATATTGTCTTTTCCATCACATAGATGAAATTTAATCTGTAACTTGCTCTTTTGTTATTGGAAATATTAATTTTAACCCAAGATAGTTTTTAAAACAAAACAAGCGAATATCTATTAGAAGAAATAATGTGAAAAATGTGACTCTAGGCAGATGTTCAAAAATTAAGAAGATTGAATAAATAAATCATAAATTAATAATTTGTTCTTCCAAATCCTTTTGATCTTCTTCAAAATTATCTCCTCCCACTCCAGCACACTAATGGCAACATTGTTCCAATAAACAAAATATTGTTGTAATCCATTTGTGGCTTTGCTTTCAAGGCGGCCAGAGAATTCTCATAGATATATAGATTCAGAACTTCGTCTACAGAACTGTAATTTAACCTTGGGAAATAGAAAAAGTCACTTGGTGCTATATATGGTCAATACGGTACATGTGAAGTGGTAATTGTTTCATTTTGCGTGATGGTGCTTTATCATGATGCGGAATCCATGAATTGTTCTGTTACAATTCAGACTTTTTTTACAACCTGACTCACGTAAATGTTACATACGCTTAAATAATACCTTATTAACTGCAGCAAAACATTTATATTGAGAATTCTCAACGGTTTTCTTCATCGTAAAGTTATCCACAAATAGACTTAACACGTAGGCTGAAAAGTTTTTGGTCTAGCTACTTAAAATACATTTTTTGGCAAAATTCGAATTTATTCGTCCTTCAAGAGTGTTACAATTAGTCCAACGCTTTTCTAACATTTCTATACCTTTGTTGTAGAAGGATTTGTCTTTGCCTTTAAAATAGGCCTCAGTTTCGGCGATAACTTCTTCATTGGAGCCAAATATCTTTCACGCGAGCATTTTTTTGAAATCTGCGATTAGATAATAGTCACCGGCGGCCAAATCTGGAGAATACCGTGGACTTGGAAGCAATTTGAACTTCAATTCATGCAATTTTGCCATCGTAACCATTGACTTGTGACATGGTGCATTGTCTTGGTAAAAGATCACTTTTTTTCTTATTCATTTGGGGCCGGTTCTTTACGATTTCTACCTACAAGCGCACTAATAACTTTATGTAATATTCGCTATTAATTCTTTTTCCCTTCTCAGCATAGTCGATTAAAATTATTCCATGTGCATCCCAAAATACAGAGGCCAAAACCTTTCGGTGTGTACTAGTGGATCCATATTTCATCCGTTGTCAAGTATCGCTTAAAAAAGTTCTTTTTATAGCGCTTAAACAGGTTCAAACAGCGCTCAGAATCATCAACACATTGTTGTTTTTAGTCCACTGTGAGCAAACGTGGTACACATTTCGAACAGGGCTTTTAATGCCCAAATGCTCATGTAAAATATGACCAACATGTTCTTTTGATATTTTTGGGGTGTCAGCTGTCTCATTTAATTGCACTTTACATTCATCCAAAACAATTTTCTGGATTTTTTTGACTCAGCATAATTTGTATCTAGACGACCGTGTTTAAATGCAGCGTACCAGTAAATGACGAGTGATTTTCCAGGGGCAGAGTCCTCGTTACACTTATCAAGCCATTGCTTTGCTTGAACGGTATTTTTTCCCAACAATTTTGAACAGAACTTTCTCATGCCAAAATGTTCATGCAAAATATGACTTTCTATTAATAACTTTAAGATATCAGCTATCTCACGCAATTTCACTTTACGGTCATCCAAAACAATTTTATGGATTTTTTTTATCTTTTTCCGTGTAACCACCTCATTTGGGAGTCCAGAACCTTCAGCATCGTTTGTATCTGTACGACCGCGTTTAAATTCAGCATACCAGTAAATGATGAGTGATTTTCTGGGCAGAGTCCCCGTAACACATATTAAGCCATTGCTTTGCTTGAACGGTATTTTTTTCCATCAAAAAACAGTGTTTAATCAACACTCAAAATTCGATTTTTTCTATTGTTTTGAAAATATCAAAACTAGCATAAGAGTATATGTATATATATATATATATATATATATATATATATATATATATATATATATATATATATATATATAAACATACATACATACATATATATATATATATATATATATATATATATATATATATATATATATATATACATATATATATATATATATATATATATATATATATATATATATATATATATATATATATATATATACGAGGCTGGTTTGAAAAGTCCGTGCAAAGTCCGAGAGATGGCACCACCGGCGCGTATCGAGGTCATGTTTAGTTAGTAGCATCACTTGAATGAACGCACACCAAGTTTCAGCCATATTGGTCTATTTCTTTGTGTTTGGCATTCGTGTGAATCAAGGAAGTCGAGTGATTTTCAAGAAATGGACGAAAAAGAATTTCGTGTGGTGATTAAACATTACTTTATGAAAGGCAAAACGCCTCAGGAGACTAAAGGGAAGCTTGATAAACATTATGGTGACTCTGCACCTTCGATTAGAACAGTTTATAAGTGGTTTCAAAATTTTCGGACTGGACATATGGGCACAAGTGACGCTGCACGTTCTGTACGGCCTGTGGAGGTTACGACTCCAGAAATCATTGATCAAATCCATGATATGGTGATGGATGACAGAAGAGTTAAGGTGCGTGAGATTGCTAGTGCTGTGGGCATCTCGACTGAACAGGTACATAATATTTTGCATAAACATTTGGACATGAGAAAGCTATCCGCAAGATGGGTGCCGCGATTGCTCACGCTTCACCAAAAACGGACTCGTGTGAAATGTTGCAAGGATGGTTTGCAGCTGTTCCAGAAGAATCCGGAGGACTTTAAGCGTCGTTTCGTCACTGTGGATGAAACATGGATACATTACTATACTCCTGAGACCAAACAAACAATCTAAACAATGGGTTACCAAGGGGGAATCTGCACCAAAAAAGGCGAAGACCGTTCCTTCGGCCCGAAAGGTTATGGCGACTGTCTTTTGGGATTCGCAAGGGATAATCCTCATCGACTATCTGGAAAAGGGTAAAACTATTACAGGTGAATATTATTCATCGTTATTGGACCGTTTGAAAACCGAGCTGCAAGAAAAACGCCCGCGATTGGCCAACAAGAAAGTCCTTTTCCATCACGACAACGCACCAGCACACACCTCAGCAGTTATGGTCGAAAAAAAATAATGGAAATAGGATTCCAACTCGTTTCACATCCCCCCTATTCTCCAGACTTGGTTCCCTCGGACTACTATTTGTTCCCCAATTTGAAGAAATGGCTGGCGGGACAAAGATTTTATTCAAACGAGGAGGTGATTGCAGACACTAATGGATATTTTGCAGACTTGGACAAATCCTATTATTCGGAAGGGATCAACAAACTAGAACATCGTTGGACGAAGTGTATAAGCCTAAAAGGAGACTATGTCGAAAAATAAAAAAGGTTTACCCCAAACACATAAGTAGTTTTTATTTTTGCACGAACTTTTCAAACCAGCCTCGTATATAATTCTCCCAACTGGAAGGAACTCCTTTTGCACAACACTACGGTAATAAAAGAAAATAGTTAGCATGACCTTGATTTTTGATTGACTTAGAAGTGATTTCTTTAGTTTTTGGTCTCCTTATTATCAGTTCCATATTATCAAAATGATAATTCCGGGGCCGACAGATACGAAGATTGTTAGATAATCTGTGGTTATTTTGTCTTAAACTCTATATAATGGAAACTTGATATTTTTAAAGTGATAAATTATTTTTTAACTCTGTTATTATAGAAAGAACGCTAAGATATGTTTGACAGTGATTATTTCCTATTTATTTAACAGCTCGCTAACTTGACTAGTGTTACTGTAGAAATTATGTTTGAAAACGGAGTGGAAAATTATATGTTCCTTATATTATCCTAGTTTAACAGCCTAATTATTAGGTTATTATTATTGTTAAATTTCGATTAGGGGTGAGATCAAAAGTAACAAGTATATATGTATCATTATAAGTTATCGCCGAAACTGAGGCCTATTTTACAGGCAAAGAAAATCCTTCTACAACAAAGGTATAGAAACGTAAAAAAATCGTTGGACTGATTGTTACGCTCTTGAAGGATGAATAAAGTAGAATTTTGCCAAAAAATATGTTTTAAGTAGCTAGACCAAAAAACTTTTCAACCTACGTGTTAAGTATATTTGTGGATAACTTTGCGATAAAGAAAACCGTTGAGAATTCTGAATTTAAATTTTGTTGCAGTTAATAAGGGGTATTATTTAAGAGGTATGTATCATTTACGTGAGTCCGGTTGTAAAAAAGGTCTGAACTGTAGCAGAACAATTCATAGATTCTGCATCATGATAAAGCACCATCACGCAAAATGAAACAATTACCACTCCACATGTACCATATTGACCATATATAGCACCAAGTGACTTTTTCTATTTCCCAAGATTAAATTACAGTTCTGTAGACGCCGTTCTGATTCTATATATCTATGAGAATCCTCTGGGCGCCTTGAAGCCAAAGCCACAAATGGATTACAACAGTGTTTTGTTTATTGGAACAATGTTGGCATTAGTGTGATGGAGTGGGAGGAGTTAGTTTTGAAGAAGATTAAAAGGATTTGGAGGAACAAATCATTAATTTATGGTTTATTTAATCAGTCTCATTAATTTTTGAACATCGGTCTAAAGTCACATTTTTCACATTATTTCTCCTAATAGATTTTCACTTGTTTTGTTCTAAAACTATCTTGGGTTAAAATTAATATTTCCATTAACAGAAGAGCAAGTTACAAATTAAATTCCATCTATGTGATGGAAAAGACAATATGGAAAATACCTGTGGCTTAGCTGCAAAAGTTTCTTCAGCATACATAACATACATAAATATATACACTTAATAACTATGTAACTATGAACGCATGACTTCATTTTTTATTATTAAAATCATCGTTCAGTAACATTAACATAGAATAACATTTTGATTAATTTTATCGACAATTGATTTAAATGTTTTCAAATTGACTTACGTGACATAATCAATCTCTTATATTATGACTATTACAAACTTAACCTTTGACGCTTTATAGTCTTCAGCTAATTCTGCAATTCAGTACAATCAACTGTAATCACAACTCTCTAAATATAAGTACTGAAGTACTACAACACAAAAAATATGTCAAGAATAATACCTTGCTCCCTAACTAACAGAGGAGAGAAGTTGTATCTAAAAATTTGAGTGTGTGTTATTAGTTGCATGGGACTGTATTGAAGACTGGAAATTTTGACAATTTAACAAAATGTTTAGTACTAGAGCCGTATTTCTAATATTAGAAAACCTCGGGATTGAATATGGTCAAACGGTTTAGTTATTAAAATGGAATGATTTTCATATTAAATAATCAAAATTACTATTTCTTAATTCTGTTTAGTATCTATTGAGGACAAACTGTTAGCATCCAGACTGAAAAGGGTCAATTTTCAAGACTCACTCTTGGCTCAAGTCATGCTCAACATTTACACACTTTTGATATTTCTTGATAACTTAGAATTGTACTTCCATGTATTTAACCGGCGACTAACTAACTAGAAAGGTGAATGAATAACTACAAGTTTCAATTAAATCCAGACCAAGGTCATTTAGTTTTTTAAATATACATAATAGTCAATATCCTAAAATAAATGGCCTACCAAAATTACGCAAAATAGATATCCCTATGAGACCAAGTTTTAGTTGCATACAGTGACCATTTGAATACTTATCTAGATTTCTAAAGGATATTCCAACAAATGCAGTAAATAAAAGTCCCCCGTTTATCAAAGATTTATGGTTATTTAAAGACAAAATTCAAAATATCACTATTCCAAATAATTACATACTGATTTCGCTGGATGTTGTCTCACTTTACACAAATACACCAATCGATTTAGTACTAAGTATTATCAAGAAAAGATGGAATGATATTGAAAAAGCTACGGATATCGCTTTTGAAGAATTTTTGGTAGCCACTGTGAAATGCCTCAAATCCAGGTATTTTTTATATAACAACAAAGTATACAAACAAATTGAAGGTTGTACCATAGGATCTGATGCAATCTCATGTGTTGCAGCCCAAATGGTACTCGAGGAGTTACAAAATATGATTCCAAAGCTAAAATACAGCATTACATTTTTCTTTGGAAACATGGACGATTATATTACTGCCATAGTGGAAAATATGCAAATATTGTAAACAACTTCAACACATTTCATCCAAAGTCACAATTTGCAATTGAACCAGAAGCAATAAAAAAGTAAATTTTCTAGATATGATCCTACATCACACAAATAACAAAGTCAAGACAGAATGGTATACCAACGAAACCTGGTCAGGAAAATACTGTAACCTTGTAAGGTGTTAACTTGCCCGCACTTTTGTACCCTGTGAAAAGTTGTTTTTCCCACGCTTGGGCGCAATTTTCTTGCAACCTCTTTTTAATTTCTGATAATGAATTGAGTGGATCCTTATTTTAAAAGAACTAAAGAAATTAAACACACACTAGCTCAGTTTTCCTTGGTAGAGAGATATGGGTAAGAGATAATTTTTGTACGTCTTTTTGGAATTATTTTTTTTTACTTTTTAAAAAACCTCAGCTGTACGACGTTTGGGCACCATTCATTTTAAAATAGAAAGGATCTAACTTCAGCTAAAAAAATGAAAAAATACTGAAAGGGTGTACAGTTGTTAAATAAAAAAACAGTTTGGTACAGCCGTCATTATCCTGAAAAGTAAGATAGGTATTCAGTGAGACACTAGCTTTAATCAATAAAAAGAAAATTTATTCATGATTTTAAAATAAAAGTTCTAACCTCTGCGGTTTTAAGGATTACAAAAAAATTCTAGCCTAACAGGTAGTTATTATTATTAGAGTCCCTAAATCAGACATTTAAATTCTAAAACCTGACTACCCCCGAAAGCGAAGAATCGTGATTTTCACTTCACCTTTTGTCAGTTCAAACTGCTATTAAGACACTTACTTCGGGAATAGGTCTATTGATGAATGTTCTGGTAACTTACGGTTTTTATTTGGGCTTCTAGGCCTTCGATGGAACACAAAACCGATTTTACACTTTGTAGGAAACACTTAGAGCCCACTACGGCTTTACGTTAGAAAAAAAACTCGTGCTTTACTTGGCTCTCATAATTGTTGCTATGAGCCTCTACTGCGGCTCGGTCGAAGTAAGCCTGGCTGCGGCTCGATGGAAATTAGCCTACTTGGCGGCTCGGTCGAAATAACCTACTTGGCGGCTCGGTGGAAATAAGCCCTCTCTTCCTGTCCACCGGACTCTTAAATAAGCCGTGGGCACTCTCTCGGTAAAAAGGGCTACGCCGGAACCAAAACTCCGGATACAAACATTTGACCAATCCCGGCGTATCGAGAGATTCGGTCGCAAACCCGCACAGCACACTAATATACCGAGCGGCTAGCAATTTCTGATTAATATACTGCTCGATACAAAAATGAAAAGAAGTACAATTTAAAGTGAAAAATCAGTAACATTACATGGTCTTAAAATCTAAGAAAAAATGAATGTTACATTTACCCCCTTCCAAAAAGAAATAGACTACACTAGTCTATTAAACTAAGGCTACTTATGAAAAGGTACAAAGTGGTACACTATCACTTACTACTAAGGTCAGAACTTAAAACAAAATTACAAACTTCGGACCTTACTACTAGACTTAATTCAATTAAGCACTAATATTAAGTACAATGAAAACCAAATGAAAATCTTTGCATGTACACAAGAATCTTATAACTAGACTTAACTTAATTAAGCACTAAGGTTAAGTACATCAAAAAGTAAATAAAAATCCTTGCATGAACATAAGAAATACCTTTCTAAAGTAACAATCGCGGTCTTCTTATATAAAAGAATGAGCTCTGTTATTGTTACCAAAACAAAAAAAAAATTTTGTCTAGACTCTTGTCTAAATCAAAAAAATGAACTGAAACAAAGTATGAACACCCCCCTTAAAATATTTTAAGGATTGTCTGAAAATTTTCTATTTCAGCAAAAGAAATTTATAAAAATTCTTAAATAAAGAAAAACAAAAAAATAAATGATTCTAGTGCAAACACTAACACTAAAAGGAGAAAGTCTTGTAAGACCATTTAGCACAAGGCTAAGAAAAACACCTGGATGAAAATCCAGACAAACGCTCGGAAAAAATCGCCATGAATGCTCTAGCTCACCGCTAAGAGAACATTCTAAATCTAGTATCACTACTAGTCGCATCAGAAAATAATCGCACTCTATCGCGCAATGTCGACGTCCTAAGACATCTAGACATGCTAAAATCGCCAGGGAAAACGCTCTGGTTGATCGCCAGAAAACACGTCAGCTCATCGCCAACTAAACACTCTGGTATATCGCCAGAAAAAACCTCGGCTCCTCGCCAAGAAAACATTCTGGTACATCGCCAGAAAAAACCTCGGCTCCTCGCCAAGAAAACATTCTGGTACATCGCCAGAAAAAAGCCTCGGCTCCTCGCCAAGAAAACACTCTGTAAATAGTCCTCGACTACACAAAGTCTGCGTTCTAAAAGAACAATTTCGCCATTAACATAGTGAGCAGCTATAAAAGCTAACAATATCACTATAGGCACAGTGAATAGCTACCAAAGCTAAAATTCACTCTAAACACAGTGAATAGCTATAAAAGCTAAAATTCACCAAACTGAATGATCCTGCTTTAAAAAGCAATGTTCACTAAGAACAGAATGATTAGTCCGCGCACAACTAACATTCAAGGAAACATTCCCAAAATAACTATATGAGACAGCAAGTCTCGAAATAGGACCTCCCTAAAATCATAATCTTATATATAGGAGTCCATAAACAAAACGACTCAAAATCACGCATTTTGAGCACATGCCCTCAGGCAACCAACATACACCGAAATATATACAGAAATATATACAGAAATATATACAGGAGTTCAAATCCCAAACTCTTGGTTATGATAACTCCATACTGAGCTTGGTGAAAGCTCTTAGCAAAAGCTAACCAAATTTTCGGCACATCGCACCAAAGTGACAAATCTGCCTAGAAACATGAGCCAGAACAAACGCCCTCCGTCATTCTTCAGGGTGGCTATACAGAGATATAAAACTTAACCAGCATTGCGCCTCTTCAAGTTGCATGAAGAACCCTCGTGTACTGGTCTCGCCCTGGAACAACAACGAAAAACATTCAATCCATCCCACATAACAGGAGACGAACACCTCACCACGATATACTGAAAGGTGGAGACAATAAAATACGGAAATGGTGACCCTGGAGTCCACCAAAAAAAGGGAGTAGATTATAGCATCCACTAAACTAAAACGGCGTCTACCACACCACCATAAGTCAAAAAAATTAATGAATAGGGTGTTCCGAAACACACTACTGCCAACAGCCTGTCACCACTAATAGGCTAATTGGAGCTGAGGTCGACTACAGTAGCTAGGCTCTCCTTTGGTTCAAATAGAAATAACCATTGAGTAACAAAACCTTTAAAGGTCCCAAAGGTCAAACGTTCACCCCCCATAGACTACCCTTCCAATCAGTCTGTTCCTCAGGAAGACTCACTTCCTGCCAAACGTCGTAACGGCATCTGTTGGCACCCGGTGCATCACAGCCTGTAAAAACAAATAACTCATGGGATACAACCTAAAAGGTTTACAAGGTTAGCTTAACCAAGCTTCTAACGGAAATTTCCAAAAAACGAAAATGAGCTTAAAAAGCTACATGAAGCAAAAATTTCTCTATTTTTCGGTGGCAACGCAACAAAACTGTTGAAGACGACAAGAGCTTTTCCAGCTTAATCAGAGACAAGAAGAAAACATCGTTGACAGCTAAAATATTCGATCATGGTGTTAATCGTCTCCCTAGACAATAGCCTCTAGAAGAAACTGCTACAGGTATCAGGCATAACCGTTTTCTGTCAGCCCAAACTTCTAGATTACCTCTTGGAAATCTAAAAATTCGGTTAGGAATCTTCCTTCACTGCGCTTAGCCTCTCTTGACAAGGTTCTCATCTCGGTATCAGATTTTGATCATTTCTTTGTGAATCGACTGTCTTACTCTGCTCTCATCTCCTGTAAATGATCAGCCTTTAGTTCTCCTGCAGGACTTCAATTTCCTATCAATCTGATAGTATACCGAAAAAACTCAACATACGCCTATGAGTCCATGCAAAAAAAATTTTAAAAAGTTTGTGACTCAAAGGTAACGTTTAAACGGCCCTGAAAAGAAAAAAGTATACCCTCAGTTTGTCAATTCAGAAGAAGGTCGAAATCAAAATAATCCAAGCCTTAGACTTACTGGATAAACCAAAATCAATTTACTCTTGATTGCACCCAACATATACCACTAAGGTAATAGAAATACACCCACTCGGGTAACAAACTTTGAAATTGCTCATAAAAATTTTGACTCAACATCATACCACGCGAGCTACATCTTGCGCTTGTCCTAACTCAAGATCACCTTGGATTGCCTCTAATCAAAATTTCGCTTCCAAGTGTCAAGAACTGGATATTATTTGGGGTCTTAAGCAAATCAAATCCCGCGACCACCGACATACCAGTCTTATGATATATCCAGAGTATGACTCCTTCGCAAGCTCGCAACAGCTGCGTCGATTTTAAACATCAACCACAATCAACCTAAGTTTGGGATATGGCCAATACCCAAAACCTTAGCATTAAACAATAAAAGTAAGCTATTCTCTGCTCAACTTTTATAACAGTCAAAAAAAAAAACGAGGTCGTCACCTCCACAGAGCAACATCAAAAAAATAAAGTAAAGCAATTAAGATAATGTAAATATAAATTATTCTTCTTCTGACAAACTTTCATTAGGGTTAGGTCCCGTGAATGGTTTTAAGTCTTTAATATGCCATCGTCCTACTTTAGTCCCGTCTAAATTAACTAAACCATAGACTAAGTCTGAAATCTTTTCTCTTATCACGCAATGCACATACTTAGGTACCAACTTAGATGTGAATTTATCAGCTGCACTGGAAAGAATTTTATTTTTTCGCCAAACGTGATCTCCTATATTAAAGGAAAAATCCCTTTTTCTAAGGTTGTACGACTTACTGTTCCGTTCATAAGCCTTATGTATCCTACTCCGCACGTCAGTGAAAATATCTTTTAAACCCTTTAAATTTTCGGCATACTCACCCCTGTTACCCGGAATTATTTCGCTGTCAACATTGACATCCAAATCTAAAATTTTTATAATACGATCCAGATAGAGGTATATGTCTGCCGTAAACTAAGAAAGACGGTGTGAACCCTGTTACTTCGTGTCTTGCGGTATTTATTGCTTGTTGAATTTTGGAAATATTGCCATCCCAAGTGTCATGTGAATCAACGTAACTTCTTAAAGCGGTCCCGACTGTTCGGTTATTACGTTCAACAAAATTACATTGTGGAGAGTACACAGGATTAAAACGGATGTTAAAACCATAAGTTTCACTTAAGCTCTTAAAACTCTTAGAGGTAAACTGAGTACCGTTATCGCATATCAAGAGCGATGGAACACCGTGGATTAGAAAGACATTATTTTCCAAAATTCTCTCTATATGTCCAGCTTTAGAGCTTTTCAAAGGAAATAGCATGGTATACTTTGTAAACCAGCAAGAAACCACGAGAAGCCATTTATTTCCCTTTTTTGAACGTGGGAATGGGCCTACTAGATCAGCTGCTATGACTTGAAAAGGGTAATTAACCGTTTTCTCTTTTCCCATCAGTCCCATAGGTAGTGTATTTGGAGATTTCTGCGCTCCACATACTTCACAAGTCCTCACAAACTTTAAGATATCAAAACGCATTTTTGGCCAATAATACTGTTCCTGAACCCTGTAAAGAGTTTTATAAAAACCAAAATGACCAGAAGTAGGAGGAGTGTGACACATGTCTATAATTTCCTCTCTCTGTGGTTTAGGAACTAGTATATTTCCACTCGGGTACATTAACTTTTAAAGGCAACTGGTTTGGGATAAACTTGTACACGAAATCATTTTCCACCTTCCACTGCGGAAAATTTTGAGGAAATTCTTTAATTTGCTGCCGTAAATTATCGTACCATGGATCTATACGATCTATATCAACTGTATCAATTCTTACGCCAATCTGTGCATTAAGACTGTTTTCGTCCACTGTATGATCTGGGATTCTTGACAAAGCGTCAGGAATAACATTGTGGACTCCTTTTCTATGAATTAAATTAAACGTATGTTGTCTCAGCCTAATCGCCCAACGCGCTAGTTTGCCACTAGGGTTTTTAATAGAATTAAGCCACAATAAATTATAATGATCTGTTATGACCGTGAAAGGAACACCTTCTATGTAAGGTCGAAACTTTTCGATGTTAAAGAGTACTGCTAAACATTCTTTTTCAACAACCGAATAGTTACGTTCAGCCTTTGATAAAGTTCTACTGGCATACGCTATCACTCTTTCCTCACCATTGATTTTCTGTGTTAGGACGCCCCCTAAACCGGTATTAGAAGCATCACTAGAAATATAAAACTGTTGGGAAAAATCTGGTTGGGATAAAATGGGAGCTGAAACCAATAGCTCTTTAATCTTTATAAAAGATTCTTCGGCTGCCTTTGTCCAATCTATCGATTGTCCTTTTATTCGTCCTTTCAAAAGATCATTAATAGGCGACAACAGGGTAGAAAAATTCTCGATAAAACGTCTGTACCATGAACACATTCCTACGAAGCGCTTAACTTCCGTAGTATTAGTAGGTCTCGCATAATTAACCATGCTTGCTACTTTATCCGGATCGGTACGCAAAGAATTTGAGCCTACAATATAGCCTAAAAACTTTAAAGAAGTTTTGAAAAAAATCACATTTGCTCAAATTTATCGTCAGTCCGGCCTCTTTCAATTTATTTTTTACTTCTTTAAGTAAGCGTATATGCGATTCGAAGTCTTCCGATGTTACTAAAATATCATCGAGATAGGTAAAAATATGTGGCTCATATTTCGGACCAAATATAGCGTCCACTAAACGTTGCTGAGTTTGAGCAGCGTTCTTTAGACCAAACGGCATAGTGACGAACTGAAATAGACCTCGGCCTACTACTGCAAAAGCGGTCTTTTCCTTAGAGGATTTGTCCAAAGGAATTTGCCAGAATGCCTTTCTAAGATCTATCGAGGATACATACTTAGCATTCCTGAGTGATGTCAAAATTCTATCGATGTTCGGTAATGGATAGTTATCAAATTTGCTGACCTCGTTGAGCTTTCTTCCGTCAAAGCATAGACGATACTGTCCATCGGCCTTTTTCACCAATAAGATTGGAGAACACCAGGGACTGTTTGATTCTTCAATCACCCCGAGTTTCAACATTTCGTCTAACTCTTTATTTAATACTTTTGACATATACGGAGACATGGCTATGGGCCTTGTCTTTACAGGACTGGCATCAGCCGTATCTATAGACATGGTGATCTTATTCGTTCGGCTTAACCTATCTTTACTACTTATTTCTTTGAAAGAGCTTATTACGTTTTCTGCGTTTAAGCGTTCCGTCCGCGAGAGATCATCTAGGGTACATAGACGCGAGAAAAGGTTTTCTAAAGAACTTTCTGAATAACAATCTTTAAAACTTGTTTGAGAATTGACTTCTAGGGACTGTGGATACCACGAATTATTTTTAAAATTTACTAAAATTCCGAATTTTTGTGTAAAATCACATCCTAAAACCAAAGTATGTGATAGAGAAGGTACTACTAGAGCAGAGATTACTAAACAATGACCATTGCAGACTAGCGGCAACTCAACCGTACCTAAAACTTTTAGACGGCTGCCATCTGCAGTGGTAACACTTCTATTTTTGACATGACATATTTTTATATTTAAACGACTTAAAATTTTAATACCATTCTGACCTACAACGGAGGCATTTGCACCAGAGTCAAATAAAGCCGAGAAATGGACAACTAATAGATTTATCTTGATATGCGGTCTGTTATCTAAATATTTATGCACGAATAAAGGAGACATGTGACCATTTGGAGAAGCAGGAGTTTTAACTTGATAAGGAGAATTTTTATTAGACTTAAAAAAATCAGAAACTTTTTGTAACTATTTAGTCCAATCTGATCTATTGGAATATTTCTTTACTTAAGATCCTCGTTAGAATCTTTCTTTTATCCGCGACCGGACGTTCTGAGAAAGTACGACGGATTTTCAGTTCATAGTCTAATTCATATTCCAGTAGGTGACTTTAAAATTGAATGCTTCCATGATAAATGAATACAATTTAAAAGAACTGTTTAAAAAGTCGTGAAAATATTTCTCCTGTGCTCCCAATAGTCAAAATAAAAAATATGTAAAGGCACTTAAAATGTGTAAACTTCTTTACCAAACATTTAAAAAATCTTCGAAAATTTCAAAAAATTTCTAAGTATCGCCTTGTATTAAAATTCCTTTACTAGATATCTTAAGAATTTTCAACAAAAAATCTCCAAATACCGTTTCGTATCAGCAAAGTATTTTTAATATTCATGCAAAACAGCGATGAGAAAAAAAGTACAGTTTTTTTCTTCGGTTCCGCAAAATAAATCTAACACTGCAAAAATTAAAGTAAACCAGCACATCTGCTAATCTGAACTATAAAAGTAGCTTTTAAGAAAAAAGTAGGAATCTCTTATCTTTGAGTCGATTAACAAAATTCAAATATCTACACTACCATCAGATAAATTGAAATAAATAATTCTACAAATTTCCTGCTTTTGTCTTATTGCTATAGTGTAGTTTCGTTTAGTAAATGTTATGAAATAAAAATATCTGAAAAGTTAGAGCTTTTACTTTGTTCGATAACTAGTACACTGAACCCTTTAAAAAATAAAATTCCAAAAGCCCCGCGTTGACAGCGTCATTTTGTAAGGTGTTAACTTGCCCGCACTTTTGTACCCTGTGAAAAGTTGTTTTTTTCCCACGCTTGGGCGCAATTTTCTTGCAACCTCTTTTTAATTTCTGATAATGAATTGAGTGGATCCTTATTTTAAAAGAACTAAAGAAATTAAACACACACTAGCTCAGTTTTCCTTGGTAGAGAGATATGGGTAAGAGATAATTTTTGTACGTCTTTTTGGAATTATTTTTTTTTTACTTTTTAAAAAACCTCAGCTGTACGACGTTTGGGCACCATTCATTTTAAAATAGAAAGGATCTAACTTCAGCTAAAAAAATGAAAAAATACTGAAAGGGTGTACAGTTGTTAAATAAAAAAACAGTTTGGTACAGCCGTCATTATCCTGAAAAGTAAGATAGGTATTCAGTGAGACACTAGCTTTAATCAATAAAAAGAAAATTTATTCATGATTTTAAAATAAAAGTTCTAACCTCTGCGGTTTTAAGGATTACAAAAAAATTCTAGCCTAACAGGTAGTTATTATTATTAGAGTCCCTAAATCAGACATTTAAATTCTAAAACCTGACTACCCCCGAAAGCGAAGAATCGTGATTTTCACTTCACCTTTTGTCAGTTCAAACTGCTATTAAGACACTTACTTCGGGAATAGGTCTATTGATGAATGTTCTGGTAACTTACGGTTTTTATTTGGGCTTCTAGGCCTTCGATGGAACACAAAACCGATTTTACACTTTGTAGGAAACACTTAGAGCCCACTACGGCTTTACGTTAGAAAAAAAAACTCGTGCTTTACTTGGCTCTCATAATTGTTGCTATGAGCCTCTACTGCGGCTCGGTCGAAGTAAGCCTGGCTGCGGCTCGATGGAAATTAGCCTACTTGGCGGCTCGGTCGAAATAACCTACTTGGCGGCTCGGTGGAAATAAGCCCTCTCTTCCTGTCCACCGGACTCTTAAATAAGCCGTGGGCACTCTCTCGGTAAAAATGGCTACGCCGGAACCAAAACTCCGGATACAAACATTTGACCAATCCCGGCGTATCGAGAGATTCGGTCGCAAACCCGCACAGCACACTAATATACCGAGCGGCTAGCAATTTCTGATTAATATACTGCTCGATACAAAAATGAAAAGAAGTACAATTTAAAGTGAAAAATCAGTAACATTACATGGTCTTAAAATCTAAGAAAAAATGAATGTTACAACCTTTATACTT
Source organism: Pachyrhynchus sulphureomaculatus (assembly GCA_019049505.1). Taxonomy (NCBI): domain Eukaryota; kingdom Metazoa; phylum Arthropoda; class Insecta; order Coleoptera; family Curculionidae; genus Pachyrhynchus; species Pachyrhynchus sulphureomaculatus. The sequence continues at coordinate 89,600,760 of CM032454.1, read as the reverse complement.
GCCCGCTTTTTGCGGCGTCATTTTGTACCCTGTGAAAATTGTTTTTCCCACGCTTGGGCGCAATTTTCTTGCAACCTCTTTTTAATTTCTGATAATGAATTGAGTGAATCCTGATTTTAAAAGAACTAAAGAAATTAAACACACACTAGCTCAGTTTTCCTTGGTAGAGAAATATGGGTAAGAGATAATTGTTATACGTCTTTTTGGAATTATTTTCTATCAGTTGTACAGATTTTGGGCACCATTCATTTTAAAATAGAAAGGATCTAACTTCAGTTAAAAAATGAAAAAAATACTGAAGTGTTTTACGGGTATTACTAAAAAGAATTATTCTAGTACAACTTTTCTTATCCTGAAAAGAAAAATAGGTATTCAGTGAGACACTAGCTTTAATCAACAAAAAAAGAAAATTTATTCATGATTTAAAATAAAAGTTCCAACCTTTGCAGTTTTAAGGAATACAAAAAAAATTCTAGCCTAAAAGTAGTTTTTTATAAATTAGAGTCCCTAAATCAGAGATTTTACTTCTAAATCTTGACTACACCCGAAATCGAAGAGTCGTGATTTTCACTTCGCGATTTTTCAGTTCAAATTGCTGTTAAAACACTTATTTGCGGGGAATATATTTATTGATGTATGTTCTGGTAACTTACGGTCTTCCTATGGGCTTCTAGGCCTTCAATGCAACACAAAACCGATTTCACACTTTTGAGAAGAGCCTACTTTAACTACTCCATTTAGAAAACACACAAAAACCCACTACGGCTTTATGATAAAAAAACTCGTGCTTAACTTGGCTCTCGTAGATATTGTCGTAAGCCTCTACTGCGGCTCGGTGGAAAATTAGCCTGGCTGCGGCTTGATGGTACTAAGCCTCTCGGCGGCTTGATGGTACTGCCTGGCGGCGGCTCGGTGTTCTAAGCCTGGCTGCGGCTCGATGGTACTAAGCCTGGCGGCGGCTCGATGGTACTAAGCCTGGCGGCGGCTCGGTGTTCTAAGCCTGGCGGCGGCTCGGTGGTACTCAGCCAAGATTCGTGTCCTCCGGACCCTTAAATAAGCCGTGGGCACGCTGTCTGTAATATGGCGACGCCGGAACCAAAACTCCGGATACAAACATTTGACCAATCCCGGCGTATCGATAGATTCGGTCGCAAACCCGCACAGCACACTATATAACGAGCGGCTAAGAATTTCTGATTAATATACCGCTCGATACAAAAATGAAAAGAAGTACATTATAAAGAGAAAAATCAGTAACATTATATGGTCTTAAAATCTAGGAAAAAATGAATGTTACAATACCTAATTACTATTCTCAACCCAATGACCCAAACAAAATCAATAATAATAGCTGACAGAGCCATAAAATTAAGTGACTTAGAATACCAACAAAAAGCAATTCAAAACGCAAGAAAATACTTTGGTTAAAAACAGTTACCCTTTGAAATTAATTAATAAAATATTCAAATCATTCAATCAATGAATTGAAAAACTGAAAACAAAACAAAACAAAGTAACCAAAAGAAAAACTAACTAATTCTACCGTATATAAACGGTCTGTCAGGAAACCCCCAAACTATGTTCCAAAAACATAAGATAAGAACATGCCACAAAAGTTATAACTTATTACAAGATTTCACCATATTAAAACACAAAAAACCCAATAATACAAAAAAATACATGCTATATATGAAATCCCATGCAACGACTGCTCGGGTGGAAACATTGGTCAGACCTATCAGTACCCTTCTAATAAATCAAATGACCATAAATTTGACAAAAAAAAAAATAAGACAGCATTGAGCAATCACGAAAACATAAAGAAAAATTTTGTTGACTTTTAAAAACTGAACCAAACCAACATAAATGTTAGTTTCTAGAAATGATTCATATTAAAAATAATAAAAATGTCAAAAATGATAAAAACGATATCAACAATATTAATTTCTAAACAAAATTACATGCTGCTACACCAGCATATAATAAACCAAATAAACCTATGATTATATTCCTATTAATACATTGACATTCTTAATTAAACAAAAAAATAAAACCAAACAAAGATAATAAAATAATTTTTGTATCGCCTTAGTGCTAATACCAAATTCAAATGTAAAATGCTCCATGTCATGTTCTCATGTAATGTTTTCATTTATTTTTACTTTATATGTGTACAGTATTTTAAAGTAAATAACAGGTAAGCCAAAATCAGTCATATTACGTACGATAAACACAATATAAATAGAAACAATACAGCATAACTAAAAAAAAAAAAATTTTTTTTTCTGTAGATAACCGACTGATGAAGAGCAGAATATATGGTCGCAACGTTTTGCCATGAATATATACTATGACATAAAGCATGAACACTAAAGGCAAGAAAATTATAATAATACGAGGATGAATTGAAAAGTTCGCGTCCTAACCAAAAAATAATTATAATATTTTTATTATAGTACCCTCAATAAGCTCATACTTTCTTTGATTGTCACAGTATAAAATTTTATGGCTTTAGAATTTGTGGTTTTTAGGTTAGAACGAGATTGGTGAGACCAAATGTAGAGTTTTTGGAAAAATGGAAAAAACTGAACAACGTGCGATCATCTAGTACCTAATTAAAAAAAGATTAACACCAAAGTAGATCCACGATGTTATGAAAACAGCACTAGGGGAATCTGCTTCGTCATATACCACTGTGAAAAAATGGGTTAAAGAATTTAAACGTGGACGAGAGAAGATCGAAGATGACCCTCGCTCCGGCCGGCCCACGATGTCTACGACTGAAAAAAACATCGGCGAAGTGTGTGATCTAATTTTGAAAGACCGTAGATTAACTATCAGGGAGATTGCAGACACTATAGGCATCTCGTATGAACGAACATTGCCAACGAATTCGGATTTTCTAAGGTTTTCGCTAGATGGGTCCCCAGATTGCTTTCAGTTGAACAAAAACGAATTCGACTCACGATTTCTCGCGACTGTTTGGAGATGTTTGGGGCTGATCCGCAAGATTTTCTTAACAGGTTTGTGACAATGGACGAAACCTGGGTTCACCATTATATTCCAGAGGCAAACAATCCAAGCAGTGGAAAAATTCTGATAAACCGACCCCAAAGAAAGCGAAGGCAGTACTGTCGGCTGGAAAAGTGATGCCATCAGTTTTTTGGGATGTTAACGGTATTATTATGGTGGACTACCTTCCGAAAGGCGAAACAATAAACTCGACTTATTATTGCACCCTTTTGCGTCGTTTTACGTCAAGAAATTAAAGAGAAGCGCCTAGGATTACTGAGAAAGAAAGTTTTGTTTCATTAGGACAATGCTCGCGTTCACACGTCTGTTGAGTTTATGGCTCAAATTCGTGATTGTGGTTCCGAATTGCTGCCTCACTCAGCTTATTCTTCTGATTTGACACCTTCGGAATTTCATCTGTTTCCAAACCTAAGAAAACGCCTCGGTGGCCAGAAATTGTCATTAAATGAAGAAGTCTAAGCTGCAGTTAACTACTTGACTAGGCCGCAAACTTTTCAATCCATTCTCGTATATATATATATATATATATATATATATACGAGTATATATATATATATATATATATATATATATATATATATATATATATATATATATATATATATTTATAATAATAGCTTGGACAAGATTAGTGTCCTCCAGAGCAATCAAACTAAAAGTTTAGAGAAACGTAACAAATATACTCTATATAGTACAGAAGGAATAAAATGCCATTTCTACGAAAACAAAATGCATCACCTAATAAGAGTGGTTGCAAGAGAAGTTAAACCATCATTCGATAAAGAGCAAATAAGAGAAGATTTATGGAACAGAAAATATAAGATATAGAAAATTTATTAAAGAAAACAAATGATAGAAACTCACATAAAAATATCAAATTGCTAATGCACATGTTGATTCCTAACACAAAATAATAATAAAATATATGAAATCCATGATATACTATTAACGAGAGTTAAGATTAGATATATACACGTAAGACCTAAATTCATATTACAATGTAAACGATATTAAGAATATGGACATAACCAGAATTTTTGTCATAAAATATCAAAAAATGTGAAGTGGGCAGTAAAACACACACACAAAAAATATACTGCCAACCTGTGCTAACTGTAAAGAATAATATCCTGCTAGCTATGGAGGATGTCAAGTAGCTAAAATTCTTCAGAGATATAGAGGGATCTACAAGAAAGAAAACTTAACTGTCTCCAAATATAGACATTATAAGACAGATCAACATCAAAAAGCAAAAACAGAACGAGCCGGGGCTAACGTAGTAAGCACCAAAGCAACAATAATGAAAAGATGCTACTGGACGCAATGGAAAGATTTGATAGACAAGAAAGAATCAAAAAAAAATAATTAAAATGATGTCATGTTAAGATTGATAAGATATGATAATCATCATAAGATCTACATAACGCCATAGAAATGATATTAGAAATCTGATTTGGAATGCAAATGGACTTTGCAGCACAGAAAAGAATTGCAAATATACTGGAATACTAAATATAGATATATGTTATAGCGTTCTTTTTCTCGTGTCCAGTCATTAGTTATATGTCGGTAGGTAGACTTTCGGAAAATTATCCAACGGTCAAGCTTCAAGGGCCATGCTTCAGATTCATGTCGTAAGGAGCCCATCGGAGCCTCGATTTACTTATTACGGTGGAGAAATCGTAACCCAGGGGTTAATATGCATGTCAGTTGCTAGTGGATTGTATCTTATCTTGGATACGCCATGAAAAGCAGAAAGGACGGGGAAAAGAAACAAAACAAACGACCAAGGTACTAGACAAGACCTAAATTAAGTTGAGGGTGTGAGGTGAGGAAGCAGGCAGTATACATATACGCGCGAGAAAGAGAAATGAAAGAGAAAAGAGCGTACGATGAATAATGGGCTTACGGTGACACCATCGGAGTGACGGTAAACGTTTTCCGTCTATCACAACGAGCCCAAACGCAAACCGACGCCCTAATCGAATAGATCAGAATGCCTTACCATGGTAGGTTCCTTATTTCAAACTACGCCAGACATTCCCCAGCAAAAACACCAGTCGCACCAGAATGTTCTATCTCTGTCTCGCGGTACAAGGCATTCCCCTTTCAGCTACACTCGGTCACGTGGTAAAACTTATCGGGCCTTACTACGTACACTGGTCGATGTGTTATTACTTGACGGCCATAAGTGTCACGTGCTTGTGTGTATAAAAACGCAGATAATGACGAGTCCGTTGATTTCGGCGAGTAATGGTTTATTTCAAAGCAGTGACTAGCGAACGATGTGCCGCTTTGCGGTTTAGTCAATAGGCGGCGGTGATGGTAGTAAGCACTCCTCGTGGCTACAGGGACAGTTCAGAAGTGTCAGTAAATTTATTGGTTCTTTTCCGACCCAACGCCGCTAATTGGAAGTATCTCTCTTGCTTAATCAGTGTCATATCTACAAACGTATACCTCTAACAGAAGAGGGTATCGAAAAAGGATATAATGTCGGCAGCGTTGGATCGGATTGATTGCCTAGCTGGACTGGTTGGCTTTTCACTTCTCGGGTGGTTGGTAGGTTTGCTTTGGCTGGATAGTCGGTCGGTGCTTAATTGCTACTGTGTGGGTATAATAGCGGTCCGTGGTGTGGTTGGAAAATGGCAAAACCGATTTTTTACTTTTCCGTCTAAAAATTCTATGGAAGAATTAATAAACTTAGGTTCCTAGTTACTTGCTAAAGCAAGAATGAACCTTTTTGTATGTAGAACACAGAAGCTAGATTCGACACGCATATTGTCCGTGAAAAATTATGTAACTTCGTTACAATGTTGAACCTCGACAATACATTTCACAAATGATATTGTGTACACCATAAAATACACCGCTCTAATGCAGCTAGACGAGGCAGAGCAATAATAGTAAAACAAAGCAGTAAACTTTATGAAGATACAAAAATAGAAACAAAACAAATACAGGTTGCATCCATTTTAATAATCAAACAATTAGGAAAGCGATTATATATTACCCTCCAAGATATAATCTTAAAAAGATACAATGATATTACGAAATCTTAGAAAAAGCTTCATATTAGGAGATGCAAAACATACCTAACAGGGATCAAGATTTACTTACTTATTACCACAAAAGATAAAGAATTATTTATTATAGACAAACATCTCAATTAAGACCTTCAGTCTAGTGAAAGACTAGGACATTGGCTAACAGAAAATAAGAAAATTCCTGACTAGTTTGTACCTGACAACAGATTATTCTGCTGTAATAATAACATTAAGCCATAAGACAAGAATAAAGGAAGACAGTCCCAAATTAGCGAATAAAACCAAATATTGGCTATGCTTTAATAAAAAATTAGATATCAGTATTAGACTAAATATCAGTTCAAAAACAATATAAGAAATAGATGCTCAAACTTAAAAATGAAATGGTAATATACAATAAGCAATATGACTGAATACAAAACCAATCAAAAGTAAAATAGCCAAAAATAACTATCCAGAAGAAATAAGGGCCTGGTAGTTGAAAAAGAAAGGTTAAAAAGACTACGGCGACATTATTGAAAATAGCCTAAACAATTTAACACAAACAGAGATCAAAAAAACTAAGGATGAGGCAACAAACTCTTACCTAGGTAGATGACATATGCGAAAGATACATACTACTCGTTACCAAAAAGTTAAAAGGCCAATAACGCGGAACCCACCAACCATACAAAATTTAATGAAACATAGGCTATAAGTAAGTTAGGGAAAGCTCGCCCCTTCGCTAATTACCTAGAACCTGAACTAACCATACGAACCAACAGAAAAGGAAAACCTACCTACCCTACCGTGAAACTAAAAACATATTTTGTAACATCAAAAGAGTTAATGACAGAAATTAAAACAAATAATCATTCAAAAAATGCTCCAGGTTTTAGATTAATAAATTGAAAAATTCTGAAGAAATTGTCAAAAAAAAAAAAACAGTAGTCTAACTAACAAATCTGTTTAACGCATCATACCGAGTGTATTTCGAGATGCTGGCAGCTAGCAGAAATTATCATGATTACTGAACCTTGAAAACCGCTTACTGGACTCACTTCTAGAGACTAATCTCACTACTACCAGTGATATCAAATTAAAAAGCTCAAATCATCATCATTCAGGAAAAGTGTTTAATTCCAATTCATCAAATTGGATTCCGAGAATAATATTCAATAATAGATCAGATTTACAGACTAACTGTTCTTCTAGAAAAAGCACTTAAAGAAAACAAGATATGCTCATTATTCATGGATTTTCCCTAGGCTTTTGATAAAGTCTGGCAATAAGGATTACAATATAAGCTAGAAAATCCTCTACCAAAGCAATATACTTCTTATTGAAATTGACTATCGGCAAAAGATTATACAGAATCAGATGTAAAGATGAATGCTCAGATTTGAGATCAACTAAAGCTGATGTACTACAGGACAGTGTTCTGGGTCTACAGCTATATTTGTTATACACTTATAACATACCGTCGACAAAAACGACAATTGTCACTTTTGCCAGTGATAAAGGTGTATTATCAGTTGGAAAAACTGAACAAGAAATTAAGAAAAAGCCCCAGAAGTTTTGAATAGGATTAATATATGAACAAAACAAACACATTAAACTTATTGAAATCAAATCAGCACTCAATCATTTCACATATAAATACACAGCACAGATGGCAATCACTTATAATAATCATGCGATCCCGTATGTAAACACAACTAAGTATCTAGGAATGAAATTAGATGCCAAGATAAAAAAGAAGGAGCACATCAACAAGAAAAGGGAGCGATAAGGGGGAAATACTTTTATAATTTTCAAAAAATTCATTTTGAGATTATTTCATAAAATGATTGTGGAACATCTCAAGAACATACTGCTAAAGTTTCAAAGCCAAATTCGAATTCCACCCAAAGTTATAGCCGCTAAAGTGAGTCGCCTCTTTTCTGTTTCGGTACGCGCCGCAGGTACAATCGGACGCTCCGGTAGGAACGTTTGTCTTTTATTATCCCTTCTTCTAAAATGCTTTTACCGTTCGTCCAGGTACAGGCAGATGTTTTGAAAGTATGTATAAGTATGTGTAGATGTGTCTATGTGTTTACATAGCCTTATAGTTGTATATTATAATAGTTTCCACTCGAACAATACGGAGTAACGTGTCAGTTCGGTTTTAGTTTTTTTTATTAGTATAATTATAACAATTTGTTTTAAAAAAAATGGCTTCTTATCCAAAAAGTCTTGGCGAGAATACTCGAGTGTCACGGCCGCGCAAGCGAAAACGTAATAATAAGAAGAATGAAAAAGAAAGTGCAAGTGCAAAGAAATTACACGAAGCAAGTGTTAACGATATCAGTTGGAAACATTTATATAGTTATCGTATTATTGAATTCTTAACAGTTTTTACTGCTTCGTCAGATATTTTAGTATGCGGACAGTGCAAGAAAAATATTAAATTAGAAGAAAGTAGTTCTCGATGCCTTGGTTTTAAACTTGTGATTTGTAGCTGTGGTCATAGATATATCAGTCCAGGACCTTTGATAAAAACTGGTTCGTCATGCGTCTTCTAGGCATTGCTAGAGATGGGATAAATTTATTTTGCAATCTAATGGATATCAGTAATGGTTTTAGTGAAACTGCTTACAATAAATTTATTGAGCATATTTATGCGGTTACGAAGTCTACATTTCATTTTTGTGCAAATAAAAGTAGTTGAAGAAGGGAAAAAGGAAAATAGAAAACATAAAAGGTCAACTCTAACTTTCAAAGTATATGGAAATGGATCCTAGAAAAACGCGGCTTTAAATCGTTGTTTGGGATGACGACGCTTATTGGGTATTACTTTGGTAAGGTGACTGATATGGTTATAAAAAGCAGTTACTGCCAGGGATGCACATTTTCGAAAAATAAACAGAACACGGAAGAGTACGTCGAGCGGAATGAAAATCATAGACATGAATGTATAAAAAATCACGAAGGCTTAACAGGCAAGATGGAAGTCGATGCCAGCATATGAATGTTTTTAAGATCGGAAGAAAAGTTTGGTGTAGGATATGACAATTATATACGGGATGGGAATTCTAAGACTTTCAAAGCGATTTTAGATGCAAAACCGTATGACGATTTTCTTGTAATTAAAAGTGAATACATCGGCCTTGTTGAAAAACGAATGGGCTCCCGATTGCGATGTGTTAAAAAGCAGCTTGGCGGTAAAGGAAAATTACCTGAATCGTTATTAAAAACCTCATATCTTACTATGGCTTGGCTAATCGTAGAAATATTAAGTGTCCAGAATATGAAACGAGAAATTTTAGCGACCTATTACCTATGTGCTCAAGAATCCTAATCACTGTCCAGTTAGTGCTGAGAGTTAGTGCAAGTGGCAGCAAGCTAAAACTACTGGAGCTCATTCGAAGTTACCCTGCACCATTGCATCCAAATCTACCAAAACATATTCTCCCAATCTACCAAGATCTATCCCGAGATGATTTATTAGAACAGAATTCAGACGAGAGTTTCAATGCTACCATTTAGCGAATGGTTCCAAAACATCTGAATTCTGGTTTGAGAATTATTGAAACTGCGGTTGGAGTATTTAATGAAGACCATACTTCATACTTCAGTTTTAAGAACAATGGAGGAATTAGATATTACAATTGGTAAGCAAGCCATTACATACGCTGAAAAAGCACCTAGCACTAGAATCGATCGACAGAAACGACGTTCCATCTTAACGTCAAAATAAGCTTACAAAGCTTGCAAAGAAGAACTGATACAGCACCATGATTTCTACGAGGAAGCTGAGGGACTATTATACGGCTCCGGAATAGCAGACTAGCCGGTAAGTTCCAAAGATCATTCAGTGTTTACTTTTTGAAACTTTAACCGTGTTTTCCTCAAAACCACATTTTTGGAACTCTAGTATCTAATTACATAAAAACTACTCATCCGATCTTCTTGAAATGTTGCACACAACTAAATAATATAATTCTCTTCGATATGGTTTTTTAAAAATTATTGCAAAAATTTTTGTTTTAGCATTTATATGTGATAATTTGTTCATTAATAGTAAATTTTCTGTAAAAATGGCTGTAATTTTTTTAATATAGAACAGAAAAAAAAATTGTGTTTGAGATCAACGTAGCAAGCGCTATCTTGTACACCGTGAAACCAGTCCCTCCGAAAACACAAATAATGATTGTATTCTATGGCAGCAACTTTGAAACACTTTTTTAGTTAAAAAATTTTTGTTGGAACTCTTATTTATGAGCAAATGATCCTTTAAGTTTGAGAAATTTTAAATAAATGTTTCTTTTAAAAAAAAAATTAAAAATTCACTCAGTTTTACTTGTCTAAAGGATATTTCTCATCTTAAATCTTAAATATAGAAAAATGTATTTATTACCAGGCAGAAACTCTGAAATATTAATTCATAATAAATTGGTTATATATAACAGCCATGTATATGTTTGTTTCATCGTCGGTCGAAGTAAATGCATAAATAAATATATATTAGATGAAGTTAAACTTGTCATTTTCTCATTTTATAGGTTATATAAAAAGATTTAATTACTTTTTCTTAACTTTCGAAACGAGCTGAAAAGCATAAAATAAGGACTCGGTAAATCCAGATTATTACCGAATCCATATAAAAATTTAAGGCGAACAAAGAATTTTCCATTTAAATTTTATTGTCTCAAAGCATAAAAGTTTAACAGTTTCTAAATTTATTTGGTGAAAACCTTTTAAAACATTTCTTGTATACTATTTAATGGTTTAGCGCTTTTCCCAAAACAAATAGGAACAACTGACGAAGGCAACAGTCCAAACTAACAATAATACTATATTCATCAAAAACTTCATCACTATTAGTTCAGGTAGTAGTAGTATAACTGAAGTTATTAGTTTTTTTAAAATAGATATTGTTACAAATACTTTCTAATGATTAAAAATATTCTAGAGCCACCATGTATTTACCCAAGGTGTTGTCAAAAAGCTAATAAAATATATCTGCATTTAAAAACATTTGGTTTATAGTTTAATCTCCCTATCCGTAAATAAAGTCAGATTCAAAAATGTTTTAAGAATATAACTTTGATCAATAGTTATGACGAAAAGTTAATAAACCAGGTAATAAAAAGTCATAAGTTCAGATTAAATATTTATAATCTCTTACGTACATACGTGAGTAAAATAATGCGAAATAGATTTTATTACCATATAATCGACAATATAGCAGGAGACCCAATAGAATATCTATTATGGCAGGATTCACATTAGCCCATAAGTCATCAGACAATCTAAGAAGTACCTCATGCAATCCAAAGGATAGAATCCACGAACCTGAAAGAGGTAGAATATATGAAAAAAGTTGTAATAAATAAGAAAAGAAGAAGAAATTCAGCTAACTAGATTCAAACAAAATTTAAAGAATGTTTAGCTTTTATTTAGTAAGTTACAGTATATCAGAAAAATTGGAGATTGCCGGGTATTACCTTGCATCATATAGTCATCATCACCTTCATCACTCCTCGTCCACTCCTGGACAAAGGCCACTTCCACGCTTCTCCATTAGTCCCTATTCTGAGGCCTCCGACACTAAGATTTCCCACCTATTCTACGCACATCGTCTACCCATCTTGTTGGCGATATTCCTCGTCCTCGTATTGTTTGTCTAGGCCGCTAAAAGGTTATTGTTAATGCTCATTTATTACCATTATCTCTTACAATACATATCCTCCCCAACTCCATTTCATTTGTGTATTTCGTTGGATAACATCTTTTGTACCCGCTCTGCATCTTATTTCTTCGTTTCTGATCGTATCTCTGAGAGAAACTCCTCCTTGCTGGCTCTTTGCATTATGCTCAAATTATCTGCACATTTCTGTATCAGAATCATAGTTTCGAGTCCATAGGTCGTCACAGGCAAAATGCAAGAATGAAACACTGGTCTTTTTAAATTTATGGCTATTTCTTCATCCTTTAATACATAGTTCAATCTCCTGACCAGCCCAAGATTGTCCAATTTTGTGGGAAATTTCTAATGTTTAGTTTTATTTCTCGATCTTAATATTATGTCCTAGGGTATGTATTGGTTTACGTTTTCTATGTTGTTGCCATCTATCTTGATATGGGGACTGTTCTTGCTCATTAATTATCTATGTATTATTAAAATTCATCTTAAGACCAACCTTCCGTGACGCTGAATTTAGTTCTATTAGTATCTGTTCTACTTCCTTGATGCCCGAGGAGATTAAAACTATGTCGCCTGTAAAACGCAGATGGTTCAAGTAAGTTCCATCAATATTTAATTAATCTTCATCATAGCCAAGGTGAAGAGTTTTGGCGAGATCGTGTCGCCCTGTCGGATTTCTCTCTCTACCCGAATTTTATCGGTTTTTAGTTGTTCATTAATTTTTACGTGGAAAGTAGCATTTTGATAGATATTTTCATTAATTTCAGTATATCTGGAGTCTATCCTGGCACTTTGGAGTGATTTCAGTATTGCCTGTATTTCGATACTCTCAAATGCCTTTTGAAAATCAACAAATGTAAAATGGTTAGAGATGTTGTATTCACTTGGTTTTAAATTGTTTTCCTCACAGCATGGAGATGGACGATGGTGCTGTATCCCTTTCGAAAACTGGCCTGTTCTACGAGCTGGTAGAAATCGAGCCTGTTTGTTAACCGGTTAGTTAGGTAATTTAAGGTTAATTAAAAATGTGTCTGATAGGAGATCACTAGATGTATATGAAAGGATGAAAATTATAAAATATAAAAAATAACCGGTCAAGTGCAAGTTGAACTTGCGCAATTAGTGTTCCGTGCGTTAATTGCTTTTGAAATAAAAAATTTTGTTACGGAGGTATAAAATGATCAGTGACTTTACAAAACACACTCCAAATAAGTTTTCAACAAAGTTTGTTTCCGATCTGTACTGAAAACTGATGGCCTTGTAATTTTTGTTTTTTTTTATATACCAAATGAATTATTAAAGGCACTCATGATAATTTTTTGGTTCAATTTACACCTGTGGAGGATATTCCAGAATTTTTTCAAAATTTTTTGACCAGTACTTTTCGAGATAAGGGGAGGACAGCGATTTTTTGAAAATAATACAAAGAAAAGTATGCGCAAGTATTATATTAAATGTATTTTTGAATTGGTGTTTTTACAAGCTTTTGTTTGACACCCCACTCGATGACCTAGTAAAAAAGTTTTTTTCACTTCTGATTTCACCCCCCAAAACTAACCCCTTAAGTCAAAATTTAACTTTTAAAACTACACGGCTCTGATAAGGCCATCAATTCCTATATTCCCACCAAATTTCAACTTATTTTAAAAGACAAACACGATACTATAAGGAAAATAAAAAATGAAGTTAAATAAAGTGATGTTTGCAAACATTTCAATTTAATTAAATTTACGGTTTCTACCATATGGATGATGAGTCAAGAAAATTCAACAATCTATGATAAAAGAAACTTTAGTTGTGAAAAAGTAAGAAAATCTACATATGACCAAGTCGATAAAGCACTCCTTAAATGGTTTAGTCAAAAACGACATGAACATGTTCCTATTACTGGCTCTACTTTACAAGAGAAAGTGTGTGAATTGGAAAGGAAAATAGAGAATACTGAGTAACTGTTCTAGAGGTTGGATTGGACGATTTAAAAAGCGAAATAATATTAGTGGGGGTAAGATAGTAGGAAAAACTGCAGGAGTGGATATGACTGTTGTTGATCAGTGGTTGGCCAATGTATGGCCTGAAATTCGAGAAAGTCATGAATATATGAACATTTTTAGTGTAGATGAAACGGGTTTGTTTTACAAGATGACGCTTGATAAGATATTGAAGTTTGTCGGAGAGAATTATGCTGGTGGAAAATTATCAAAAGTAAGGAAAATGTTAGAGACGATCGATAAAGGTAACATTTTCTCTGTAACTCTCTTGCACATTATAAACTTTATCCATATGGCTTGACAAAGAGTTAGTAGAGAAACCTTCGCAAACTGTTTTAAGCATGGCGGATTTTTAAGGAACGAATGTAGATATGATTCAGATGATGAGCTACCGTTGACTCAGTGGATTAAAAAACATCGCGAAGATCCTACTGATTGTCTAAAATTTGTTTACGATGCTGACATTCAAGAAAGTACAGTGGAAATGGAGATTAAATTAATGACGAGAGAAATATTAACTGATGATTAAATTGTGACATCAGTGACTTCTGGAAAGATTTCAAGCGATAATGACGACCAAGACGAGCTTGGAGAAGGAGATAATATTTATGTACCATCCATTTCTAAAATGACCAAGGAAATGACTGAAACTCGCAATATTTTGGAATCTCGTGAAGTTCCTGAATATATATGGAGTAGTTTTTGTGGCCTTGATAATTATATAAACACTATTTCTTTTTAAAACATAATTGTACAAACGAAAATTACTGATTTTATTATATAGACTACGTATTTTAATGTTTTCGTTTATACTCGTATATGTACCAACATACATAATAATAACTTTAGTGTGACTTGTTTTATTTTCCTTTGAACGTTTTCTTTTAATTTGATAATCATTTTATTATTCATTTTTCTAAACATTAGCTCCTAATCTAAAAAAAAAGTAGTAAAAAATAATATTAGATTTCTGCTACCTCTGCCCAGCTGGCATTGAAATAATTGGAGGAAAGTGTTATTGATAGCTTAAGCAACAAACCTACTTTCTTCAAGAGATACGTAGATGATTGCATTCTAGCACTACAAGAAGACCAAATAAAAAACACAGTTAAAGCCTTTAATCAATTCAACAAAAAATTACAATTCACCATCGAAACAGAACAAAACAACGCCATAAACTTCCTAGATCTAACTCTAATAAGAGAGAAAATAACAAAATAAATAGCAAATGGTACACAAAACCATCAAGTTCTGGAAAATAGCTAAACTACCATTCACATCACCCTCTAAATTAAAAAAAAAATACTGATATAAATTTAATTAACAGAGGCTTAAAACGAACAAGTCCTAAATATAGAGCAGAAATAATAGAAAAAATAAAAACTATCTTAACCAACAAGAATTATCCGGTTAATCTAATAAACAGAGTTTTAAAAACCAGAGTTCACAAATTATATAATAGTCTAGATAAACAATCAAAACAAAGAACAGCTATAACATATATATCCATGCCGCATATTCAAGGACTTTCAGAAAAAATAAGGCGGTCCTCAAAAAACATAATTTTACTGTTTGCCACAAAACGCATAACTTACTAAAACACCTTTTTACCCCACTAAAATCCAAAATACCCCTACTGAAACAATCAAACGTGGTATATTCCATTCCTTGTCAAAACTGCAACGGTTGTTATATCGGCATAACTAAATAACACCTAGAAACTGAGTTATATTTATTTTGGACTCTTCTCATAATAACTCAATAGCAGTTAATAAATGAAAATACATAAACAAATCAAAGGATGATTTTCGTTCCCTATACATGTCTAAAGTTATTTTAAAAAATGTGACCGTCCTAGTAATACCTTTTAAAGAACGTTAAGTGTGCCTTCGTTTCAATCCCACATGTAAGTTTTTATGTATATTTTTTACATTGTATTATAAGTTTAAAATTTTATATATTCATAATTAAAAAATTGTGCATTCTACTGAACATCCAAAACAGCCCTGTAAAACCAAAATTTAAAGTCATAAAAAAAATTTCAATTTTTAGAAGAACCCTACAATTTAGGCGAAACGTTTGCAATAAACTTCTAACTAGAATATGATGTATTTTCTCTATCCTTAAAACAAAAGAACCATAAGGCCCAAGAAATTGAAAATATATACATATATATATATATATATATATATATATATATATATATATATATATATATATATATATATTATATATATATATATATATATATATATATATATATATATATATATATACGATATATAATTCAAAATTCGAAATATATCGACCTTACTTTACATTCATGGGAAGAGAATCTAACGAGTTTCGGTCTGTGGGATATTATTTTCTACTTTCAGTGTTTCTCAGAAAAATTTTCAGCAGAAAAATGTATTTGTATTATGATTATATCGAACGAATAGTTTGTTAAATTTTCCATTTTCTAGGACATCTGCGAACTCATTATATGGTGATAATCTAGATCTTCCTCTGTTTCTATTGAAGCTGTTAATTACAGGCTGAGGAATTATTTGATTGATTGGAATTATTGTCTAAACAATGTTCTTTTTATCGTTCACCTCCCCACCTGGGTAGGGATTTTATTCTTTTTTTATATCCTAAGAATATCTGCGAGGATATCATAATATGAAAATAGTGGTTTCCAACTCTTTATCAAGTTTGTAAACAATGGCTATTTTAATGAGGTTTATCCTGTAGTACAGAGAGATAAATGAATAAATAAATAAAATTTATATTTTAAATTTAATTTAATACAACTTTCTTGTTGAATATCTAGTACACTGTAATAAATACCACGTCTAAGAATAAAAATCAAAAAAGGATGTAGATATTTAACAGTTGCATAAGTTCGTTTTTATTATTACTTTGTTTTGATAGCATTTTTTATCAAAAACTGGTGATCAATCCATAATTACTTAATTTTTATTTTTATATTCATTTATTGTTAGGAGTGTTGCAAAATTCGTAATATTTTAACATTTGCTTACTCATTCTACCGAATGCTACTTCCTGAACTTTTCACGTACATAGCTATTTTTTTCATCTATTTTTGGCAACTTGGTTTATTTAAAAGGATGGTAAATATAATATATTATTTAAATAAAGTGAATTAAAACCGTTTTAAAACATATTTGTACAGATGCTTAAAAACATAAAAATTGACTCAAATCATTATTTTTCCTAGATAATAGTTAAATATTATAAAATTAGTTTTTATAATTTTGTTGAGGACACTCGCTCTTTTTTGGGTTAATCTGCGAATAATTTGTTGGAGAACAATTATATTATGTATAAAGGCATTCTAAAATATTTAAGCCTTATGACTTTATGACCATTGTATCAGTATTTGGGAGAAGGCTAAGACCGTTAACGTTAAACTACATAAATACGCATTTGAACGGGTTTGGAAAGTTCATTTACTATTACGAACAGCTTCCCTTCGATTTATTATTTTTAGTTAGTTTTTACATTTACTTCATCCACAAGCTTCCATTTTCATCATTGATTCTTGTTCTATTAAGATTAAGAAGAAAAAAGAAAAGCTAGAAGCCTAAAATATAAGCAGATAGCTTTTCCAAACACACGCATGACTAAAATGGCATGCACTTGTGCTTAAAATTCGATTTTTATATTGGAGATTTTTCTAGACGGACAATTATACCTATTTTTATGTAATTTTGGAGTTTGTTAAAAATGAGGGCTCTTTGATAATAGCAAGTCGATATTATAAGGCAGTTATTTCGTACTAAATAATATAAAAAATAACTATGGAGTTGTCAGAAGCACGCATTTTTTTAACGTTATCTATAAAAATACAGTGTCAAATTGTACGTAACATAGAAGCAATTTTGATTTCAAACGTTACTTGACAAACCATCAAGTGATTTTGCCCCTAAAACGGTAATTTTTTTATTGTCTCCTTTCTGTGGTACTAAGGATATATTAAAACGATACAAGATGTATCCAGTATCTATTGGCCCCGAAAGCATCAGTTGTTTAAATTTGTATCTAAAGAGGGTACCTCATAATAAATACTTAAAGACAGTACTCTCAGGGGCCTAAATGGTCAAATCGATCAATTCTAAAAAAGGGAGATAAGATATCGTACGACAAAGAGCTAGACGAAATTTCAATATTATATCACACGTTAGTCCGGTTTTCGGATTGTTGGAAAGTACACGGATTGATTGAGAAAATATATTAAAATATCGGGGGATGTTCAGTTAAGTTTCTTTTTATACAGTATTTTTAATTTTAGGTTTTGATAATGGATTTATGTGTTTTTTATTGTTTTCTTCATAACAAAACTACCATGTATTTCTGGTGAAAAAATGTCTTTGGAGCAACCCGTCGTAACCTCCAGGCAATCGAAAAAAGAAGACAGAAAATCAGTCTTCTCAAGTGGTTGTACAAGAGGCAATATAAAGTAAGATGAAAGAAAAAAATTAAAGTTTCTTATTGTAGGTCTTAGTATCGTTTAAACTTAGGTTATTAATTATATCTGATTCAATAATATAACTAAATAACAGTTTCATTTAACGCAATTAAATAATAAGTAGTGGCAGCAGTATATATATATATATATATATATATATATATATATATATATATATATATATATATATATATATATATATATATATATATATATATACAAAATAGCTGCTTATACTGCACTCTGTCGGTGACTTATTTAAAGTCTATCCGAACAGAGCGGCCAAATCACAACTGACACTGAATTGCAGAAGCGCTCCTACTCAAGCTTCCCGCTTGAAGGCATAGATGGCGCATTGGTGAAGCAACCAAGGCAGATCGACAAATCTGCTGGTAGTTCCCAAAAGTGTTCTATGTATTTGCTAGACCATGACGCGTTTCACGGCTCATGCTGGGCTAGGTTCAGCAAGCACACAGAACACCGTTCCTTTATCTGACCGTGATAATAAAACGCGTCTTGGGATGGTTTAGCTACAGAGAACACTTTTGGAAAGTAGCAGGTGCGGATTTTTCGATCTGCCTTGGTTGCTTCACCAATGCTCCATCTATGCCTTCAAGCAGGAAGCTTGAGCAATTCAGTGTCAGATGTGATCTGGCCGCTCTGTTCGGATACACTTTAAATGAGTTACCAACAGAGTTCAGTATAAGCACCTATTTTGTCATAGTTTTCCGTTAGTACCCGGATAAGGTCTGAAACGGTGTTCTGTGTGTTTGCTAAACCTAGCTCAGCTGATGGACCGTGATATGGCGAAACGCGTGTTGAGATGGTCTAGCAAATACAGAGAACACTTTTGGACATTACCAGGTGCGGATTTTTCCATCTGCCTTGGTTGCTTCACCAATGCGTCATATATATATATATATATATATATATATATATATATATATATATATATATATATATATATATATATATATATATATATATATATATATATATATATGTATATATATATATATATATATATATATATATATATATATATATATATATATATATACATATTATTGAATTATCGCTTAGCATACGTATGTAAAAAATATTAAAAAAAAAGTTATCTTTTCTCTTTTACCGGTCCTTCTGAATATAAAAGTAACATAAAAACTCGTTTTAACTTATTTCTTAAAATTTGGAAGCTAATAGTAATTTATTACTCTATATGTTATATAACTGGTTTATAAGAATTTACCAGAAATCATTAACAAACATATAATATAAATGGAAATGGGATTTTTTTTAAAATTCTATAAATTTATTTCGTTTTTAAAATTTTACTGAACTCTGGGTCATTTTATTCAATAATACTTAATACATAAAACACAAAAATCGTATTGGGCTGATTTTCTTGTAAAATTAATATTCTGTGATCTATATTAGCACTTAGTGTATAAACTTCATATACTGCACACTTTGTGTCTAGAAGAATACTTTTTAGCTCGTGTCAGGAAATGGTTCTTAGAATGTTATCAATCTAAAGGGATTTAATTGCTCTTCTTAACGGTAGAAATAGGCATAAAATAAAGACGGTAATTCCAGATAATTGCTGAACGAATATAAAAATTTAAAGCGATCTAAGACTTTGTTTTTACAACCTAATAGTTTCAAGTAATACAGTTTAACTGTTGTGTGAATTTTATGTTATGTGCTTAAATATTCAATGCAAAGGTGTGGGGTGGGGCAATCTATTCATCTTAAAATAATTTATTTTTGTTTATTATTTAACCGGTAACAGAATTAGAAGAATATTGACATATGCGCAATGCAAGAACTTAAGAAATAAGAAAAGAGAGAAAAACTATATAAGAATTATATAGTCAACTATAGCTGAGTCGATAGAGGAAAACAAGCTAAGGAAAAAATGATAATAGCAGTACAGAAAAGATATTAAATCTAAATAGAAAAATGTCTCTTCACGCATACTAATTATTGAATTAGGCATGGAAACTCATGGATTCATTGTAATATCTGTTTAGGCATACTAAAACAACAAATCAAACAAGACCGACGAAACTTTTATAATCACTGCCACGATGTTATCGAGTCAATGTCACAAGGTGAACCAATTATAGTTATGGGTGATGTCAACGCCCGAATAGGTAATGCAAAAATTCCCTGAGAATTAGATAAATTTAATGAAACAGAACCAAAATGATAATGATGGATTGTTGCCCAATCTATACAGTTAACTAACGAATAATAAACAACACATCCTTAGACCATAAACCTCAATATAAACGCATATTTAATAATACTTGGTGACAAACATTAAAAATTTTAATTACATTCTAACTCGTAAATGTATTCATCTTATGTAAATAATAAACATCAAAACCCTAAAGTCTGTTAGTATGGGTAACATTCACAGTTTACAATTGGCTGAACTTAAAGTAAAGATTAATAGCAAAAGAAAAATAAAAATTGATAAGAAATGAAAGTTAGTCACTTTAGGATACATGTATAAAACAGTTCTATCAAGACCGATTAAAAGGGAAAATTTACTAAGGATAAATAGAAGTTGAAAACAATACATTAAAAAGAAATGTCAAAAATACGTAACATAAACGAAGAAAACCTAACAAAATACCATTGTTCCTCCAAGAAATCAAAAACCAGTGCCAGAAGAAAAAGAAGCTTATCTAAATTATCTATCGGTACCAACTCCAATATTATACGAGAATTATAAAAGGGTCCGTAACGCTACCGCAACACTAAGAAAAAATAAATGCGAGCACTGGGTGACATTCACAAAAAGAATGGAAAATGACTTTTACGTGTTTCAAAAGCAGCAATTAATCAGAAGTAAAAGGAAAGAAGATTACTAGCTAAAAATTATAAAAAAGAAACTTGAGTTATATATTTTCATAACTTTTCCAACAAGAAAAGGAGAGAGAGAGACAGCTAGAAAGAAAGTGAGATAACGACGAATTTTCAATAAAAAATTGAGTCTTATCAAAAACTTAAAAATAGAAAAACGATATTGACAGTGATTTGATCAAATATGTTGGAGAAAAGTTGACTCCATAAATAGCAGTTTTAATCCACAAAACCGATACTCAAAACAAAAACAGCTCAAACTGAAGAGCTAGTACGTCCTATTTAGAAAAATAGATACAAATTTACATGCAAACTACAGGGGATAAACCTTTTAGCTATAACTCTAAAATTAGAGCCTATGGCTCTAGTGCATCTTCTTTACAAAAAACATGTATGGTTTGTAAATGTAGTGTTCAGTCCTAAACCTGGACATGACACATACATCGAAGCAAAGCCATATCGACCAATCATCTTTTTTGGTAAAAACGCTTTTCTTTTAGAAAACCCTGTACATAAATATCAATACTCCTATCAACCAAGAAAATGGCAGCTTTGCGCAACCACACACTGAGGGTTACCGTCGTACTACAAGGAGGTTACCCTGGGTATTTTCATTGACATACAGGAGGCTTTTAACAATATATTCTTTATCGATTATAATACAAGCAACTAGATAAACAACATGCTTTTATATTGGCAAATAAAAGCTAGGCTTCACGGAAACACCATAGAAGCAGAGATGACTCCAAAGTGCCCACAGGGCGGAGTGTTACTGCCACTCTTCTGGAACTTAGTGATATATGAGCTGCTGACTCGGTTAAACTCACAAGGTTTTAACGCCCAGGGATGCTGATGATATAATTATACTCATCCAAGAGAAGCATACTCTCACTGTAGCAGAGCTCATATAAAGACCACTGATAAATGTACAGCCCTGAGGGAGTAAACATGAAAATCAATGCTGTAAAGATTGCCGCTATATCGTCCACAAAAAGAAGAATTCAAGGCAATTATAACCTGACTATCTTCGGAGAACAGTTAATAACCATTTAAGAGTATCTGGGCTTCACATTAGACATGAAATTAACGTAGAACGAACAATGAGATGCAGGAGCTTGGTTTAGAAAACCTGGGGCCTAAAATCAAAAATGATGCTTTGGCTATATATCAGAGTCATTAGTCCCATACATATGCAGCTACAGTAGGGTGGATGAAAACAGAGCAGAGAGCGGCAACCATGGAGCTAAATTAGTTGCAGAGGTTGATTTGTTTATCTTCCACCGGGATCATGAGTAGCCCTCACCCCCAAAAGCTATGGAAATAATTTTAAAACTAATACCCCTCGATGTATAAATAAAAAGTGAGGCTACCAATAGCGCTTATCGAATGAGAACAAATGGCGAATGGAAACAATAACCTGTACAATTTTGACATACAGGAGTTATGGACCTGATCAACTATACAGTCTTATATTTGTAATCTAATTTTATGACAACGTCGTATAATTTCGAAAAACCATATAAAATTAAGTGCAATCCAAATCTATGGATGGAGGTAGAGTCTCTGACAAAGGCAATGGGGCTGGTCTATTACATAAACGAATTCAAAATTTCAAATGGAGTACGTATTGGCATATATACAGAGAAGCCAATATGGAGCTTCAGCTCTAGGACATGTGCAACAATATTCCAGGCAGAAATATATACGTAATGCAAGTGTTCATAAAAATATTAGAAGAGAGTATTGCAAAAAAGAAATATATATTCTTTCAGCTGCTCTAAAGGCTGTAGACACTCATCAGGCCAACTCCAAGATCATGATGGAGTGTAAACCTAATTTGTTAGAAATAACCTTCAGGAACAACAGGGTTGAACTACTGTGGATTCCAGAACCCGAGGGGGAGAAAGGATAATGAAAAAGGGGATGAATTATCAAGATTCTGAACTACAAAACTACACGGGGGTTCAGAACCAGCTCTTGGTACACCAAAACAGGTGGTAAAAACGATAATCAATACATAATCATATCAGAAACCTTTAGATCGTTGACTCGCAACAACTGTCCAAAGACATGCGAGGGACGTAATTGGTGGACCTTTAAAGAAACTAACAACTGACGTCCTTTATTGAACAAAGGCCTAGGCTAAACTAGTGTTGTGGCTGATAACTAGCCACTGTCATCCTTTTGGAACATTTACAGAAGATCTGCATCCACAATGGTCCCACGACACGACATGTAGATTATGTGGTGAAGAGGGAGAAACCTCCATGCACATCTTATATGAATGTGCGGTGGAAGCTAATAAACGCTCTTAAAGGGACGGCCAAGAGAGGGGAGCACAATAAGCCAAGAGGCTGCAGCTTAAAAACAGGCATTGTCGCATAGTCCGCCTACAACCAACCAACCTATATCATAGTTAAGATAAATAGTGAAGACACAGAGTCAATACCAGTAGAGAGAGGAATTTTTCAAGAAGACTACTTTTCAATATAATAAATGATTAAATAATTAGACAAGTTCGTAAACTTGAGAGAATGGGAGACCGAGAAATAAAAATATTATACTATGGCGACGACGTTGTATTAAGAGCACAGAATAGGCTACTTGACCCATGAGGTAAAACTACAAAAAAAATTTGGTATGAGAATAATGACAGCAGCAACAAGGTGCATGACAATATCTAAAACAATGCTCAGATGTAAGCTTATTATTTATGAAAAAATTATACGAGAAAGTTTTAATATCTTGTTAAAGAAATATTGAGTTTTGTAATGTCGTCACAGAACTGATAAACCAAGCTGCAAATGTGACAAAAACAGAAACATACTGAAGGGATGTAATATAGCGAAACAAACCCCAAAGAATTAAAAGCAAATTTTGAATTTGCGTGACCATAATTAGACTTATACTAACGTACACAGGGGGAATTCTACCTGAAACATCAACAACGAATCGAATACAACAGAAATAAATATAGTACGTAGAATAATGGAAAAGATCCTGTTAGATAGAGCAAGCAGCGACAATACGAGACGAACGTGTACATTAGATAATATAAATTAATATAAGTGTTAAACAGAATGATTGAATAAAACAAACATACAGATACTATAACAGTAACAAAAATGGTTAGAATTACAAGAGACAGTTCATTAGTACAAAAGAAAATCATGTGCTGTCCCCGAAAATTTTCGCAATATAATTTTCCTATAGAAAGATAAGCGAAGACGATAATAAATAGGCAATTATGACACAACAACGCACTTCAATATTTATGATTTGGATAAAAAAAAAATAGTTGGAAGCATGACATGAACTACTGGCTAAATAAATCTATTTCAGTACGAAGATATAACAAGTCATGTTTCTGGCTGATGTCAGCCATATTTTAAAAATATCTTCATCCTTTACCAAAAGCTTTGCACAACCTACAGATTAATGAAAGAAAAAATACCTCTCGGGTTCTGCAATCGGTTGTGAAAATATCCGTTCTGAGTGTGTCGTTAATTTAGGAACAAAAATAATTAATAAAAATCAAGGTCATTGCTCGTCAAATACCTGTCAAGATATTTTAAAATTTTTTAGTTCGGCCTAAGTGAAGGGGTAAAAACTGTTTACCCTAAAATTACATGTTTATATTGTACCTTACAATTACTTTATCTACTTAGGATATATTGCTGAAATTCTACTTTATATTTTATTACAAGACATAATATAAACTTTATTATTATAAATATTTAACAAGGTAAATAAATCAAAACAAAACTTATAATTATATATACAAATTTTAATGCTATTTCATTAGAAAGTAATGCAAAAAATATCAAACAAAATTGACCATAAGAATCAAAACCATACTGGATTAATTCCCAATTTCTGTCCCTACTTTTTTATTGGTTTTATTCAGTCGTTAGAAGTCCATTGTTCGTTGAGGTTATATATTGTGCTGAAAAATAAAATTATTTATTAGGATAAATAAGTTATTATATTATTAGAATTAACAGTAAGTGTAAGTAAAACAGAATAAAAGTTGCTTCGTGTCGGTGTGGAAATTGTAATGAAATGTCAAGTAATAACCTGTGGAAACGATATGAATTTATTCATAGCCCCTATATTTATTGATGTTGATATCGTTATTGTGTGGTTTATACGCAAACCAAAAGAGCAATAAGGGAAAGATGTAAAATAAAGAATAGGTAGCATGTATTTCAAAATTTAACTCCATATATAGTATATGTATTGTGTTTGAATATTGTTATCTTAATATTTTTAATTTGTTAAAACATTTTGAAATCAAAAAGTTTATTCGTTTTATCATCTTCACAACGAATACCTAAAAATAACTAATTTTTCTAAAAATTTAAAAGACCTATTTGACAAAGAGAGCCTATATCATATTGATAGCATACGCTCATAAAAAAAAAAGGGACTAATATTAATAATTTTTGTAAAATAAGTTGGTCCTTAGTCTCTATTATAATTATCAACTACAAAAAATGGAAACAAATAATTTTTGTTTATGAAAAATAAAAATATACGTACTAATTTATAAACAAACGGTACTCTTATAAGAAACAATTTATTTGAAGGATCATTTTGTGTACATGGGCGTTGAACAGTAATTTTTGAAAGTAAATTTCTGTTGTAAATTGATACTAGCACCATTGCACAACGAATGGACTTCTTTACTAAAGATTTCCGATACCGGACGCAAATAAACTACCAGAGGGGTAGAACCCTTTAGTCAGAAACAGCCCTCTTACATTGAAACATCAATAACTTAACCCTTGTCCAATATCCAAATCGATGCCTAGATTTTTCGCCCAAAACGACTTTTTCACACAATGGAATTTTGAAGGCTTACATTTAATTCAATAGTCGATGATTAGGTATGTATTATTTTACAAAAAAGAATTTTAAAAACTTCCTCAATGGGAACCATTTCCTACAGCCATTGGGACTGATAGCACGGATCAGCGCTATTGTACTAGATGTATGCTAGCCCACAACAAATCGCCATATTAGCGGATGTGGTAGAGATAGGTCGCAAAAAGAAGCATACTAGTCTCATGGGTCCGCGGTATACGCCTAGGTGCTTGCGAGACAGAAAAGGGCTGCTAATCTCAGGGATTTGCAGCTAGACCAACTTGTTCGCCGAGGAATGGGGACGACAGACAGAAGCATACTGGTCGCACGGATCTACAGTAAACCCCTAGGTGTATGTTAGACAGAGACGCGTTGTTAGTCTCACGGGTCCGCAATTAGTCCGCCCTATCTGCCGGAATGTGGGGACCGTAAGAAGATGCATACTGGTGGCACTAATCCGCAGAGGGACAAGCTGTTGCCCTCACGGGTCCACAAAGTTCACCCTATCTGCCAGGAAATGAGTGTCTAATAGTAGTCACAAGAAGTACGGCGCAGAAAGAAGCATATTGGTCACACGGCTTCGCAGTATACCTCTAGGTGCGTGCCATACAGAGACGGGTTGCTGCTCCTACAGGTCTGCAACTAGTGTGTTCTAGCGAAATGAGGCCACAAGAAGAAGTATACTCGTCTCACGAATCCGCAGTATACCTCTAGATGCGTGTTAGACAGAGACGTACTGTTGGTCTAACTGATTTGCAACCAGTTTGCCCTATCTTCTAAGAAGTAGCGGTCGCAAGAAAAAACATACTGATGTTACGGTATACCTTTAGGTGTGTAGACAAGATGAGCTGCTAGTCTTATGGATCCGCAGCTAGTCTGGCCTATTTGCTGGTGGGAAAGCTAAGGTCATATGACTAGTGTTTGTATGAGAGGGAGAAAGAAAATACCTTTCTTCCCGTTATACGTTTAGTCTGTCATACCTACAAGCGTATATCTCTAATAGAAAAGGATATAAAAGAAGAATATAATAGCCAGCAGCCTTGGATCGGTTTGACTGCTTGGCTGTCCTGCTCACCTCTCAGGCTGGTGGGGTTCTTTTCTTAGGATGGTCGGTCGGTATTTAATTCCTTTGATTGCGCTCGTTGTTGCTGATTCGTTCCTGTAGAGGGGTGCGAGAAGATGTATATGAATTCAGCGTACGCACCAAGGCAACAATGGTAACGGTGTACCATTAACAACGGCTTGGCGCGATGTTACGGTATAGAAATAATAGCGGTCTAAGACGAGATTTAAAAATTGAAAAGCAGATTTTCCATGCTTCCAGCGAAAGGTTGAGTTAATGGATTAATACTCGTAGGTTTACAGTTACTTACGAAAGATAGATTTAACACGCATATTGCTCCCGGAAAATTATATAAATTCATTGCACTGTATAATAGCGATCTTCTACTCTAGTACTAACCGAACAATATGAGTTACTTTCGATGATCGTCTGTAGTTAAGTAGAACCAACCAGACACAAAAAATGTTCTTTTTAAGTAAAACTAGAACCGTAATTTCTTGTAACGTACCACATCGTGCCTATCTTTCTGAGCAACTAGGTAATTCTCTCTTCAGCAAAGATTAGGGGCCCTTTATGTTGGCTCCTTTTCACTAGCTCTTTTATAACGGTATGATGGTTCTAGTGATCTAGAGTTGTGCTTTTCGAGTTACCAGGGTGTCAGTCACTTGATCTTCAAGCATCAACAGGGATGCTGATCTAAAAGCACTCAAAAGCGTATAAATTCAGATAAAATTAAGGAATTCTTGGTCATTTCGGGTATATATCTCCAGAAAACCTAAAAGTACAAAAGAGTTTGTCTTTGGAAATTCTGAAATAATGGAATTTATTACCGCCTCGCCCTTAAAAATGACCTATTACATGTTAAAAGTTTTAAAAATGTTATTTTGTTTACGTTGCAATTTTGTTTTTATTATCTAAAGTTATTTTCTGCATGGTTTATCGGGTACTTGTTTTAATAAAACACCATCATAATAACTTTAGGGTATAAAATTTACCCATGCGTATATTTGTATAAATTTATGATATGATACAGATAATCCAAAGACAATCCTCCATACAAAGTGTCACTACTATACTTTAGAAGGTAAATTGACATCTATTTTAATACTACCCACCAGACTACTTGCAAAAAACTATGTCATTCACGATATTATGGAATATTAGGCGTCCCATATTGGCCTGTGAAGTCTTCCCAAACATTCTACGTCTTAAAAATACTGAATCTGAAATGCTACAATTTATAGATAGTGATTATTGCACTTTTCGACTAAAATTCTACAAAACGTATCGAATATTTCATAAAATTTGCACTTGTCACTTTACGACCAATGCATTTAAGAAGCACCATACCTTTAAAAAACATTCTACATAAAATAAAACCTTTACTTGTATTGCTAAATTTCTTTTAATTTGTGATCAGAATAAAAATAAAATAGGTTTCTTAGAAAATAGTTAAAAAAGACAATAGCTGCTTAAGATTTTAACAGTCCCTGTCGATACGGACATAATATAATAAACCTTTAAAAAGACTAACTGAAAATAACTAGAAAGTTCAAATAGCAGTACATGAATGATAAAAATTAAAACCAATCTGGTCACAAATATCCCGTCAATCCAGGCAGTAAAGTGCTTCACAGTACTAACTAATAATCGGATTATTGTAGATAATATCGTGCTATTTTGAAACTATGGAAATAATTACCCATACTTGTAGGGTACAGGCAAGGTGGTGACGCTTTAATGGAGAACCTCTTCTATACGTGTGGGAAAATGTTGCTTAAAGCACTCATCTGTCGTGATTGTTGGATAGTGTGAGGTTCCTACTTACTAAAACCCCTATTCTAGCTCTCTATACCGGGACTGCTTCTGCACAAATGCTACTTAACTCCTTCAAGAATATTCATGCTACAGTATCCATTAATAATAGACTTTTATAAACTGTTTCCCAGTTTCGGTGTGACTGCAGAAGACTGCACGTCATACTTATGATGCTGAAAAGCGTGTTCCTATTGTTCTAAAAAACTCGAATCTAACATGGAACGGAAGCTCTCACGGCCTTGGTTAGTTGAGCAGTTCTTGGAATTAGGCTTTTCAAATGAGAGTCTCTTTCCGACGCTTCAGCTACGTTTGCATGAGACATGTTCAGGGATTTTTACTCTTCAAGATTAGATCATTGAATGAGTTCGAAGAAGTAAAAGCCAATTATTTATACCCGACTGGGTTTCCTCGAACCGTGGCCCAGTGTTATGATATATTAATATGATTAGGCTGGTTGTAAATTTCGATGAAACAAGAACTTTCGGTTGCCTTACATTGGTGATATTACCTGTACAGTGTCGATGTTCATCTGCAGCTAATCGTGCCATTTGTTTTTTAACATCATCATTAGCTTATTCCGTCCATAGTCGGATGTAAACCTCTCCAAGTTGTCTCCAATGAGCTCTGTTGTTTGCTTTTTATATCCAATCGTGTCCTGCTAATCTTTTTATGTCGTCTGTTCATCTTGTCTGTGATCTACCTCTACATTTTTATGTTCTCTAGGCCTCCATTCAACTATACAGCAGGTCCATCTGTTATCATTCATCCTTGCGATATGCCCCGCCCAATTCCACCTTAATTTATATAATCGTTGTATTATATCTGTCACTTTTGCTCTTCTTCGTATCTCGATGTTAGAAATACGATCTTGGAATCTAATATTTAGCATTCTCCTCTCCATTGCTCTTTGGGTTACTTGAAGTTTATTTATTATACTTTTATTTAAAGCCCACGTTTCAGTGCCATATGTTAATACCGGCAGTACATACTGATTCTTTTTAATACATTTTTCTAAATCTAAATAGAAAGGGTATTCAGAATGAGTTAAATGCTCGATTCATGTTTTGAGGCTCCGTTCTATCAATCTTGATAAAAGGAATTTACTCATACAGAAGAAAATGAAGATGGAATAATCTTGTGTCACGTAAAGCAATAATTATGAAAGAAGTGTAAAGATTTAAGACAATTTTTTGATTTTTCAACAAAAGGTGAACAGGATATATTTTTACAGTCTTTAATAGAAGCTATCGACGTTAAAAATGTAGACCTCAAGTGGCAGAAAATGCTAGGAAAAATGAAAAGTCATACCAGTAGTACGTCTTATTACATGAACAGAGGATTTAAGTTTGCTTTAAAGTATTTTTAGCATTACATGTTATTACAGCAAAACGTATTATAAGCTGTCTCTCTTGAGGAAACGCACACAAGATCAAAAGGGGAAGGGTAGCAAGGGAGATGCCCTTCTACACGATACAAATATACTTGTCAGAGAGCATATTGATAATTTCCCTAAAAAATAAGTCATTATGCTAGGAAAGAAGTAATATACGAGTACTTGAAAGTTGGCTATCAGTTCTATTTTATTTTCTTTAATGAACATTTCCACTGGTCTTTCCGACGCCCACAGATTGACACGAGCTGTACTTGTAAAGGGCTAAAGATAAAACTGCGTTTATAATTTGTTGAATCTGACATGAGTTCTATGGATCGGCAATGTTTGGAAAGCCAGGATAGCGTATCGAAAGCAGGACAGCGTCTTAGCATGATACGCTATCCTGGCTTTTATAACTACGTCGTGAATATTCCGGACAGTGGTGATTATGTTGGTTGGAAGAAATTTTTGGGTTTGCAAAAAAAAATTTTCGTCTGTTTACAAGGTTTTCTTTCATCGTTATTGGTCTTAGCGGTACCTTTACTATTAATCTCGCCGTCATAAATAAAGTAGTCCTAAAGTTACTGCATAGTAGAAAAAACCTGTAATCCTTTATAATAAACTCAACAACGAATAACTTCAGCAGTCTAGGTAGATTAAACACTTATTTATATACCTTAAGAGTTACTAGCGGATCCATTGCACCTTAAAACCTATCATATCTTCAACCTTTTTCTGCTTAGGATGTCATCTCCTGCCAGAAAAAGAAAAGGCACTTTTTAGTTTTGACATTGCATTTCGTAACAACGATTTGATACTTTCATCGATGATATCTCTTTTCTGCCAGGCCTCTATCTGTTATGGATCTTCTTTAAATTTATTTATTGCATATACTGGAGCTTACATACTTTAATAGTGGTGTTTCTGCAGTGTTGAGCCCAGAACGTTTTGAACATTCTATGGTACACCTACATTCCTTTGGCGACTCCAAGTCGTAATTATATAGAATAAAGAACATCTCGCAACTCTCGTGCATCAAAAACATCAATAAGAGCACCTAATTAAGGACTAGTAAATTCTGTTCTCTTTTTTGTCGATCATAGCCCGACTGATGAGCCGTGATACGGCAAAACGTGTCTCGGGATGGATTGACAAATAAGAGAACAGTGGATTGACTGCTGAACTATGGACTATGTTTGTTTTCAGTAGTTTTATATTAAACCAAAGAATTATTTTAATTATTTAGTATTTAAAAAAGTTTTTCTTTAATCTTTTTAATAACAAATGCTTTAATAAAGCACCATACCTGAGAAAAGTTCCCCAGTGTTACAACAACTTTCCCGACACAAAAAGAACTTTTTCTGCTTGCGCAAATTGCTACAAATTTATGGCTACAATAAAAATAAAAGGAGTTTCTTAGAAATTAATTAACGCGAGAGAAGTGCTTCTTAAGATTCTTAAAACTGCTGCACTGCCGCAGGTGCGGGCATAATATAATAAACTTTTTGGCAAAGCTAATCCAGAATAAGCAGAAAGCTCAGAGAGCAATACGGGAATGGGTGGGAATACAAATAGAGGGGGTTGAAATTGCCGTCCAGTCTCCCTTAGAGCAGTGTGGCAGCGCGTTTGCTCAGGATAACTTGTTGCCGCTGCTCTGGCAGTTTCGGAGAACCATTTTACGAACATAGTTACGCCTCCCTCGTTACATGTTGCATATATTTCTGTTGTATACGTTTCACTTCGAGTTTGGAAATTTACATTTAAGTGAAGTGAGCAAGTGAGAAAAGCACCTGTTTTGCATATTCTGGAGAAATCGTTTCGTAAGTTTAAAATTAAAATAATTTTTTGTTAGAATAAAAAAATTTCGCATGTGTAGGTAGATTCATATTAGTAAATGTATTTTAATAATGTGATTATTTCATGAGTTTTATGAATGGAGAAGATGAAAGATTAAAAAGTTTTAGGTGATTTTATTTTCTAATTGAAATTCTACAGATATTGTAAAAGCTGTATATTACTTTTATGGAATATTAAATAGTTAATTATTAAAATAAGAGTTAATAATTTCTAATAATCCTTAAATAGTAACAGTTACAGCAGCTAAAAAAAAAATTAAGGGGTGCAAGAAAAAAGACAAACTTTTTCTTTGGTTTCTTTCGCGTAATAATAACTTCTCTTTATAGCTAAAGTAGATCTCAAATGTGGATTATTAAGAATTATTTACTTATAATTTTAAATGTAATATTCAGTACTTCTTATTATATCCAGTTTACAATATTTTGAGTGTTCTAAGAGGGAATTAAATTATTGCCAAATTAGGAAAAGAATTTTTTTCTCTTTTTGATCTTTCTAAATTAACAAATTTCACAATATATAGTTCCTCATTTAAAAAACAAACACTTTTTTGTTCTTTTATATTAATTTAAATTACTTATGTTTACGGTATTATTTTCGAATATATATATATATATATATATATATATATATATATATATATATATATATATATATATATATATATATATATATATATATATATATATATATATATATATATATATATATATATATATATATATATATATATATATATATATATATATATATATATATATATATATATATATATATATATATATATATATATATATATATATATATATATATATATATATATATATATATATATATATATATGTGTGTGTGTGTGTGTGTGTATAGATATTACGTATAAAAACACTTTTTTTCGGACATTTTTTTCATTTGATATAAATGCCATTTATTAGCCCTTGAGGGATGATTCTGTTTGTAGAATAATTTCGGGTTCAAAAATATTTTCTTAGATCTATCAAAATTTCAATTAAAAAATAATAAAATATATTATGAAATAATATTTTTTTTGTTTATAGAAATAGTAAGTATTATTTGTAAAAAAGTTAAACCTAAAACAAACATAAAATTTTAACTTTGTCGCCAAGCAACCTTACACTAAATATTACAGTTTTTGAGTCAAACGAAGAAAAACTTAAATGTATTAAATAACCTGTCGGTTATGGTATGGTATTAAGACATATATTGTCTCAAACGAAATGGAATATATGTTTAAACTTTAAGAAATGTTATTCTAATCTAATTATTAAAGAATTATGCATATACTATCAAAACAAATACCCAAAATACAATTACATATATTTTTAAGGCGTTAAATCCGAACTAGATGGCATTATTAATCAGACGAAATTCACGATGTTTCATTTTAAACTATCTGCAACGTATAGATTATCGCTTATAATGTAGAGGTTTTGCATTACTAACACATAAATTACAACAAAAAAATCCAATAAAAGTGTCACGAGAACGTTTTACTTATTGAAACAACTTTTTGTATTTGAATAATAAAAATTATATTTTAAATTTTGCATTGGGTCATTAATGAAACGGTAATAAATTCAAATTATGTTTTTACCGGAAATGTAGTGATACATGTATATATACATGTAAGTCGAATAGTGGTATTCGCTATTATTTTTCTCTCTTAAAAATAATTATTTTTAAAATATTACGTTGCTATTATTCTTAGAACGTGTTGGAGTGTGAATATTCACCTCGTTGTCTTTTAACTTCAAAAGTGTAAATTAAATTTAAAATAATAAATACTGTTTTTTCTTCTAAACTTCCGAATCAAAATTACATGAATTATATGCATAATATTAAAAATATAATTTATTATTTTACTTTTCGCAAAGAATCAGCTACTAAAAAGTTCCTACAATTTTAAAAGCTCCTAAATCCCTAAATAAGGTTCCATATTAATCCCTACTAAATAAACTGAATCAGTAATTCAGAAATATGCAACAAAATTTTCGCATTATTATACTTTTATTCAGTTATTTAACCGTTAAATAAGCTGGACTTGATTTTTTATTTACTGTTATTATTAAACGAATATACGCATAATCTATCTACTTTTGTTTATCCTCAATATATCAAGTCATTTCGTACATAACATATATGTTATGTATGTATACATGTTACTGCGTATACACACAAATTTTTGTTTAAGGAAAAAAGCTCAAACTATAAATATATCTTTGGAAGTTTATTAAAATCATTGTTGTGAACAGTAAAAAATTTTTTTTTTCTGAACTGGCCAACATTCCTCCAAAATATTTCTGATGACAACTGCTCTTAAAAGCGAGAAATTCGATCTTTTCATTTCATTTTGTTCAAAATATCTATCTATATATATATATATATATATATATATATATATATATATATATATATATATATATATATATATATATATATATATATATATATATATATATATATATATATATATATATATATATATATATATATATATATATATATATATATATATATATATATATATATATATATATATATATATATATATATATATATATATATATATATATATATATATATATATATATATATATATATATAGATATTTTGAACAAAACAAAAATTTTATTAGAACATGGGAATAGGACATAGGAATGATTAACAAACGGATATACTAAAATGTTTAAGATTTAAATCAGATCTGGTGGTTAGAAAATCGAAAGCTAGTTAGTCAGATATATTTTGTTGAAGATATTACTTTATCTTGTATTATAAACGTTTGTGTAAGAAAAGTTAACATAAAAATATTGTCAATATCTTCCAGGTTTTATACAGCAAGTTTCAATATTTTAGTTGCATTGTTGCAATAAATCACATATTTCAAACTAAAGTAGTCATAAAGGAGAAGGGAGGATTCCTCGAAAATCATGTGTAACTATCTCTTGTTCTTAGAGTAGAATAGTAAGTGAAAAGAGGAAGGGGAAAGTTAAAGGGGATTGCTTCCTACATATCGGTTTTCTTGAAGTAGTAAAATCTGAAAATGTCGTCGGGGTTATTTGGTCAGGGAACCTGAAAATTTTATTATTTTTTCATTGTTTTCAAGTATTTATAGTAAAACTTAAACATATTATACTTTTTTTCTGGTTTAAAAGAGCAGGTAATTTTAACTAAACCATAAGGTATTATTTCCTACTTTTAAATAATTTAATTCGCTATTTATTTTATTGTATTTGAGAAGTACTAGGTCGTTAAACTAACAATTAAACTATGAATGGAAATTCAAAAGAATTTAATACGTCACCACACTTTACTACCAGGGTAGCTGTTAAATGTTATCTTAAGTATCATTACCGAAAAATTCTGCTAAGACATGAAAAAAAGTTCTACGTACAGGATATTCCATAAATAAGTTCAATTTTTTTTTTGCTCATTGTTTAAAAATCTTGGTTCACTTGAAAGTATTTCCTTGAGGATGACAAAAATCGCAGAACAACTAGTAATTCGGGACTGACTTTAAAATACATAATGCTTATAACCAAAAAACTTGGTTTCAGCAGGATTGAGCGACATCACATACTTTAAATCGAGTCGGAAAATGTTTCCCATTAAATTGATTTCCAAAATAGGTGACATCAGTTGACTTCCACGTAGACCGGATTTAATGTCAATGAACTTTTTGGTTACAGGAAGAATCCTCATTTCCTGGTGTACATCGAAGAAAATACCTGCCAATAAAGGACAATGTCTTTAAAAAAGACTTGTTCAGGAGTGATTAGTAATTTTACCGCTACCTTAGAACAATGTGGAAACATAAAGGTTAACATTTAAATGGTCTTGTTTTAAAAAATAATTTTTCGAGGAATTTTTAACATACCTAGTTCTTTTTCATTTTCAATTTGTTTATTTTACTGTTATTATTATAAAATTAGAAGTTTTTCATGGGATGCCTTGTAAAATAGACGTAAGACCTTTGAAATTACATCATTATAATTTACAGAATGTAACTTTCATTTGAGTTTTCTTCTCCTCGCCTAGTCTAAATGTCTTGTCAGACATATCGTGATTGTCTGGCTATCCAGTCTGTTAGCGATGCTTCTGATAGTAGCAAGCTAACGTTCTCTGTTAGCTGTTTATCTTGTAGCTTACTTCATGTTGGTACCCAACAGCATCTTAAGCGTATGCATCCAGCGGCTAGGTAATCTGCCGCATCACCTCCTTTCATTTGGTTTTCCCTGCACCACAAGTTTCTCCATATTATCAGCACGTGTATTGGGAAGAAAATACTTTAGGATGCTAGCATAGACTGTGGTGGAAAGTCTCTGTTTCGGTTTCATCTTATTAAGTACTGAAATATTTGTTCGCTGAGCTGTTCACGGAATTCTTGACATCCTTCGTTATACATTTTAAACACGTCTATACGGCGTCGACCAGGGTTTTAACTAAATTTATTTTCGTGTTGCGACTGATGTCCCTGGACCTCCAAAGTTTTATGAGTTGAGTCAGAACTGTGCGACCCATTTCTGTTTTTCGACGGATTTCATCTTTATAGTTGTCGGTTATTAATTGCTATTATTTATTTGTAGACCGTATTCTTCAATAGTATTCCAATATGTTTCAGTTAAGGCCAAAGGCTCTTTTTGACTTGTTACAGGCATTATCGAAAGTTATTAAGTCGAAGACAACCTATATTAATTCCTCCTTCTCATCGATTTAATACGTGTCTCATTATAAATTCACTATAAATGTTGAAAATGATGTGCAAGAGTATGCAACCTTGTCTTACACCTTTCATTATTCGGCATTTAGACGAATAATTGTTATCTGTTTTCACCATAGCAGTACTGGCTTTATATAGATTTTTAATAATGTTTATTAAATGTAGGAGTGTGCTCCTATCTGACATTATATATCATAATTTACGTCATTTAACGTTATTGAAGGCTTTGGAGTAGCTTACGAAACAGAGGTATAACGGTATATGATATTACCTTGCTTTTTCGATGATTTGGCGTATATTCAATATTTGTTCTCTTATATCCCTGCCCTTCACAAAATCATTCTACTCAAGCAACAACTGGAAACATATGAAGGATTGCAGTCGTGAGTATATAATATACATATTTTTGCTAACGTTGGATACAAGAACGAGCAGTCCAAAATGATTGCAATTTATCGTTGAGCCTTTTTTATGAAGAGGGAGATGTGCTTTTTACTGGAGTTTAAATATTTACTTTTTGAAGTACTTATTTTCACACACTAGGTAGAATGAATAAATACAAATTTAGCATCGGCAACCGTACATTTTCTCTCAAAGAATAGCAAGATTTTAAATTTAGCGGTCGATACATCGATTAGCATTCAATACTCGTTTAGATAATACAATTAAAAAACGATAGCATACAACCATCGCTGAGTTTAAGAATTCGGTAAGAATCTTCGGAAAATGCGATCCGATCGGTATGAAGTACATTCGTTCTTAACGTCGTCACTGATCAGTGGCCACTAATACCTATTTTCGTAATTTTCAGTGGCAACTAAGACCTATTTTCGTAATAATATCATAATCTTGTTAGAGTAATCTTATAATAATAATAATCTATTAAGAATTGAGTTAAGTTTACAATTTTTAAAGACCTAAGCCTAGTCAATTACTGACAGCTACATTAGCTTTTTGTATACATATTTTAACAAAAACGCATTTTGTCCATCTCATCTTAGGTATAAGATTTAACTCTTAAGCCTAACATTAACTGGTAATACATATACATTAACCACTGTGGCATAAACAGGTTTAAGAGGGGATAAAAAGGGTGTTTCTTTAGGAAAAAAAAAGATCGCTAGAAGCGAAGCTACTTACAGGGGGGAGGTGGTCAAATAACAGTCGTCGAGCAAACATCTTTATCAAAAAAAATTGTCTTGTACTGGCACTCTAAAAGGTTGAACTACTCTCAACACAGTTCACTAAAAAAGATCGGGGAATAGGGGAGGTCTTTTCCCAAAAAAATCACCACCTACAGTGGAATTTTAACAACTTACACCCAATTTAAACAATAATAACCTGGGGAACGAGATTTTTCTCAAGAAAGAATCCCTACCTAAAATGGAACTCTAAAATATGTACGTCCAATTTAAAAATTGATCGACAGTTTTCACAAAAAAGAATCCCCAATAAAATAAAAGTTTCGCAAGGGGGCATATACCCCTGCCCCCGAAATCGATCGAAAACTACTAATAAGGTTTCGTAAACAAAAATCTCTGAACTAAACACTCCGATGAACGTTAGGGAGAGTCTCAAGCGGTTGAGCATAATACAGTAAAATGCTAATATGATGGGCACTCACGGAAAGATTTCTTGGTTATAAACTAGTGCTCGTTATAAGCGAAATATATATTACGCGTTAAAAATATGTAATTTCAATTCTTTATTGTATATTAATGAAACGAATTCTGTTTATTTTGATACAAGCTAGTTAGAGATTAAACTTTGTTTCCATTCGCTGGTATCTAAATAATTTTATTGAAATGGTTTATTGAGAATTTCCCTAACTTGAATTGTCCTGTTATTGTTGCATATGCAAGAAATGTAATTCTGAAAGATTTTCATTGCTCTTAATACTTTGAGAAGAGTCAGAACTTTTGCTGCGTCATTCATAGTCGTCGGATTAGTAGAAATGCCAGAATTGTCGTTGACTGTTTCAAGCGTCACTAGTGATCATTTTATAGTCTGCTTGAACGCAGATGTGTAAATCCGTATCTGCAAAGACACTGATACAAGTTTTAGTGATTCATTAAGATAACGCAAAATTATCTTCACATTTGCTGGCATAACTGGAATTCTGTAATAATAGCCAGTGGTCTTCTAGTTCAAATCCGTCGTTCTTAAAACCTGCGTGCCCGTATATGCAAGACCTTCGGCATGTTTGGCATGACAGATTGTTGGAAGCTGCCTTTTTATGGTATACCTGGGTGGTTTCATTGTTGGTTCTGGAGTTTTCTCAGAGATTGTTCTTTGCAAGTGGCATGGATTTCTTTCCAAGACATTCACTATCAGCACCATGATACGATATGATAATATCTATTATTCTATTTTCTCTGTAGATTAACGATT
Source organism: Pachyrhynchus sulphureomaculatus (assembly GCA_019049505.1). NCBI lineage: Eukaryota > Metazoa > Arthropoda > Insecta > Coleoptera > Curculionidae > Pachyrhynchus > Pachyrhynchus sulphureomaculatus. The sequence continues at coordinate 89,561,577 of CM032454.1, read as the reverse complement.
TGCTAGATCAGAGTAACACTCTTTAACAACATTTATGATACTGAGAAAATATCTAAGGATTGGCTGCTTTCTACATTTATTACCCTGCCAAAAACAGCCAGCTCTAAACGATGTCAGGATTATCGCTTAATTAGTCTCATGAGCAATTTTCTCAAATCCTTCTTGTGCATCATACATACGAGTCTATACAAGAAATGCGAAGAGATAGTCGGTTTGGATTAAAAGGGGGTTTTGGGACAACAGAAGCCATATTTATTCTCCAAATGCTGGTTCAGAATTGTCTGTATTAGAGACAAGCTGTACTCATGTGCTTCATGGACTATGAGAAGGCATTCGACAACGTTAAACATGATCTCCTCATGAGATATCTACAAGAAATAGGGCTAGATTTTAAAGATATAAAAATCATTGCCAACTTATATTGGAATCAATCAGCGTAAGACTTCAGAATGGTTATACAACGGAAGAATTTGAAATAAGAAAGGGAGTTAGACAGGGTTATGTTTTGTCACCCATACTGTTTAATTTATATGTGGAAAGAGCTTTCGTTGAGGCAGTGTCGGACCGTGATCTGGGTATCAAAGTAAACGGTGTTCCGATAAGCAACAACAGATATGCAGATGACACTGCCATTCTGGCAGATAGCGCAGATGCTCTTCAAGCATTATTGAAGGCTATACACAAAGCAGGAGAAAACATTGGATTAAGCATCAACATAAACAAAACAAAATTCATGATTATCAGTAGAAATCCAATTCAAGACGTCCGAATTCATATAAATGGCGAAAATATAAAACGGGTTAACAAGTTCAAATACCTGGGATGCCTTGTTAATGACAAATGGAATCCGGACATGGAACTTAAAGCCAGAGTTCAGAAAGCAAGAGCAATCATCAAGTTACACAAATCATTTTGTAATAAAAACTTTAACCTACAACTCAGGTACCGGATGGTTAAGTGCTATGTTTGGTCCGTATTGTTGTACCGTGTTGAAACATTGAAAGTGTGATCTATTAACAAACTGGAGGCATCTGAAATGTGGATCCTCAGAAGAAGGCTGAGAGTATCTTGCGTTGATAGAGTGAGGAATCAGGAGGCGATCGAGAGAGCCAACCTGGAAGATCGCGAATTATTCGAAAACATAAAAAGGAGAAAGATTTCATACTTGGGTCATATTATTCGTGGGGAACGTTACTGCCTTTAACGCCTGATACTGCAGGGCAAAATTCAAGGCAAAAGGGGAATGGAACGAAAAATACTATTATGGCTGCGCAACATTCGTCAATGGACAGGAATAAGTGATTTTCGGTTTCTCGAAAATGCGACTTTAAACAAACTCATCTGATGAGAGAAGTTTGCTACAGACGCCTACGCAGGAATCTGTACGGCACGTTAAGAAGAAGATCAGAGTAAAAATGTATTTTCTAGCCCTAATTTTAGATCTTTGTTTTACCTTTACCACTAGAGTACCAGCTCGCTGTACAATATACATAGATACGAAGAAGCTATATAGCTCTGGGTAGAGTAAGAGTAAGTATGTAAAGTGTAATACCAAAAAATCGCAGTTTTTTCTAAAAAAAGTTATCACCTTTCTAAAGCTCAACAATATTTAAATCGGTAAATAAAAATATGGTAATTTGAAACTGATTTTATTACTTATTATACTGAATACATTAACGAACTATTACAGAGCAAAATAAAAAAAAAAATAATTTATAGATGCATCCGAACAGCAGTATCTTAGAAATTAAGAAGGCATTGAAAGAAACAATAACCATAGAAATGATCAAAATGGGGGAAAAACTGTCCTGAACATGTTGCCACATGAACATATTCATGAAGCAAGTACTTTCGAAGAAACGGTCTCTAACAATTGGAATGAACCTGTATAGTATTACTACATAAAAAGGGGGCAAAACAGACAGCACACTTTTATCGTACTCTGCAAACTTCATAGTAAAATACTAACTCATTGAGTAACGACAAAATCTGATGTACATTAGTAAAAAGAAAGGAAAGGGAAGTTGGTGTTATAAAAAGCTTTAATTCAGGTTAGAAAATTTTAACAGAACGAAAGAATGAGTACCACTTTTTGTAACTTTCGTTGATTTTGCGAAAGCATTCCATTGCATCGAATAGTGGTCTGTAAAAATATTTCTGCAGAATAGCTGATTTGATATATAGATATACTTACTAACATATGTCACCACAAGAATTAATATATGAGGTTACGAAGCTACTTGACATAGAGAGACACGATTTCCCAAAAAATTTTCAGCCAAGCATTGGAACATATTTTCACTAAATTAAGTTAAAACAAACAATGTGTAAATATCTGCAAGTAGGGCTTAAACCATTTAAGGTATACTGATGACACAATCTTAAAAGCGAATTCCAAAGTAGATTCAAAGACTATACTAGACTATAGAGAGATGGAAGCCAAAATAATAGCCTTTAATATAAACTACTGCTAAATAAAAATCATGGCAAATAGAGATAAAAACGTTTCGTGCACAATAAGATAAAATACAACACAAATATAAGAAGTAAATGAAGATTTCTTTCTAAAACAAATAATAAAACTTAACAAGGAAAACCAAACAGCAGAAATAACAGGACTTTTTAGATTGACCTTGTCAGTTTTCGGCAAACTTACCTGACCTCAAGCCAAATCAATGTATTCTACTTTTTTTTCCTTAAGAATTACAAATTTGGATACTCATAAAGACATATATGGATATAATCACGTAAGAGAACAGTGGCAAAATGAGAATAGAAATTTGCTGGTCATACGATTCGACAAAAAGATAATAGATTTAAGAAACACACTAGCGACTATGGGAACATAAAAAGAAAAGAGGAAGACCCCAAACAGATCGGCTTATAATCCCAAAAGCATCCTGGACTTAAATAGATGGGAGTAGCATCACACCAAGAACAATTGGAAACAATAAGGGGACAGATTACTCATTATACCATAAATAGATTACTTAGTGTACATAATTTGTTATCTTCTGAATCTCCAAAGGAATTAAAGAAAATATTGCAATATAAGAAAATATTGTTTTTTTTCTCGCATTTTTTACAGTTTTACATAGGCTTTAAAAATTTTAGGATACAAGTAAAATATAATCTTTAGACAAACCCAAAAAAAACTCAGGTAATAATGCTTTTCGAATCAAATAGTTGGACTTAGTTTTTTAAAAATTATCTCTATTTGCAATTAAATAGTTAATGTTTCGATTTTACCGATGCTTCTAGACATATAACTAAAGTAAAAAGTCGCGTATGATAAATTTTTAATTTCAAAGTTCAAACCCAAACGTGTAAAACACAAGCGATGATACTATTTGCCTACTGCATAATATTTTATTACAAGTGTTTAATGCAAGCAGACAACCAGAGCGCTTTTAAAGTATTCAGAATAATTTTCGACTTACTTTTGGTCTAAAAAAGTACGTTCTGTCTCTGAAAAAAGTATACAATTAAAAGTGTGGGTTTTCTCCTATTAGCTACAATTCTTCTCTTTCGACGAGGAGAAGCAAGTGAGATATTTTTGTAATGATTCGAGCGATCCGGTATCTGTCTAGGGAGGAGTACGATTTTTCTTAAAAGGATTTTCATTGGGGAAAAAATTATATCACAAACATATTTGTTTGGAAACCTCCTCCTCAGCCATGATTTCAGAAGGAGCCAAAAAATTTATTATAAGGGGCTGTTTTCCTGCCCTGTCTCTGATCATTTGAAACGGTCTGAAAATTTTATCAAAAATAGGGAAGTCTCTTTTTAAATCACCCCGGTCATCAATATTCGAAGGTAAAGGGTAAAATTATATCAAGAGGGGATTCTTTCATTGAAAATACTTTCTTTATTAATATTTGAAGGCGGTATATTTCAGTTATCAGAGAGGGTTTCTTTAAAGATTTTTTTGTAAAGCTCTCCTTCAATTATCCTTTCTAAGTTCTGCTAAAGCTCGCGATCCGATTTTCTCTTCAGTCCTGCATATAATGCTGTTGGCTATTGTAACAAAAATAGGTTTACTTGAAGTTATCTTGCACCTTTTCAACGAAGCATTTAAATACAAACATATAAATATACTGGAAAATATTAATACTGAAAATTTTAACAAATTTAGATAATAGTTATAGATTCTGTTATAATGTATATTCGATTATTGTTACTTTTTTTTATGGGTCTAGCACACGTACTGCAGGGAAGTCCCTAAAGCGCTCCAGAAGCGGCATGTGTGCGGAAAAAGCTATTCATGTTCTTCTTGAATCGCTGTAAATTGTATTCGGTGGGAAACACAGCGTTGGGTAAATTATTGCAAAGGGATGATGTTCTCCATATAAAAGACTGCTTGAAAAGCGTTGTACGCGGAGTAACAAGGTGAACCTCATACGGATGTGAAGCATCAGCGCGACGTGTATTTCTAACATGCACCGTTTGGGAGAAATTAGGCGGGCTACATCCTTCGAACACTTTCCATGAAAATACTTGTAGAACAGTCCAACCGTTCTTCGATGTTCCAGCGCATCAAGGCCGCTGGTGAGTTCCGAGTCTCCAATCAGACGAACAGCTCTTCTCTGAATAGAATCCAACAATTGCAGTATATGTTTGGGAGCGGAGCCCCAAACATGGGAGCAGTATTCCATAGTTGGTCGAATTTGAGCTTTGTAAAGAATAAATAGTTGTTGTGGAGTGTAAAGCTTTCTGGTTCGAAATAATATTCCTAACTTTTGAGAAGCTCTCCTTGCTATGCCTTCAACATGTTCATGCCAGGACATATTTGCTCCCAAACTAAGGCCCAAAAAATTGAGCTTACTAGCTTGTATTAGCTTTACCGTTATAAATATATTGGTTGTTCTCACTTTAGTGCAGGGTTAGTCAGCCAGATCATTTTATATATTTTATTAGGTTGATACCTTAAATTTTGTGAAGGAAACACTATATACATAAATCCACCCCTGTCCTTTATGTCATGTCCTCAATTTCCAGGGTATATTTATAACACACAACTTGATAATTTCTAACTTATTATCTATCTTTGTTTGAAATTACGAAGTAAGTAAATATGTTATAATTAATATATTTCAAATGAGTATGTCGTTGGTTTCGAGACGAAATTCATTCTTAAGTGATGTAAGTGAGGAAAACACCTGTTTTACATATTGTAGAATAGTTTCGTAGTTTGAAAATTAGATTTCCTCTTGATATGCAAAAGTGTAACATGTGTTACAACTGCTAAAGTTTCTTGACTTGGTGAACTATGAGATTTTGTCTTGCAAAATATGATTTAGTTGCAAATTTTTCCATTTTGAATGCAACGTTTAAAATAAATTAATAATTAAATAATTATAAATATATATATATATATATATATATATATATATATATATATATATATATATATATATATATATATATTGATTGAAACCCGGCATGTTAATGTATTACATTCCACCATCCGTGAAAACCTCTATTGTAACATATAAATATATATATATATATATATATATATATATATATATATATATATATATATATATATATATATATATATATATATATATATATATATATATATATATATATATATATTTATTTATTTATATATATATATATATATATATATATATATATATATATATATATATATATATATATATATGAATATGTATATATCATCATCAGCTATACAGCCCATCGTCGGACATAAGCCTCCCCTATGTACGTCCAGCTTCTTCGGTTTTAGGCCTTGTTTATCTAGTTATATCCCACTAGTCTTTTGATGTCGTTAGACTATCGGGTTTGTGGGCTGTGTCTACTTCTTTTCTCATTCCAAGGCTTCCAGTTAATTACCTTATGGGTCTATCGATTAATATCTCGCAATATGACCCGTTCATCTCCACTTCAACCTACTTACCCTCTCAGTTACATCAGTTATCTTGGACCTTCCTCGAATTTCTTCATTAGTCAACCTATCCCTCAACGATATTCCCAACATCCTTCTTTGCATAGCTCGTTGAGCTACTTGTAGGCGATTTATAACGTCTTGATTCAAAGCCCACGTTATCGTTCCATATGTCAATACTGGCAACACGCATTGATCAAATGTGTTTGCTTTTAGGGTATTTGGGATATTGGAAAGGAAGATGTTCCGTAACCTGCCAAATGCCGACCAAGCCAATGATATTCTCCCGGATAGATCCGCTTTCAAGTTTGGATATTACTATTTTTTGTCCAAGATATACGTATGAATCCGATCTTGTGATTTTCACGTTTTCAATGTTCAGTTCCACTTCTTTATCCCAGTCGTTATTTGTCATGAACATGGTTTTGGCGATGTTTATCTTCAGACCAATCTCTCTGGACTTGTTGTTAAGTTCGTGGAGCATTTCTTCCAATTCTTCTTTGTTGTTAGATATAAGCACAATATCATCCGCAAATCGCAATTGACTGAGTTGCTCTCCTTCTATATTTATACACCTACTTGTCCATGGAAGTTGTTTCAAAAGATCTTCCAACGCCAACGTAAACAATTTCGGCGAGATGGTATCCCCTTGATGTACCCCTCTTTTCATTTCTATTTTATTGTTGCTTTCTTTCTGAAATGTTGTATTTTTATAAATATTTTGAATAATCTGCGGGTATTTGCTCTCAATTCTACAGTTACTTGGACTATTTAATGCTGCCCTGATTTCAAGGGAGTCAAACGCTTTCTCGTAATCCACAAAGGTTACCCAAATCTTAAAATTATACTCGTTTGACTTTTTTATTAAAGTTCTTACTAATTTAAGGAGGTACAATGTACTAAATTCTTTTCTAAATCCAGCTTGTTCTATAGGTTTTTAAGCGTCTAATTTCTTTTTGAGTCTCTCAGTTATTATTTTCATAAATAACGTGTACATTAGGCTGATTGATCTATAGTTGGTTAATTTAGACTTATCTCCTTTTTTGAAGAGCAAGACCACCACAGCATTATCCCAGTCTCGAGGTACATCGCACATGTCGAGACACTTATTATACAATATAACTAACATTTGTAATATGGGTTCTCCGTCCTATTGCAACACTTTGACAAGTACACCGTCTTCACCTGCTGCTCTTTCTCCAGCCATTTTATTTAAAGAATCTTGTATTTTGTATTTGGTGATGTTGGGAATATCTTCGGATCCTTCATTCATTACTCGTATTCGAACCGACTCGCTTTTGTCTGGTGGTGGTTTAACTTTACTCTCATAAAGGTTCTTGTAGAATCTACCTATATTCATTCGTAGTTTATTCGTTTGAGTTATTATTTGGTTGTTCTCATCTACTAATTTTGTTATTTGTAGTTATCCTTCGTTTAATCATTTTTGTAAAAGTTTTATACCCTTCTTGTTCTCCAGAGTTTCTTCAATTTTCTCATTGTTATAGTTTCTTACATCTCTTCTAATCCTATCCTTATGTCGTTATTCAAAGTTTTTGGCTTATATTCACATGCCACCGTATCTTGTTTTATGGATTTTCGTTTTTGTATTAGTTTGGCCGTTTCTTTGGAGAGTTTTCCTCTTTGATATTTCGCATGAGAGCTATTTCTTTCGCAGATGCTACTATACTGTGAACGATTTTTCTGTTAATTTAGTTGAGGGATGAAGTATCCTTTTTAATTTCATGTTCTTCGAGTTTATGTATATATTCATTTTTCTTGTATTTAAGTTGTGTTCTATCTATCATTTTCATCTTTTGATTCATCATTTTTCTTCGTTCCATCCTTCTGTTAAAATTTGTTTTTGCCCGAACCATTCGGTGGTCACTACCCTACTGGTAACCTCTGTATCCAATATTACGTTCCTCTTGTTAGATATTATATAATCGATCTCGTTAGCTGTTATTCCGTTTGGGCTTTTCCATGTCCACCTTGTTCCTCCTTTTTTCTTAAAATATGTGTTCATGGTATGGAGGTTATTTCGTTAACGTAGTTTATTAACAGTTGTCCTCTAGCATTCCTCATTCCTGATCGTAAGGGCCTACGCCAGGGTCCTCCCCCTGCTTTACGTCGACTTTAGCATTCAGGTCACCAATTATTATTATGTAAAGTGCTGAACTAAATTTAAGGGCAGTATTTATTTCTTCATAAAATTCCTCAATTTCCTCCTCTTCTTGGTCGGTGGTTAGAGCATAGACGTGTACTATTTTGCAACTATATCTTTTAGTATGTATATATAAATATATATATATATATATATATATATATATATATATATATATATATATATATATATATATATATATATATATGTATATACATATACATATATATATATATATATATATATATATATATATATATATATATATATATATATATATATATGTATATATATTTATATATATATATATATATATATAGATATATATATATATATATATATATATATATATATATATATATATATATATATATATATTTATATATATATATATATATATATATATATATATATATATATATATATATATATATATATATATATATATATATATATATATATATATATATATATATATATATATATATATATATATATATATAGATATATATATATATATATATATATATATATATATATATTTATATGTACATATATATATATATATATATATATATATATATATATATATATATATATATATATATAATTCCATAAAATTTCTTTTTTTTTCTTGAACCTTCTCGATATATATGATTCTGTGCTTTTTTTGTTTCTTAGGATTTTGGTTCTACTTATTAAAACAACTTATTTTATTTTATTTAGTCTTTTTTTTCGGTATTTTCAAAGTATCTAATAAACTATTTTTCACACGCAGGTCTTTATTGATCGAAATATTGAATGCTTACTTCTTACAGTACACGGTGTTGCTCAACAACATCAGCTCTTTTTCAGCACCATCATGATACTGGTCACAACATCAATTTTGAGGTATCTAAACAGATAGCCTCGATTTCATATTATAAAACACGCATAGTCAGAGAAGCCTTGGAAATCGAAAAGAATGGACACCTAAATAAGCGAGATGATGCGCTGAATATCTCCACTATATGGAAGGGTCTATTAGGTAAACCAAGGAATAACCAAAACATCAAGAGCAACAGTCAGCATAGCGCCGGAACCCGTAATTACCACCCAGCCGGCAAACACCGATGCTCAGATGAACACTTCCGACCCCCCCCACATTCTGCGTATACGCCGACCTATAAAAGACGGCGACCGCACGTCTGTTTCTCAGTTAGCTTCGAGCGGCATCAGCAGCAACATCACAGTATCGAGTAGCAGCAGCAGCGACAGGCACTCTTCTAGTCAGAAAAGAAGATAACTCCGTCATAATAGATTGGTATACCAAATCAACCTACTCAGGAAGATACATTAACTTCCATTGCTTTTATACCACTAAAATCAAAATAAACATGATATTGGGCTTGAAGTCAAGAATAGAGAGGATTTCTCATCCATCCCTCAGACTTAAAAATCTAAATAAACTACGAGACATTCTGCGCACCAACACCTATCCAATCCAATTAATAAATAAATTATTATTTAACTCAACCACACCCCCCGTACAACAAAACAACAACCTTACACCGGATATTAGTGCTTTCCTCTCTGAAAACCGAATCAAATGTTATTTTTCATTTCCATACATAAAAGAAATTTCCGCCAAAACAACTAAACTTTTCAACAAATTATCTAAATCAAAAATTGCTTTTAAACACAAAAAAACTATCAACAATAGTTTCACTTGTCTAAAAGACAAAGATAAAATCACAAAAGTTTCAGAAGTAGTTTACAGCATCCCTTGCTCTCAATGTGAAAAAATCTATATAGGACAAACATCTAGAGTCCTAAAAGACAGAATCACTTCCCACAAAAGTGATTGCAGATCGAAGAAAAACTCTTGTGCGCTTGCCCAGCATAGTAGCCAATTTTCACATGAATTTAATTTTGCCGAAACCAAAATCCTATGTAAAGAGAGAAATCTCGGCAGGAGAATCTTTAGGGAGATGGTGGAAATCCACCTTGAACCGAACTCGATCAATAAAAAAGCTGACATTGAAGATCTGAGTTTAATTTTCTCCAATCTATTACAAATAGGTAGTCAAAATGAAAACTCTTACAACATATCTGACATATCTCTTTGATAATAATCCTACTAATTTTCACTAATGTCATTCTACTTTCCAGTATAAATTAACCACAACCTAACTAAGAGATAGACACTGATAGATGACAAGAAAACATAACAAAAAAATCCTTTATAAATTAAAATCACTTTACAACAACACAATTCTTCGTACCATACTAACAAAATGAAGTAAAAGTTTATTATATTTCCCAGAGATGAGTATGTCGAGTTTTTCTCATGTTTTTTCTTATGAATAAGTGTAATAAAGTGCCCCCACAAAGAACAATTTTTGAACACACCACTTAGCAGTAAGTACTTTAATGTTACATATAAAATAGGATTGTTCTTTACTTTTAATTTCAAAAATACTGATAGTTTACTATAATTGTAGCCCTGATGAAGAAAATGAAATATTTTCGAAAGCTTGGCGTAGCTAAAAAGATGTCAAAAACTTTTTAGTTCTTTTCCAAAGACCGCTTACCCCAAGAACATAATACTGATATATATATATATATATATATATATATATATATATATATATATATATATATATATATATATATATATATATATATATATATATATATATATATATATATATATATATATATATATATGTATATATATATATATATATATATATATATATATATATATATATATATATATATATATATATATATGTATATATATATATATATATATATATATATATATATATATATATATATATATATATATATATATATTTATATACCGTCATTCAACTAGTTCAGGTATCTGCGTGATCGTCCTTTTTTACGTATACTTGGTAGCGTTTGTTTAAAGATCTCGTTTGGCCTTCTGGAATGATTGAACTTCAACAGTTAATCGTAACACTTGGAATTTTATTCTATTTACAGTCGTTTCCATCATCTTTATTCCATTACTATTTTTTTTTATTTTGTACTCTTTCTGTTCTCAACACACCGGCTCTTCTTTGAATGTAGCCTATTTTAGCTAACATTAGTTTAGATTTTCTATCCTTCTACATTGTACATACCTCACATTCATATTTTAGTTTCGTTTCTATCATCACTTAGAGCCTTTTTTATCTTTGAATATCAAGGATATATTTTTATCCCACTAAATTAGCTAAAGTACCATAATCCTAGTACTAATTTTTAGTACTATTATTATCCCACTAAATCAGCTAAAATACTATAATACTAGTACTAATTTTTAGTCTTCCTTAGGATAATGAAATGAATTTATTCCTTTTATATCCTTTTTCTTCTTAGTTTCTTCAGTTATTTTCTGTTATTTCAACGTTGTTTCTATTAAACTATAGTATATATTTTTGGGTATGTATTTAGGCCTCCCTTTTTTTGCGTTGCATAAAATTTATTATTTTTTCAATTTGATTGACTGGTTTTATAACCTTCTTTAATAAATAAATCATATATATCTAACGTTCACTCTTTGAAAACGTTCACCATTTTTACAGTAACAGTTATAACGTAAACAAATATTATCTTCAATTTACGTTATTGTCAAATACTTTGACGAAGGTAGAAGAAGGGTTTTTTTTTCTTCCTTATTTTACACTATATAAAAATGTATATAAGCGTTTCTGTATATAAAGAGTTTTACGAAACAAAAATTTAGTTTGAGTCAAATATCAAAGAAGGAAGAAGAAGAAAAAAACATCACCAAACGTATTAATTTGAGTTATTTTTAATTTAACCTTCTTCAGTCATTCTATACAGACAGTAGTGAACAATATCTTTTGGCGATATCTCCTTGCATGTATACATATTTCAATCAAGTATGTTAAGCAAATCAATCCATCGGAAATTTAGTAAAAAATATATTACATTCCCTCATACTGCCAACGATGTATTTCTAAATTGCCTTGAAAAAGTGTAGGAAGAGATTTAGTCACGGTATAAATAATATTGGAAGCGAAAAGTGAAAAACAAAACGAGTAAGCTTTTACCTTCGAGATTGGAAGGGAAAATTATTTCTTGTTTATTTTGGTAAAAAAATATTATGTATTGTTCTGATTTATGTTAATTATTGGGTCATAGATGTATATGCCTGAAATGTACATATATAGATTAGTTGTTTATGCAGAGTTCAATATGAATATTAATATAATCATTGTTTCCAAACTATTTATTGCCTGTTCAAAACTTTATAGTATTTAAAATTACATTTATATAGGAAAAATTTAGAAGGTAATTTCCACTTCTTTTATGCTCAAAAAATAATCATATATATTATTTTGAAGCTGCTAATAAAGCAAAATAGAATCATCAATATATGCCATGATCCAGAGTCTTTGTCACTCAACCAGCAAGGCATCAATTTGGGTGTAAATAGGTCTTAACATGATCATGTAATATTCATAGCAGGAATAGCTTTGAGTCCTGTACCAAGTTTAAATTATACCATTGATAGAATACTGCTGTCATGTTGGAGGTTTTGCTCCTAAACATATTCTGCATTCGCAAGATTCTATCTACAAGAGAGAGAGAGATATTCACTTTATTGGAACTTGCCTTGTCTCCTGGTTGTTTTTTGACAAAAAGGTTGTCAAAAGGGCATTAGAAGAGGGTGGATGTGTGCGTGTGAAAATTAATGAAGTTAGTCGGGTTGTAGTTGATGAAAGAGGCCTAATATGAGGTGTTTATTGATAAAAAAAAAAGTGGTCAAAAAGGTCTAATATGGGTTGTTTTTTGTTAAAAAGTAATTGACAAAGGCTCTATATGAGGGTAGAAGGATAGTCGAACCAAAAGGTCCTTATGTGTTTTTTTTGCTTAGAAGATGTTGAAAAAGGAATTATATGGGGTAGACGAGAGCTGGCTTAGGGTAGAAAGGGGTAAGCCAAAAAGTCTGGAAATGCATCTTTCTCTTCATACCAGAGCTCATGGGCTAGTTTTTTGAAGAGGCAAATCGTAAATATTCAGTACCAACAGAAGTGATTTAAATGTGAACAAACCTCAGCGTCGTCCTGTGTGAAACTTTTATTCCAAGAATTTAGGTAAAATAACATTTAGTACCTTTGTTACTATTAGCCAATAGGGTACTCATACTGTAAAATTGCAAAGAATGGAGCATTATTACCACTATTAGATGTTTAGCGATTACTTTTAAAAAATAAAGATCATTATAAACAGGAACACTGCTGACTCCGGTATAGAGATCTCTTTAGTACTTCACATCTAAAAATCCAATAGTGGCATTAGTACTCTATTATTTAATAACAGCGTCGGTACCCTATTGGCTTATAATAAGAAATGTACTAAATCTTATTTTACTTATGCCTTTTGCTCTTTAAGTAAAATATTTGGCGGTTTCATACCGGACGGCTATAAGCTTTGTTAACTATAGTCACTATTGTGTGTATGCCTTTTAAATTTCTCCTGCTGATACTGGGTGTTCACGATTTGGCTCTTGACCTAGGCTGGCTAACAACCTCTTATATGGAGTGAAACATCCAAATCCTCGTTTGGTAATTTATAGATGGTACGCCCGTGTAGTTACTTGGACGACCGTACTTTGTACGTAAGAACAAGTAATACAGTTTTGTCCGACATACATGTTTTTTGACTCATATTTTTACGATAACTATTTACATATATATTATATATATTTATATATATATATATATATATATATATATATATATATATATATATATATATATATATATATATATATATATATATATATATATATATATATATATATATATATATATATATATATATATATATATATATATATATATATATATATATATATATATATATATATGAGAATCCAAAAATGACTATATCAAATAAAATAACGTATGTTACATTGCAAGTATAACTAAGAAAATCTTAAGAAAAAGGCAACATATTGTAATATACAATTGTGAAACAGAATTAACTAATAACATTTTTTTAACGTTTTTCTTCAAGTACAGTCATTTAGTAATTACAAGGATTCTGGAATTCTGTTATACAGCTTGGTTATATTACATGAAAAAGAATGACGGAATTGAGTGATTTTATGCTCATAGTAGCTTTAACAAGTTTGTGAATCTAGGATTAGATTATGCATGGACTTCCGAAATTCATTTTAGTTTAAAAACAGATAGGTGTTTTAGCCTCTTATTAATTTTATGGTAGTATACCAAATAATATAGGAATTTTTTGGCGATTAGAATATATCAACTTGAGGCTACAGAATACTCTCTTGGTTGTTAAACTAATATGACTGGAGAATCTTAATGTAGTCCATCATCACAACTAAATATTTTGTTTCATTAGTGATAATGAGTTTTCAGTTAAATATTATACTAAGTTGGGAATGTGGAATCTTTGGCACAATGACACTACTCAGTATATATCACCACTACACCAAACACTTTATTTTTGCACTCGACGCGCGTTTCGCTAACCATGTTAGCTTCATCAGGAGCGATGATTGACTAAAGGTAAACTACATATCTACCCTATTTATACTTAGCCTAACCCTAGAATTACTCAAGCGGAACTAATGACATAGACAAGGCCCTCAGTTCCGGTCAAGTAACCAGTAGAGGGAACTATAAGGAATAGGCCCTCTGTCTTTATTTAAACTACTTTTACATTTTATGATTTCCATACTTTCGTATGCGTTCAACAATCTCCTATCAGATACATTTTTTATTAATCTTAGATTATCTAATGTTACAGTATGATCAGCTTCAAGGGCATGTTCGGCAATGCTAGACTTTTCTGTTCTATTGTATCTTAAGTGTGCTAAATGTTCTTTAAATCGTGTTTTAATTGACCTTTTAGTTTGCCCAACATACTTTTTGTCACAATCATTACAACTAATTTCATAAATTCCACTTTTCTCACAATTCTGAATCTTATCTTTGGGATTTCCTAAGATATTCCTCAGATTGTCTGATGACTTATAGACTAAGGTGAGGCCTACCTTATTAAATACCTTATTGAGTCCCTTGCTATATTTCGGATTATATGGTATGGAGACATACTTGGTGTTATTTTCTTCGCGTGTAAAAAAGGTGGAATTCTGAATATTAGACCTAAATTTATGTCTATTTATTAGCTTATTTACTAAGTCATCGTCATAACCATTAACTCTAGTTATATTTCTAATACGATTCCTTTCTTTATTAAAGTTTACTCTATTCAGAGGGAAAGTGACCAAACGCTGAACTAAAAAATGTATTGAGGCTAATTTATGTTGTTTGCAATGAAATGAATCATTAGGAATATATCTATCTGTTATTGTGTCCTTCCTATAGATATCAAATTCTAATCTATTATTATTTTTAATAATTAAAATATCTAGAAAAGGCAATTGTCCTTTGTTCTCAATTTCGTACGTGAATTTAATTGAATCATACTGGCTATTTAATTTAGAAACAAAATCATCAATATTTGCTTTCTTTGTATCAAAAATCGCGAAAATATCATCCACATACCTATACCATACCCTTGGGAAATATTCGAATTCTTGACTGGCTTCGATTTCAAACTTACTCATGAATAAATTGGCTATGAAAGGTGACAAGCAATTACCCATAGCTGTTCCTTCTTTCTGAACATAAAATTGATTGTTATATTGGAAATAATTTTGTTCCATGCAAAGTTTAGATAATGTTAAGTATTCACGAATAATTTCGTCTTCAAAGTCATTCATTCTAAGTAATTCTTCGAGATATTGTAAAGTTTGTGGAATTGGCAACAAAAAATCTAGTTCTTAATGAAGGTGAAGTCTTAATTTCTTTTGATGTTAGTTCTTTATTCCCAAGTGTGCCAATTCCACAAACTTTACAATATCTCGAAGAATTACTTAGAATGAATGACTTTGAAGACGAAATTATTCGTGAATACTTAACATTATCTAAACTTTGCATGGAACAAAATTATTTCCAATATAACAATCAATTTTATGTTCAGAAAGAAGGAACAGCTATGGGTAATTGCTTGTCACCTTTCATAGCCAATTTATTCATGAGTAAGTTTGAAATCGAAGCCAGTCAAGAATTCGAATATTTCCCAAGGGTATGGTATAGGTATGTGGATGATATTTTCGCGATTTTTGATACAAAGAAAGCAAATATTGATGATTTTGTTTCTAAATTAAATAGCCAGTATGATTCAATTAAATTCACGTACGAAATTGAGAACAAAGGACAATTGCCTTTTCTAGATATTTTAATTATTAAAAATAATAATAGATTAGAATTTGATATCTATAGGAAGGACACAATAACAGATAGATATATTCCTAATGATTCATTTCATTGCAAACAACATAAATTAGCCTCAATACATTTTTTAGTTCAGCGTTTGGTCACTTTCCCTCTGAATAGAGTAAACTTTAATAAAGAAAGGAATCGTATTAGAAATATAACTAGAGTTAATGGTTATGACGATGACTTAGTAAATAAGCTAATAAATAGACATAAATTTAGGTCTAATATTCAGAATTCCACCTTTTTTACACGCGAAGAAAATAACACCAAGTATGTCTCCATACCATATAATCCGAAATATAGCAAGGGACTCAATAAGGTATTTAATAAGGTAGGCCTCACCTTAGTCTATAAGTCATCAGACAATCTGAGGAATATCTTAGGAAATCCCAAAGATAAGATTCAGAATTGTGAGAAAAGTGGAATTTATGAAATTAGTTGTAATGATTGTGACAAAAAGTATGTTGGGCAAACTAAAAGGTCAATTAAAACACGATTTAAAGAACATTTAGCACACTTAAGATACAATAGAACAGAAAAGTCTAGCATTGCCGAACATGCCCTTGAAGCTGATCATACTGTAACATTAGATAATCTAAGATTAATAAAAAATGTATCTGATAGGAGATTGTTGAACGCATACGAAAGTATGGAAATCATAAAATGTAAAAGTAGTTTAAATAAAGACAGAGGGCCTATTCCTTATAGTTCCCTCTACTGGTTACTTGACCGGAACTGAGGGCCTTGTCTATGTCATTAGTTCCGCTTGAGTAATTCTAGGGTTAGGCTAAGTATAAATAGGGTAGATATGTAGTTTACCTTTAGTCAATCATCGCTCCTGATGAAGCTAACATGGTTAGCGAAACGCGCGTCGAGTGCAAAAATAAAGTGTTTGGTGTAGTGGTGATATATACTGAGTAGAGTTAAATATTATAGTTTAAATATTTGACACATTAACACAATATTTGTTACAAATGCGAAAAGTCTAAATCCTGGCTAATTAATGCGCAGGGGGTAGCAATGTCACTTGGAGAGAAAAAAAGTAAAGTCAGCTTACAAATGTGACTTAAAGGGTCGAAGTATTTTGTGAAATGTAAGTCTAAACAGTAAACAACAAGTCCCGGTGGAGCACTGCGCATAACAGGAGCAAAGCCTGATATCCCATTGTACATTCTAAGTTCCTGTAATTTGTTTCTAAAATAATTCAACAAAACTAACAAAATGATGTGGTTTATTAGGTCAAAAGCTTTTGAGTAGTCTAAAAGAATTAGAAATGTAAATTGTTATTTATCATGTGAATCTAATCACTAGTATAATCTTTACGAAAACCTGACTGTTGTTCCGGAAGTATGTTATATATAGCGGTGGATCTTCTGATTTGTCGTAGATCTGTGATCCTTTAGTTCTGCAGGATTTAATGTTTTGAGCTATAAATTCCATTCTTCTTTCAGATCGTAGAAAATATGTCTTTGGAAAGACCAAACTTAAATATATATTTCAAAATGGAGAGAATTTTAGAGCTGCTCATTAACATAATTACGATAATACTAACAGGACCGTGGTTGGAGATTTAATTGATAAAATCAATTTGTATATTTCATTCTCTTCTGTTGCTATAAATTCAAATGTTTAAATATTTTCATCTGGTTTATTAGTTAGAAAGAAATTGTTTATTTTTTTGTGGATCACAAAGGTGTCTTGGATGACCAAAGATTTTTTCTGATTAATTTCAATTCCTTTAACTCTTTTTAAAGATGCCTTTTATTAATATTATTTATTTTGTGTTTAAAGCACTTTTTTCCGTCTTAGAGACATAATTAGTTTCCTTTTATAGTGGTATAATTGGTTTCATCACATAAAATTTAGTAGTATTATAATAGTTCTAGTCTGCTTCCTTTATTTTTCTTAGCTCTTATAATGTTAATATTTTTATTCAACTGCGACTTTTTGATTTTCGTTATTTCAGAAGTTTTAATTGGTGTAAGATACCTAAAGTGGTCGAATTAAAAATTCTTGCTTTTATATAGATGTTGCTAGCCCTATACAACCTAGAGAAATCACCAAATTCCAAATCTTTAGTAAAAGTTTAAAATTCTGGTACGTATAAAGAAGAGCTTATATTTAGCTCGAGATATTTTACAAGACATTAGGTAATGATCAGATATATTTTCAGTGTTCAGAACGCTAGAGTCAAATTCAGTTATATTATTTGCGATTGCAATAATATCAATGAGATTTACGCTAGTGGATACTGACCTAGTTGGTTGTTTAATTATTTGAGACATATTCTTTATATATATATATATATATATATATATATATATATATATATATATATATATATATAAATATATATATATGTATATATATATATATATATATATATATATATATATATATATATATATATATATATATATATATATATATTTATATATATAGTCCTAATATTCCTTTCCGGCCATGTATCCGTTTTTACGTCAATTATACACGGGTTAACTCAAAAGACCAGGACCGGCTCGAACGCCTCTAGGGGTATTAAGAGCTGTTTGTTTTCTCCCTCTCCCTAAATGGTAACTAAAACATTACTTTAAAACTGATAATACCTAGTAATAAATGGGCGCTCCATCAAAATACTGAGACATTTTAAGGTGACGGTTATATTCAGAACTCTGGATTTTTTTGAGTTCGTACTTTTAAAGTGGTCCATTTTGTGAGTATTCACTAGTGTGACAGACCCCGGCTGTGCAACTACCCCAACCCGTGCCTCAAGGGTCTCACTGCGGCTAGCTAATTGTTTCGGAATTTTGGTACAACTAAGTTTTTAGGATAAATCAGCGACTAACTACAGCGCTGCTTTCATGTATAGTGACTAAGGTGGCGCAATAATATTATCTGGGCGCTCCCTAACCTTCTTCACTGTTTGACGTAAGTAATGAAATAACAGGTTTTTAATATTTATACAATCTGACTACCTTAACGTCATACTTTTCTTTTACTAATTTACGCTTCTTTTTGTCCGATATATACTTTCTTAAAATCTCTTTGTGATCAGTTTCAACTCTGAGGTTTTGGTAGGAAAGGTGCTTTGTGCTTGATTCCGAAGAAGTAAGTTTTCGGAACAACCTTTAAAGAAGCCGGCAGGATGATCGACAAAACATCAGCATCAGTTTTTCAATCAAAAATCTAGATGAATTATACTTATAAACTTGAAGTTATTAAGAATTTCTACCCTATCTTATGTAATTCCTATTAATATACTCTTTTAAGGAAATGAATCTGTCTTAAATTCTCAGGTTGCTAAAAAATCTCAATGGATTGGTGGTTGCCAACTCAGACTGTGATACGTCACGGATGGCCCGAATAAATTTTTTATCGAGTTATCATCGCCTTTTTTACCTACAATGTCTTGGACAGTCATCGGGCGCGCCTCATTAGACAACTTTACCTTACCAATAGCAAATCTAAGCGATTCATCATCAGAGGTATACTATACACCCTCAAAATGTACCACTTTCGTAACTCGCTGATTGTGACTAGAGTTGAAATCTGCTTGATGCAATTTTCATCTTTAAAATTTATATGAAATTTGGTTCAATGCTAGAGATTCCCTATATTTTCCTCACGACATATAATTTCTGAAAGATTAAAGGGTTCCCTGCGACGCTCTTTAAAATAGTTGGTTGTAGGAATGACAGACGGGAAATTATTACTAACCTCGAGGTAGTGCTTGATCATGCAGAGAGAAATGTGAAATATCTAAAACATTATAAACCAAACTTAACTACACGAGAAACGCACCAATGTTTTTTAAAAACTGATGCTTTAAGGAAGTCTAAGCTTTACAAAAAAAGTAGAATAGGGAGAATATATGGCAAACAGTAAAAGTTATGTTTTAAAGTAAGTCAAATTTTACGTATACCAATTGGACTACCTGTAAAGGTAGCCAAATTAATACGTTGTATTCATTACGTGCCTCAAAAATTTTGTTTCCAATTTTCTTCGACGGCTAGAACTACCGCTGGTGCAAAGAGACAAGAGAAGAGGGAGCTCCAAAGGGTATTATTGCTTCACGCAAGTAGCCAGCCTCCTGTACATGAGACCACATCTGAGCAAGAACTCGTCGATATGCACAAACGGGCCAGTTTTGTACAATCACCGATTCACCCGAACGACGTGTTTTCCAGCAAAATTCTGTAACATTTAGCTAGCTCCACTTAGGCTCTTGGGTAGTCGTAAAGCCAGGGAACTGTCACATCATACTCCACATCCGTCTCATAT
The DNA here is from genome assembly GCA_019049505.1 of Pachyrhynchus sulphureomaculatus. Classification (NCBI taxonomy): domain Eukaryota; kingdom Metazoa; phylum Arthropoda; class Insecta; order Coleoptera; family Curculionidae; genus Pachyrhynchus; species Pachyrhynchus sulphureomaculatus. Next base: position 89,540,882 of record CM032454.1, on the reverse strand, counting down.
GGGAAATCTATGCTCTTGATATAAGCAATCGTTACCAATATTTAAACATACAAAACTATTCTGGTGACTCAAACTATTTGGCTTCATTTAACAAGGATCCTGGAATTTATAGGTTGATTGAAAGGGGAAAAAAGGAGAACAAGGATTGAAAATAGGGGCAAGAGAAAGAAAAAATTAAACAAATTTTAAGTTTAACAATTAAATTTATTGATGAAAACCAAAATCAATATTTTGTATAACCCCCTACCCCTAGCCCTTATTACTGCTTTCAGCCAATTTTTCAGGGAGCGGGTGATTTTTTTTACCACTGTCTGTCGGATTCTTCCCACTCTTCCGCCATCGCGACCTTAGCGATATATAGTCCCTTAGCGATACAGGGGCTGAATTTCTGGTTCGAACCCTTCTTTTGAGCTCATCTCACATGTGCTCGATTAGATTGAGGTCAGGACTCCGCGCAGACCAGTCTAATGTGGATATTCTCACTTCTGCCAGTTACTGGCGCACCGATGCAGCAGCATGTGGTCTCGCATTGTCGTGGATTAGCACGGAGGCAACAAACCCAGCGTAAGGAACGATATGTTCCTGCAGGATCTCCTCGACGTATCGGTGAACAGTTAATCCACCGCTACGAGTCTCATCAGTCACGAAAACCAAATCGGTTTTCGCATCCAGTGAGATGCCTTGCCACACCATGACATAACCTCCCCCGTAGGTGACCGTTTCAGTAATGCAGCACTGCGCATAGCGTTCCCTAGGCCTATAGACTCGTCTTCTTCCATCATTGCCATCTAAGTACATTCGGGACTTGTCGGAGAATAAAACGGAACGCTATTGCTCTAAGGTCCAGTCGACAAGTTCTCGGGCAAAAGCTGAGTCACGCTTGTCGATGAGCTAATGACAATTTGGGTCTGTTAGCTGGTCTCTTCGGAGTTAGGTTAGCTTCTGTAAGTCTTCTTTTGACTGTCCAATGAGTGACAGAGTTTAGAGTTGTCTGACAATGAAGCGGTAGTCTCGCTCCGAGGTATAATTTCTTCTTCCTGATCCTGGTCTCCATGTAAAGGCCCCAGTCTCTTGGGAACGTCTGTAGACTTTGGAGCTGACTGGGTCAGGTGCAGTTGCGCAGCGACTACACGGTGGCTATGCCCTTCTTGCAATAGGGCAATAATTTGTGCCGTTTCTTCTGGGGAGGTATTCATTTTCCGATGACGTAATTAGTGAGCAGGTATAGCAAAGATGTTGATGGTTCAAGTTCTGAGAAAGGAATGATAGGAAAATGCAGTTGCATGTATTTTTATAGGGACGAATAGCACGCAACCTGTATTTTGCTGAGCGAGCAAAAACGGCTCTATTGAGTAAAACTGTTTTAATCAGTGAAACTTTCTGGAAATCCAAGTGCTTTTGCTATTATTGGAAAGAGTAGAAAATCGGCATTCTAATGACACCAAAAATAATACCACTGCTTGAAAATTAAATTCAAGATTCGGTGTTTAATGAAGCAAAATCGTTTCAGTCGATTTTTTTGCTCACCAGTGTTTTTCCTGTTATTGGGCTGCAATAAGTCGCTTTAAAATTTATAAAGAAAAAACGTATATTTTATTTACGAATTAGGATATATAATAATGGTAGTAATATACTAACCAACATAGTTGGTTTTTATTTTATATAAAATGAAGAGAAAACATCTGCAAATGAAGAAAGACAGCGTCAGCTGTAGAAAATCCTTGATACATATATATATATATATATATATATATATATATATATATATATATATATATATATATATATATATATATACGAGGCTGGTTTGAAAAGTCCGTGCAAAAATAAAAACTACTTATGTGTTTGGGGTAAACCTTTTTTATTTTTCGACATAGTCTCCTTTTAGGCTTTATACACTTCGTCCAACGATGTTCTAGTTTGTTGACCTTCCGAATAATAGGATTTGTCCAAGTCTGTAAAATATCCATTAGTGTCTGCAATCACCTCCTCGTTTGAATAAAATCTTTGTCTCGCCAGCCATTTCTTCAAATTGGGGAACAAATAGTAGTCCGAGAGAGCCAAGTCTGGAGAATAGGGGGGATGTGTGAAACGAGTTGGATTCCTATTTCTATTAATTTTGCGACTACAACTGCTGAGGTGTGTGCTGGTGCGTTGTCGTGATGGAAAAGGACTTTCTTGTGGGCCAATCGCGGGCGTTTTTCTTGCAGCTCGGTTTTCAAACGGTCCAATAACGATGAATAATATTCACCTGTAATAGTTTTACCCTTTTCCAGATAGTCAATGAGGATTATCCCTTGCGAATCCCAAAAGACAGTCGCCATAACCTTTCCGGCCGAAGGAACGGTCTTCGCCTTTTTTGGTGCAGATTCCCCCTTGGTAACCCATTGTTTAGATTGTTGTTTGGTCTCAGGAGTATAGTAATGTATCCATGTTTCATCCACAGTGACGAAACGATGCTTAAAGTCCTCTGGATTCTTCTGGAACAGCTGCAAACCATCCTTGCAACACTTCACACGATTCCGTTTTTTTGTACAAGCGTGAGCAATCGCGGCACCCATCTTGCGGATAGCTTTCTCATGACCAAATGTTTATGCAAAATATTATGTACCCGTTCAGTCGAGATGCCCACAGCACTAGCAATCTCACGCACCTTAACTCTTCTGTCATCCATCACCATATCATGGATTTGATCAATGAGTTCTGGAGTCGTAACCTCCACAGGCCGTCCAGAACGTTCATCGTCACTTGTGCCCATATGGCCAGTCCGAAAATTTTGAAACCACTTATAAACTGTTCTAATTGAAGGTGCAGAGTCACCAAAATGTTTATCAAGCTTCTCTTTAGTCTCCTGAGGCTTTTTGCCTTTCATAAAGTAATGTTTAATCACCACTCGAAATTCTTTTTCGTCCATTTCTTGAAAATCACTCGACTTTCTTGATTCACACGAATGCCAAACACAAAGAAATAGACCAATATGGCTGAAACTTGGTGTGCGTTCATTTAAGAGATGCTACTAACTAAACATGACCTCGATACGTGCCGGTGGTGCCATCTCTCGGACTTTGCACGGACTTTTCAAACCAGCCTCGTAATGTGATTTTTCTTATATTTACGAGGGTGGTTTGTTCGTAATTTAAATTTATAGAACTGTGTTATTTTTCGTATTATCTGGACAAATGAAATTATCACAGGAATAAAATTATTTTTCATACGTTATTATACTTTCCGTTTTTGCTATATAATATTATTACTAGGGCGTTTGTAAATGACTCTTAATTCTCCAACTTTTTCTTTATATAAACTGGAGATTGAAGGAAGAACTACAGTGATAGTTTATCCTGTAGAGTGTAAATGTTGAGCCAAAATACACTGTATATTTTTTTTCTTCTATATACGTCTTTCATGTCTTTTAATTCTAGTGAATATTTTCTTCTACATACATCGCACCACACAAATAGGAAATTTTCTAGTTTTTAAAGGAATTTCATCTTTTAGTGTTTTCAAAGATGCTCCTATTTTCTTATGAGTATTGAAAGTTGTATGAATGTTAGATCTATTAAATAACTATTTTGACTATTTTGCCTATAATACCGTACCAGTAGAGTAAAACCGCTCTATATATAATATATCCCGAAATCCTCATTGCTTATCTAACTAAATCCATGAAAGCTTTAGTTCCTCTTTACATTACATTTACCACTAGAATAGCTATAAGTTTAAGTATACAGGATTATTCAAATGCACAGGTCTATTAAAATAATTTAAAAACAACATGACTATTTCGAAAATATGAATGGTGTTTCTAGATTTTAAAAATATTTTAAAAGATATGGTGGCGTCGGATCATATTTTAATCCAAGGCAACTTTAGAATTTTAAGTAGATTACTGGATTACGAATTTTCACAATCCTTAGAATTATATTATTATTATATTTCCGGTACTCTCTTAGGTTAGTGGAGAAATTATTGGTGACCGCTCGTGTTAGTTACCATTTCTTGCCAAATATTTTCTTTTAATTTAAGAAAGATGTAGAGAGCTGCTACTGTGAACATTAGTTTTGAGATACACCTGCAAATGTATAGAGTTTTTTTCCACAAAGTTTGATATTTTTCTGCCACTTTCTACCGACGCCATCGATCTTTCATGCCACTTTCTACCGCTTCTCTTGTCGACACCATCAAATTAACTATCCAAATGCCGAAATTGCCATCCTGGGCGACTTTAATGTCGACAATATCAACTGGCTTAAATATTCAAATACTACCGATGAACAAGGTCATGAAGCCGAATCATTTTCAATCAGTTGTGGCTTAACTCAGCTTATGGACGAACCAACACGGTTCCCTGATCGAGACGGGGAGTTCGTCAGTCTTCTTGATCTGTTTCAACCACCAATCCGGAGATTTACATGGTCATCGTAAATCCGCCGTTAGGTTCTTACGACCATAAACTACTATCGACATCGAGTATCCTACCAATCAGTGATAGAGAGGCGCCTAAACTGCGCAAGATTTGGCACTACAAATCTGCTAAATGGGAAGATCTCATGGAATATTTTCGAACTTTCCCTTGGTTAGACGTTTGTTTTCGATCCGACGACCCATCGGACTGCGGTAAAGAGGTTTCCGTTGTTATTTTGGCTGGTATGGATGCTTACTTCCCTTTTTCGGACAAATGCCCTTCCAACGGCAAGCCTTGGTTTGACCGAGAATGCAAAGAAGCTGTTGCTTCTAAACGTCTTGCATACCGACAATGGCGTGAAAATCCTAACGCCATAAATCGTAACACCTTTGTTAGTGCCAGGAATAGAAACAAACTTCTCGCTTGTCCCAACAATTCCAGGTCCTTTTGGTCAGTCGCTAAGGCCACCACCACTCATACGGCCAGATAATTCTATTGCAACGACACCTGTTGAGTAAGCGAACTTGTTGGTTGAACTCTTTGCTTCACATTCTACTGTCGATTTCCAAGGAAAAATACCACCTAATATTCCCATAGTGCAGTCAAGGATGCCCGATATTGTCTTCAAACAGCGTATCATAAAACGTATTTTGATGAAGCTAGACACCAAAAAGGTTTCTGGCGCTGACGGAATACCTGCCATAGTTCTCAAAAACTGTGCGAGGGAATTAACACCAGTTTTCAGTAGACTTTTCAACCTATCTTACAGAAAGGGAATATTTCCTTCCTGCTGGAAATGTGCCACAGTTCAGCCGATACCTAAAAAAGGCAAGAAGACCTTGCCAAATAACTACCGACCAATCGCATTGCTTTCAATAATATCGAAAGTCATGGAAAAGGCTATCAATCAGCATCTTCTAAAATATCTTGAAGAATTCAACATTATTAGCGATCACCAATATGGCTTTCATAAAAATAGATCAACAGGAGATCTTCTGACTTATGTAACACATGTTTGGAACAACGCAATTGAACACTTTGGAGAATCTCGAGCGGTTGCTCTTGCCATATCCAAGGCATTCGATCATGTTTGGCACGATGGGCTGTTGGCTAAGCTACGTTCTTATGGTATGTCTGAAAAGTTCTGTTTGTGGCTCTCATGTTTCCTCGGAGAGCGTTCTTTACGAGTAGCAGTCGACGGATTTCTTTCTAACACCTTCACTATCAACGCCGGTGTACCCTAAAGCTCCATACTGTCTCCTACTCTGTTTCTCATTTATATTAACGATCTGCTGGAAAAGACCGAGAATCCAATCTACAGCTTTGCAGATGACAGTACACTTATCTCTTCATTCACTTTGAACGCTCGGACATCGGCTACTCAGACGAATATCCGCAGACAGCAGGAAGTCATTCAACTTAACAAACACCTGGAAGAAATTCTATCTTGGGGTGACAGTAACCAAGTTGAATTTAACGCTACAAAAACCCAGGCGGCAGTTTTTTCTAAAAGAGTTAACGTTGCTGAACCCGACATAGTTATGTCGGGGTACTCCATTCCTCTAACATCGTCACTCAATTTGTTGGGCGTTAATTTGGGAGCAAATATGTCCTGGCATGAACATGTTGCAGGCATAGCAAGGAGAGCTTCTCAGCTTCACAACAACTGTTAATTCTTTACAAAGCTCAAATTCGACCAACTATGGAACACTGTTCCCATGTTTGGGGCTCCGCTCCCAAACATACACTGCGTTTGTTGGATTCTGTTCAGGGAAGAGCTGTTCGTCTGATTGGAGACCCGGAACTGACAGGTGGCCTTGATTCGCTGGAACATCGAAGAACGGTTAGCGACTTGAGCCTATTCTACAAGTATTTTCATGGAAAGTGTTCGAAGGATGTAGCCCGCTTAATTCCTCCCAGATCGGTGCATGTTGGAAGTACACGTCACGCTAATACTTTACATCCGTATGAGGTTCAGCTTGTTACTCCTCGTAGGCAGGCTTTTCAAGCAGTCATTTATATGGAGAACATCATCCCTTTGGAATAATTTGCCCAGGACTATGTTTCTCACCGAGTACAATTTACAACGATTCAAGAACAACGTGAACCGCTTTCTTCGCACACGTGTCGCTCTTCGACTCCCTGTAGCACGTATGCTAGATCCATAAAAAAAAACAAACTAATAACACTAGACTGATACAGGTTTTACTCCATTTATAGGCAAAATATTTTCATATTGTAAAAAACCAATACCTTTTAAATGAAAATCATTCCCACCCGGTAAACCTCTTTAGTTTTCGATGATTAAAACTTCTCACTTAAAAGTTTCAATAAATGAGAACATCGAATATCACTTGATGTTTTCTGGATACCTCTTATCGACAACTAAGTTTGAGATAAAAAGGATACGGGTATAAAATATAGGTGTATTGGATTTTACACCGCACTGTCTAAGACTCTGTCCTACGTGGGCCATCAACTAGCTAGAAATCTGAGCAACACAATTAAATTGTTCTGCACAGGAAACCAAAACCATCGTGATAGGTCTTTTTCTAACTGCTAAACTTACAGGTTCAACCTTGTTTTTTAGCAATATTATTATTAAATGGTTTCTTTTTAAAATTATGATTAAGACGATTGTCGTGCTGGTCAAACTTTCAACTAGAAAATTAAACGAAAATACATCCTTAATATAAAATTATTCATACTTAATATATCACAATTTCTTTAAAAATTAGGGGTTTACCCTCTACTTTGAATTCGATAACTTGAACTAATAAAATGTTGTCATGGTTTTTTTTTTCAATTGCTGGTCCAATTTTTATTCCTAATAATTCTTTAAATACAACTTAACAAACAATCATCCTTAATTTATTGACACATTCATAGAGAAAGATCAAGAGTTCGGTAAAAATAAATGCAATACGGACTCGTTGATGTGTGATTTTGTAAGTTTCAGTAGCTTAATTTTTAACTAAAAACTGCTTGTTATTATTGCTGCTGGCTATGTTTCTAAAAAAAGATGTCGAAACAATATAAAAGTTCATATAAAAACAACAGTATGTTATAAAATTCCAATATATTTAAAATGACTTGACAATTGTTTCACCATACAATGGCTTCTCCAGAAGTGAATTAGAAAGAAAGATATTTGGCAATAATACTGGTTATATAGTGCTTAAAACTATCCTAATTACAGAAGATTATTTTAATCATTTTATTGTATTATTTACTGACAAAGTTATTTTAAAGATGCAAATCTGTGGTACCATTTCAGAGAACTAATAAAGATTAAGTAAGGGTGAATGGTTTAAGTCTATCTGTTATTTAATAATAGATTGAAGTTTTTTCATTTGTTAATTTCAAGACATTATTTAATTTTTTAGATTTATTTTCCACATGTAGGATTTTGAATGTATCATTAAAATTATGGGATTCGTTTATTATAGGGATTGCGTAATGTGAATTTTTCTTGTTTTTTAAATAACCATGTGTATGTTCTTTAATGCGAGTTTTATATTAATTGTTTACTGGCATATATATGTTGATCATATCATTTCCTGTTACACGGGAACAGATAGACAACTAACAATCTTCCTTAACTTCCTAAATAATTTGCATCCTAACAATAAATTCACCTTAGAATTAGAAACCAATAACTCTATAAATTTGTCAGAGATATCTATATTAAAAGTGAACAATAAACACGATTTCTCGATTTTCCACAAGCCTTCACATACTGACATAGTCATACACAATAGTTCATCTTACCCTTATACTCACAAAATGGCAGCTTTTAACACTTTCATACATAGACTGTTACATATTCCTATGACTAAAACCAATTTTAACAAAGAATTAAACATAATCAAACAAATAGCAATTAATAATGGTTATGACCCTCGCATTATAGATAATATCTTGAATAAAAAATCGTTTAAACAGGCAATCTCTCTAATTTTTCCCACCCTTAAGGACAAAAAAGGAAAATTTAGCACACTCACGTACACATAACTATTTTTTTCAAAACATTTAACAAAACATTTAACAAAACGAACAATAAAATAACATTTAAAACCAATAATACCTTAGGGAATATAATTTTGAATAACAAAACCAAATCTAATAAATCCTTAAAATCAGGAGTTTATTTATTAAATTGTGGATCGTGTATTAAAACCTACGTAGGACAAACTGGTAGATCTTTTGAAACTCGCATTAAAGAACTTAAACATAGTTAATTAAAAAACAAGAACAGTTCACATTACACAACTCATATAATAAACGAATACCATAATTTTAATGATACATTCAAAATCCTACACGTGGAAAATAAATCTAAAAAATTAAATATGCTTGAATGGCTTGAACATAACGAACGGAAAAAACTCCAATCTATTATTAAACGAACAGGTAGACTTAAATCATTCACCCTTACTTAATCTTTATTAGTTCTCTGAAATAGTACCACAGATTTGTATCTTTAAAATAACTTTGTCAGTAAATAATAAAATGATTAACATGATCTTCTGTAATTAGGATAGTTTTAAGCACTATATAACCAGTATTATTGCCAAATATTTTTCTTTCTGATTCACTTCTGAAAAAGCCATTGTATGGCGAAACAATTGTCAAGTCATTTTAATTATATTGGAAGTTTAAAACATAGTGTTGTTTTTATATAAGTTTATTATGAATTTCCAACAAGTATCGGCTAACACATTTAAAGACAATATAAAAGTATTGTAATAACAAATTATAAATATTATAGATTATAACAGTAGGTAATTCAGTATTTACTGTTCAAGATTGAGATAGTGTGAGAGTGTATTCTGATCAGATATCAATATGTGCTAAGTGCCCTACAGAGCAACGGAAAATAAAATCCCAGTCACAAATTGTAAAATAGGCGTGCAAGTAATATTAATTAGTAATAATTAATATCTAACAAGGTTCTACATTTTTTATTGTGGTAATTTTAAAAAAGATTTAGCTTATGTTGTGGCAATTGTTTCCAGAGGCAATTCGCTGCCAAGTCGCTTGATAATTAAAAAATTTAGTAGCTGTAAACTTATCCGTTCTCGTTGCCTGTGGCTTCAATTTTGGACACATTTCTACAAATATATTATTTTGTCGCTCTAGGCTAGTCACCCACGTCGAATACAGCGTTACGTGTTCTTGTACTATATTCCTAAGATGACTCTTTTTTTTGTATATGTTGAAATAAAAATGGGTAAATATAACTTTAATCTGCACAGTTAAATAAAAAACGAACATTTTATATTATACATAAAAGTTACATATTTCTTTTTTATATGTAGGTACGAGGAAAATATCAGAAGCTCAACCAAAATCCCGAGCTTATATCTTTGTTTGTCACCTTTCGCTTCTAATATTATATCTTGATTGAATCTTCTCCTCGAGTTTTTCCATTGGGATTTTAGACGTTTCACCCTAGAGATATGCCTGAATGTTTTATATAAACATGATGTAGGTATTTTGTATGAAACATATGTATAGTGAAATTGATTTGTTTTTTATATGAAAGTTGAACTTATAGCACGGTATTAAATAAGACATGATGAATATTAGTGTTTAATTCCGCCGTGTAAAACGTTTTCCTTTAAATATATATATATATATATATATATATATATATATATATATATATATATATATATATATATATATATATATATATATATATATGTATATATACATATATATATATATATATATATATATATATATATATATATATATATATATATATATATATATATATATATATATATATATATATATATATATATATATATATATATATATATATATATATATATATATATATATATATATATCACACAATCAACGAATTAGAAACAAACTTCTCGCTTGTCCCAACAATTCCAGGTCCTTTTGGGCAGTCGCTAAGGCAGTTAGTCAAAATTTTACCAAATCCACCATACCACCACTCACACGGCCAGATAATTCCATTGCAACCACACCTGTTGAGAGAGCGAACTTGTTGGCTGAACTCTTTGCTTCACATTCTACTGTCGATTTCCAAGGAAAAATACCACCTACTATTCCCATATTGCAGTCAAGGATGCCCGATGTTGTCTTCAGACAGCGCATCATAAAGCGTATTTTAATGAAGCTAGACACCAAGAAGGCTTCTGGCGCTGACGGAATACCTGCCATAGTTCTCAAAAACAGTGCAAGGGAACTAACACCAGTTTTCTGTAGACTTTTTAACCTATCCTACAGAAAGGGAATATTTCCATCCTGCTGGAAATGTGCCACGGTTCAGCCGATACCTAAAAAAGGTAAGAAGACCTTGCCAAATAACTACCGACCAGTTGCACTGCTTTCAATAATATCGAAAGTCATGGAAAAGGTTATCAATGAGCATCTTCTAAAATATCTTGAACGATTCAATATTATTAGCGATCACCAATATGGTTTTCGCAAACATAGATCAACAGGAGATCTTCTGACTTATGTAACACATGTTTGGAACAACGCAATTGAACACTTTGGAGAATCTCGAGCGGTTGCTCTTGACATATCCAAGGCATTCGACCGTGTTTGGCACGATGGACTGTTGGCTAAGTTGCGCTCTTATGGTATGTCTGAAGGGTTCTGTCTGTGGCTCTCATGTTTCCTCAGAGAGCGTTCTTTACGAATGGTCGACGGATTTCTTTCTAACACCTTCACTATCAACGCTGGGGTGCCCCAGGGCTCCATACTGTCTCCTACTCTCTTTCTCATTTACATTAACGATCTGCTGGAAAAGACCGGGAATCCAATCTATAGCTTTGCAGATGACAGTACGCTTGTCTCTTCATTCACCTTGAACGCTCGGACATCGGCTGCTCAGGCGAATATCCGCAGACAGCAGGAGGTCGTTCAACTTAACAAAGACCTGGAAGAAATTCTATCTTGGGCTGACAGTAACCAAGTGGAATTTAACGCTACAAAAACCCAAGCGGCAGTTTTTTTTCTAAAAAAGTTAACTTTGCTGAACCCGACATAGTTATGTCGGGGCACTCCATTCCCCTAGCATCGTCGCTCAATTTGTTGGGCGTTAGTTTGGGAGCAAATATGTCTTGGCATGAACATGTTGCAGGCATAGCAAGGAGAGCTTCTCAAAAGTTGGGAATATTATTTAGAACCAGAAAGCTTTACACCCCACAACAACTGTTAATTCTTTACAAAGCCCAAATTCGACCAACTATGGAATACTGCTCCCACGTTTGGGGCTCCGCTCCCAAACATACACTGCATTTGTTGGATTCTGTTCAGAGAAGAGCGGTCCGTCTGATTGGGGGCCCGGAATTGACCGGCGGCCTTGATTCGCTGGAACATCGAAGAACGGTTGGCGACTTGAGTCTGTTCTACAAGTATTTTCATGGAAAGTGTTCGAAGGATGTAGCCCGCTTAATTCCTCCTAAAGCGGTGCATGTTAGAAATACACGTCGCGCTGGTGCTTCGCATCCGTATGAGGTTCAGCTTGTTACTCCGCGTACAACGCTTTTCAAGCAATCTTTTATATGGAGAACGTCATCCCTTTGGAATAATTTGCCCAGCGTTGTGTTTCCCACCGAGTACAATTTACAGCGATTCAAGAACAACGTTAATCGCTTTTTCCGCACTCGTGCCGCTCCTGGAGCCCTTTAGGGACTTCCCTGCAGCACGTGTGCTAGACCAATAAAAATATATATATATATATATATATATATATATATATATATATATATATATATATATATATATATATATATATATATATATATATATATATATATATATATATATATATATATATATATATATATATATATATATATATATATATATATATATATATATATATATATATATATATATATATATATATATATATATATATATATATATATAAATATATATATATATATATATATATATATATATATATATATATATATATATATATATATATATATATATATATATATATATGTATATATATATATATATATATATATATGTATGTAATATATATATATATATATATATATATATATATATATATTATATATATATATATATATATATATATATATATATATATATATATATATATATATATATATATATATATATATATATATACCTCTAAAAGCCAGTAATGACGAAACTTTTCAAGCTCCTGCAGCTGTTTCATGCCGTAGCTATAAACAACAAGGTGCAAACATTTTAAGAATAACAGATGTTTCTCCATTACCTATATCAGACATAAGACAAGCAGTGAATAACAAGAGAAAACACAAGAAATTGGAAATACTAAGCAGTTCACCCTGTAAACTACAACTTGAAAAGGAGAATGAAGAAAGAAATATACCAAGAAAAAGAGTGAAGAAGGAATGCAAGTAGCCTGCCAAGAATCCTGCAAAAAATCGGCAAAACATCCTAGAAATAAAAAGAACTGGTCATAGGTTGGTTTGCAATGAACCATACAAAGAACCAATTACTGAAAATTGGATCGGTTGTCCTGTATATGGCGAATGGTGGTATAAAAATTGTACCGCATTCATTGGTATTGGACCTTTCAAATGTGATATTTGTACGTCAAAATAATTTAATATTATATTATTGTGGCTTAAAAAGCCTTTGATACCTTTGCGTAATCTTAGCAAATTTGGGGCGCAATATTATCCTCACGGGACTCTAAAACTGCGCATTTCCTATTTCTTATTTTTTCTTTCTTAACTCTAAAAATTATTAAAAGCTTCGATTAAGTACAACCTTAATTAACCTTAATAACGTATTTTTTTAAACTTAATAAAAATGATTATGCCAATGTGTGTTTTTCTTGATTTATTGTGCGCAATATAATAATAGTAAGTGTACTGTTGTTTCTTATACTAGAAAACTGAAGCCGATAAAGTTTACATATAGTATTGAGAATGTCCCACTTTTGTATGAAGATAAGATAAAGGACTTAGGGGTGATTTTTGATTCCAAATTGACGTTTAACTGTCACGTAAGTTATACAGCAAGTAAAGCGAACAAAATGTATGGCTTAATTGTCAGAATCACAAAAGATTTTAGAAGTACAAATTGCATAAAATAGCTATACATATCCTATGTTAGAAGTATATTAGAATATGCTAGTATAGTATGGTCACCCTTTTATAATTGTCACAAGCGAACACTTCAATTGATACAGAATAAAATGATGCGTTACATGCATTATAAACAAACCGGTTCATATAACTCTATGATCTGTTCCACACTGTTGCACGAACGCTATGGGATGGTAACCTTAGAGAAACGTAGAAAACAATATTGCATGTTCTACTTGTACAAAGTAGCGAATGGTCTCATTGATGACCCGGCATTTCTGTCCAACTTATATTTTAATGTGCCAACGTATACCACAAGAAATCATAGCACTTTCTATATATCAGATGTAGCCCATAATAACTATCACCTGGGATCTCCATTGTATAATGCTTGCATGCTATACAATGGAATCCAGAATAGTGTAGATATATTTAATGATAAGTGCAATCTTTTCAAAACTAAATTGCGTGCGTTGTTTTAAGTGTATGTAGATTATTATGTAATATTATTTAAATTAAGTTAATTTAAGTTCTAGTACTTTGTAATTGGAAAGATCTCTGTGATCAATCTGTAAAGTGCAGTAAATAAATAAATAAATAAATAACTCCTACCCTACTAATCATTAATTCAAATTGGGCAAATTAGACACTTGACTGATAAACCAAAACAAATATAATTATAATTATAAACTGCAAATTTTTGTTAAATCGCTCTACCGCCATCAATTATTTTAAGAAAATATTTTCTTAGTTTACTTCATTATTCATAGATATAAGATATAACATATATATATATATATATATATATATATATATATATATATATATATATATATATATATATATTTATATATATATATATATATATATATATATATATATATATATATATATATATATATATATATATATATATATATATATATATATATATATATATATATATATATATATATATATATATATATATATATATATATATATATATATATATATATATATATATATATATATATATATATATATATATGTTATATCTTATATCTATGAATAATGAAGTAAACTAAGAAAATATTTTCTTAAAATAATTGATGGCGGTAGAGCGATTTAACAAAAATTTGCAGTTTATAATTATAATTATATTTGTTTTGGTATATCAGTCAAGTGTCTAATTTGCCCAATTTGAATTAATGATTAGTAGGGTAGGAGTTATTTATTTATTTATTTATTTACTGCACTTTACAATATATATATATATATATATATATATATATATATATATATATATATATATATATATATATATATATATATATATATATATATATATATATATATATATATATATATATATATATATATATATATATATATATATATATATATATATATATATATATATATATATATATATATATATATATATATATATATATATATATATATATATATATATATACATATAAATATATTTTATATATATTTTTTTATTTTTTTTATGGGTCTAGCACACGTGCTGCAGGGAAGTCCCTAAAGCGCTCCAGGAGCGGCACGAGTGCGGAAAAAGTGATTCACGTTGTTCTTGAATCGCTGTAAATTGTACTCGGTGGGAAACACAGCGCTGGGCAAATTATTCCAAAGGGATGACGTTCTGCATATAAAAGATTGCTTGAAAAGCGTTGTACGCGGAGTAACAAGCTGAACCTCATACGGATGTGAAGCACCAGCGCGACGTGTATTTCTAACATGCACCACTTTGGGACGAATTAAGCGGGCTACATCCTTCGAACACTTTCCATGAAAATACTTGTAGAACAGACTCAAGTCGCCAACCGTTCTTCGATGTTCCAGCGAATCAAGGCCGCCGGTCAATTCCGGGTCCCCAATCAGACGGACCGCTCTTCTCTGAACAGAATCCAACAAATGCAGTGTATGTTTGGGAGCGGAGCCCCAAACGTGGGAGCAGTATTCCATAGTTGGTGGAATTTGGGTTTTGTAAAGAATTAACAGTTGTTGTGGGGTATAAAGCTTTCTGGTTCTAAATAATATTCCCAACTTTTGAGAAGCTCTCCTTGCTATGCCTGCAACATGTTCATGCCAGGACATATTTTCTCCCAAACTAACGTCCAACAAATTGAGCGACGATGCTAGGGGAATGGAGTGCCCCGACATAACTATGTCGGGTTCAGCAACGTTAACTTTTTTAGAAAAAACTGCCGCCTGGGTTATTGTAGCCTTAAATTCCACTTGGTTACTGTCACCCCAAGATAGAATTTTTTCCAGGTCTTTGTTAAGTTGAACGACCTCCTTCTGTCTGCTGATATTCACCTGAGTAGCCGATGTCCGAGCGTTTAAAGTAAATGAAGAGATAAGCGTACTGTCATCTGCAAAGCTGTAGATTGGATTCCCGGTCTTTTCCAGCAGATCGTTAATGTAAATGAGAAAGAGAGTAGGAGACAGTATGGAGCCCTGGGGCATACCGGCGTTGATAGTGAGGGTGTTAGAAAGAAATCCGTCGACCGCCACTCGTAAAGAACGCTCTCTGAGGAAACATGAGAGCCACAAACAGAACCTTTCAGATATACCATAAGAGCGTAACTTAGCCAACAGTCCATCGTGCCAAACACGGTCGAATGCCTTGGATATGTCAAGAGCGTTGTTCCCAACATGTGTTACATAAGTCAGGAGATCTCCTGTTGATCTATGTTTACGAAAACCATATTGGTGATCGCTAATAATATTGAATCGTTCAAGATATGTTAAAAGATGCTCATTGATAACCTTTTCCATGACTTTTGATATTATTGAAAGCAGTGCAACTGGTCGGTAGTTATTTGGCAAGGTCTTCTTGCCTTTTCTAGGTATCGGCTGAACCATGGCACATTTCCAGCAGGACGGAAATATTCCCTTTCTGTAGGATAGGTTAAAAAGTCTACAGAAAACTGGTGTTAGTTCCCTTGCACAGTTTTTGAGAACTATGGCAGGTATTCCGTCAGCGCCAGAAGCCTTCTTGGTGTCTAGCTTCATTAAAATACGCTTTATGATGCGCTGTCTGAAGACAACATCGGGCATCCTTGACTGCAATATGGGAATAGTAGGTGGTGTTTTTCCTTGGAAATCGACAGAATGTGAAGCAAAGAGTTCAGCCAACAAGTTCGCTCTCTCAACAGGTGTGTTTGCAATGGAATTATCTGGCCGTGTGAGTGGTGGTACGGTGGATTTGGTAAAATTTTGACTAACTGCCTTAGTGACTGCCCAAAAGGACCTGGAATTGTTGGGGCAAGCGAGAAGTTTGTTTCTAATTCGTTGATTGTGTGCCTCCTTGGTTTCGCCGATAATTCCCTTGCATTTGTTCCGAGCATGAACAAAGATGTTACGATTTACGGTGTTAGGATTTTCACGCCATTGTCGGTAGGCAATATGTTGAGAAGCAACAGCTTCTTTGCATTTTCGGTCGAGCCAAGGCTTGCCGTTGGAGGAGCATTTCTTCGAAAAAGGGATGTAAGCTTCCATACCAGCCAAAATAACATCCGAGACCTCCCTGGCGCAGTCAGATGGGTTATCGGATCGAAAACAAACGTCCATCCAAGGGAAAGTTCGAAAGTATTCCAGAGATTTTCCCATTTAGCAGATTTGTAGTGCCAAATCTTGCGCGGCCTAGGCGCCTCTCTGTCACTGATTGGCAGGATACTCGATGTCGAAAGCAGTTTATGGTCGGAAGAACCTAACGGCGGATTTACGGTGACCGTGTAAATCTCCGGATTGGTGGTCTCGATCAGGGATCCGTGTTGGTTCGTCAATAAGCTGAGTTAAGCCATAACTGATTGAGAATGATTTAGCTTCACGACCTTGATCGTCGGTAGTATTCGAATATTTAAGCCAGTTGATATTGTGGACATTAAAGTCGCCCAGGATGGCAATTTCGGCACTTGGATAGTTAATTTGTAAATGATCGATGGTGTCCGCAAGAGAAGCGAAAAGTGTTCGAAAATTGGTATCACTTGGTAGTCGATACAGGATACAGGTGAACCTTGTGGTTTGTTGAGTCGTTATTTTTAACCACATAACATCAAAGTTTGGGGGCTCCAGAGCTTCTTCTCGTTGACAAGAGAGGTCCTTCTGACAAAAAGACAGATTCCAAAGTTACGCCTAAATCGGGAATAGAAGTCGTACCCAGGATAAAGATAGTTGACCGTGCTGGTCGATGGACTGACCTTGGTTTCACATAGAGCGAGTACATGAGGTTTATTGGATTGCAGGTGTTGATGCACTGAATTTATGTTCGAGTTTAAACCTCGTATGTTGCAAAAATCTATCTTAAAATAATGATGTCTGTAAGTCGACGCCCCCGAACCAGCCACCACCTGGAGATCCGAACGGGGGGCCATTCTACCTCCGGAACTTCTTGCATCCAGGCGCCTCATCATGCACTTTGGTCCCACAGTAGTTAATGTGGAATTTTCCTGTTCTGTCACATGTTTATCTTTGCCTTCTTTGGCTTTGATCCAGGGGGTGTTATTATTGGGTAGTTTGGGTTCTGACCAGATACTTTTCCAATGATCTGTGAATTCTTGTTTGTTTGGTGGTTCGGTCACTGCTGTATGTTTGCTGTGCATAGTTTTCCGGTAGAACTGTGTTTGGCTTCTTCGGAAGAGGTTGTTTGTATCTTTCCACTCGTTTGGTTCTTTGTATCTACGGAGTCTTGCGGCATATACGGATAATTTTTGTTTCAAGGTATCCAGGATTTCTGGCAGTGATCTGTTGGGAGACCCGGACTTGAACTTGTTTATACTCTGTGTGACTCGTTTGGACACGTTCCCGTTGATAAACTGGGTAAGGTGTCCTAGATATCTCCTGATGTTGTTGATTTTGTTTTCTTTTCTTATTTGCCGTTTGAATTTTGGTTTTGTGCTGTTGGGATTTCTTTGTCGTTGCGGGAGTTTTTGATTAAATACTTCGTCGGTTGCGTTTGGGATTGAAGGTGGTGGGTCTAGGCGACGAGTGATTCCCTTCTCAGTGGTTTCTTTGTCAGGACTTGTGCTTTTATTAAAGCAATGCATGGTGTGTTCGTTTGTTCCTGCAGTGTAACTCATGCGTTGCTTTGATTTTCCCGCCTTGGTGGGTGTCGGCTTACTCGCCGGCACAACACTTTTGGCAGGTCCATTGTCAGTTGCCCGGTCTTCATCGTTTTGGTCGAGCTGCCATTTCCCGCGACGTCCTCGACCGTTACGTCGCTCGCCCGATGCTTATATATATATATATATATATATATATATATATATATATATATATATATATATATATATATATATATATATATATATATATATATATATATATATATATATATATATATATATATATATTATATATATATATATATATATATATATAATATATATATATATTATATTTATCTACGGGCACGGGCAGACCCATTTCATACATAGTATTTACAAAAAAAATTTCAATAATATAGTAAACTTATAACAATACAATACAATAACAACACCAGTAATTATCATTTCAAAAACTCAGTGGACTGTCAACAGTTTTTCTTTTAAACGTTTTAAAGAGAGATTAAAAAAATCAAGATCCGCTTCACTGGCACCATTAGTGATTCTAGTGATCGGCGAGAATAGGCCATAGTTACATCTGTGGTACCTCGGGGCAAAGAGTACGTGGTCCCTTGTTGATCTTGGTGGAACATGAAAATTTATCAGACTCAAGAGATCAGAGCAGTCTATATGACCATTTACAAGTCGAAATGAGAAACATATATCAGCAACTTTCCTTCGTCTTGAAAGTGATTGCAGCTGAAGTCTTCGTAGCTGGTTCCCATAGGCAGTGATGTTCCACTTAAATTTGCAAGAGACATATCTAGCATACTTCCTCTGTACCCTTTCAACACCCTCAATATGCACAGCATACGATGGCGACCACACACATGACAGATACTCCAAAGAAGATCTCACCAAGGCCTTGTACAAAATATTCACGCTATCTACGGTCCGGAAATCCCTGGTATTCCTACAGACGAAGCCAAGGAGTTTAATACATTTGTTAGTAATAAAATCATAATGAATATGAAAATCAAGCTTAGTGTCCAAATAAATACCCAAGTCACACAATGAGGAGACTCTTTCGAGAAGACAATTATTAATACTGTAGTCATACAAAAGCGGAACTTTCACTCGAAAGAACGACATAATCTTACATTTTTGAATATTTAGTTTCATTTTGTTTCTCCTGCACCACTCACTCACGTTATCCAAGTCTCCCTGCAGTCTCATAGCATCGTCAACAGAATGAATTGCCGTAGACAATTTCAAGTCATCTGCAAAAAACAAGGGCCTTGAAAATAGAATCACCTTTCGTAGGTCGTTAATAAATATATTAAACAGCAACGGGCCCAGGTGGCTACCCTGCGGCACACCCGTTGCAACAGACACCTCACTCGACACAAAGCCCTTTACTTTAACAAACTGTTTTCTGTATGTAAGGTAGCAGGTCAACCAATTCAGTAGTGCTCCACAAAACCCATAACCTCTTAACTTCCCTATCAGGATATCGTGGTTGACTGTGTCGAAGGCCTTGCTGAAATCCGTATAAAGCACGTCAACCTGACCACCCGCCTCCATTACATCAATAGTACTTTGAACCAATAAGATTAGGTTTGTAGCCGTCGATCTGCCACCAACGAAACCGTGCTGTTCCGGAACCAAAAAAGGTTTTATGAATGGTTTTAATTTGTCGCAAACAATTTTTTCGAATACTTTTGGAATAGAACTTAGAATGGAAATAGGTCGATAATTTTTAGCGTCTGATTTGTCGCCGGACTTAAATACTGGAGTAATGAAGCTATATTTCCATTGGTCAGGAAAAACACCGCTCTCTAGGGACATTTTAAAAAGCATATGGAGCGGTTTAGCCAAAGCATAGACACAGTCAACTAAAAATCTGGGAGATATACCATTAGGACCCGGTCCCTTATTTATGTCAAGTTTAGACACATAGTCAAACACCTCCCCCAGGGAGATCTCAACAGAGGAGAATGATCCACCACTATCCCCACCATCCTCAAGCCCAGGCTCACCACCGTCAGTATCCGACCTATAAACACCCTGAAAATGAGACTTAAAAATTTCCACAATAGTCTGTCCATCCGTCCCTGTTAGCTCGTCTAGATTTATTAAGGTAGGGGTGGACTTGCCCCCCTTTTTACTGTTAATGAAATTCCAAAATTGTTTGGTGTTATGCTTTAAATTTGTCTCAATATTTTTAACATACTGCAAGTAGCAGTTGCTCTTTAAGATATTGGATTGGGTTCTTAACTCCGAAAACTTCTGATAAGTTTCCCACCGACGGGTTTTTTTGTATTCTTTGTGACACAACTTCTTTTTTAAGATAAGAGATCTTTAAGTTCATCAGAAAACCACTTCGGGAACTTCGGATTTTTGGAACGAACCACAGGGACATACAGACTAATACCAGCATACAAAACTTCATCGAAGGCAGACTTTGCAGTATTTACATCCGCAATACCACCCAAGACATATTCCCAGTCCACTGAGTGATAATAATTATTTAACATATTATAGTCCGCACGCCTAAAGTCATAGAAACTGAAATCATAGTGCAAACGCTCAGGATAGTCATTAAGCAGCACATCAACCACAAGGGAAGGATGGTGCCGGTCGCAGGGCAGCAGACTCTCCAGTGCCACCCGAACAGATGTTCTACTGTCTCGTGTTACCACCAGATCTAATTTCACACCATTCGCATTACTAATTTCGTTCACTTGGAATAACTGATTATAAGAGAAACAGTCACTAAGTAGCCTCACAACGTCCCCACCATGGCCAATGGCTGAACTTCCAAAACTGTCACTAGTCCATTCTACATGAGGCAAGTTATAGTCACCTAGGACACATACATTATCGCTGGTATACTCTTGAATGATCTCCTCTATCGCACAGCAGTGAGCCTGAACAGCATCCACTTTAATGGGTGGCGGCAAGTACACAGCACCCACCACAAGTTTCTCCGTACCACATCGAATTAACACAAACAAGTGTTCCACACTATGGTAGTTGTTTGGCACTATACAAGACTGATAACAGTTTCGTACTGCAATAAGCACCCCACCTCCACTTTTTTTGTCACTAGTCAGGTTTGACCGATCTTTTCGATACAATACATAATCAGACATACCAATCTCAGCATCACAGATATCATCACTAAGCCAAGTCTCCGAGAATACCACCACGTCAAAATCACAATCTGATATACTGAGTGTTAAGTCTTTCATTTTGGTTTTAATACCTCTGATGTTTTGGTAATAAAGTGTTAAGTTCGGCCTGCCCCTATTAAGTTTTTTTTCTGCCGTATAGAGTCCTGTCGCGGTTCATCCACATGCACAATCTTAGGCACACCTCCTAAATATTTTATGCCCAGTTTAGTTTCACCATTATGAATGCGTTGCTGTAACTGAGACCTCAACTCCTTGAACTGATGCCTTTGCCATAAAGTTTGATCAGGACCAATGGTCGTTCCCTGTTCTCTAAACCTTGACTTATTACTTAGGATGGTCTGTGCTGATCGCTCATCATGCATTATCACCTTTATTGGTCTCACCTTTCCAGAACGTTTCCTAACCCTCAACACTTTAGTGAATTTAATTCCCTCAACAACATTTTCAAAAGCTGCATCAACCAAGCTAGTATCATGTTCTATACGGGCTTTGGGATCATCAGACACAGATTCCGGAACATTGTAGATCATTACATTATATATATATATATATATATATATATATATATATATATATATATATATATATATATATATATATATACGTTTCGTCATTACTGGCTTTTAGAGGTGATACATGCTGCCTTTTTTGAAGAACATTGATTCCAGTTTCAGTTTCTTTTAGCACAGAAGCATCTTCAAATAGTTCCTCGGTTTCTGTCTTATTAGCTTGACAAGTTTTCATACTTACAGACTCTTTTGGTCCCTGGCTATTTTGATTATTTTGTACTGTAGGCATTTCTTCTTGAGCCTCCTTTGTATTAGATAAGGTAGGATTACCATCTATTTCTCTTTCAGTGATAGAGCTAGGCAGGAAATCTGCTTCTGTAAAGATGTCTGGATTATATGGGTATATCCCAGAGACTTTGAAACATTCAGTAGGGCAGGCAGCTGTCGTTGTTTTGTTAAATGCTGGGGTAAACAAAGAAGTCATTTGAAATGTCGTTTCTTATCCACTTCTCGCATTCGCTCGCAAAATATATTTTTAACGCACTGTGAAAACCTTTATCCAAGGGCTACATTTTTTGTTTTTGGCTGCTGTGAGGTGGCAAAGTTAGTGTTGTTCTCCCGATAAAAATCAATAGCCTTAATTGTGCAATGTGAGACATGATTATCGAGCACCAGTAAAATTGGATTTTCTTTCGTTGGTCTCGTATGATGTTTGAAATGTACTAACCAGTTCAAAAACAGTTCACCATTAATGAAATTTGAGTCGGATACCATCCCAATGGATGGTGGTGGAGTACTATCAAGCAATTCTGCTCTCATCCTTTTTCGACCGAATATAAATGCTGGTGGAATGAAATGACCAGTAGCATTCATTGTATTAATGACTGTAACGTTGATGCCCTGTTCGACACTAGATACTTTATTAACGGCGCGTTTACCTTCCTTGAGAATTGCTCTTGGAGGAGTGTTGGGCAGAGTAGAAATTCCTTTTTCGTTCATGTTGTAAATGGAAGTGGGAGAAAACTTGTGCTTATCCATTAACTATGCAAGGTTTTTGTAGAATCTGTCGCACTGGGACTTGTTTAACCCCATTGCTCTGGCAATGCTTATAGAGGTTCGACGTCTCGTGAAAGATCTGGATGTCTGTTGAGGAAACCACCAAGTCAATGTTTACCTGACATCTTCTTTTCATTGTTGAAATGGTGAGGGATCTTATTTCTTTCAGCGAACTCGTAGGCCACAGTTCTTAAGTCTTTAGTAGTCATTCCTTGAAACATGCTATCCAGTTCTATTAAATATTTACAAAATTCTTCTTCTATATTTGGGGAGAAAGTTGTATCATATCTTCCCAGTTTTGTTGCAGCTTCTGTTCTTTTTAAACGATATCTTAAAGTACTTTTTTTCATGCCGTATGATGACGCCACCATCCTCTTACTTTCACCACTTGCTTCTTGCTTCATCTAAAATATTTTGGACACAGAGAACGCTCTGTAGTAATTGTTCTTCGATTCGGCATCCCATAATGAAAAAAAAATTACTATTGTAATGCCTGTTGGATTAACCTCAAAAAAAGGATAAGTATAATTACATAGAAGATAAGACTGCATGCGCAATTTTACCTGCCCTAGCTACCACTTCGCTCTCTGTCTACTAAAATACTCTATAACGCCATCTATTGAAAATCAGCGTCACTAATGCCGGCCGGGCGACATGTGGGTGTAATGAAGTCCGCCAAAGCCATGGTCAGATTATTGATTGATTACATCATTGTCTTGAATTACTATAGTTTCAAAATGTTAAAAAATAACATCAAAAGTAATATTAATCAACAAACTTACCTAGCGCTTCCGTTTTTCGGGTGTTTTTAAATTTTTTCTCACAGTAAACTCCCTTATACTAGTGCACCAAAACACAACTGAAGTTAGCTGCAGATGTCATTAGCATTCCAATTTACGAGGCTTGTGCAGTCTTATCTCCCGCGCAGTCTTAGGGACCCCTACCCTATTCTGATAAATAATTTTGTAAGATCATTGTTTTTTATTTATGATCGCTGCTTTATTTAAAATTGGTTAGTTGTATATACAATAATAAGTTTTCATTAATAGATCTTATTCCTTAGGTGTTCTTATTACTTTCATTATAGAAACAAAGTATTGGACTTCTAATCTAATCTAAAGTTTATTCTTTTCTTCACTTTACATGGTTCGTAGATCACCCGTTTTCGTCGGAGCGTCTGTTGGCACATCCAATACTTGGGGTTGAAATAGAATCTATATTTTTTTAGCCATATTGTTTAAGATGAAGATGGAAAGATGATAAATTTTGGACGGTTTCAATAATGTTATGTCTATTATGGTTCGTAGTTGTCATAACGACCAATCTGTCTTTATATAATATTAATTATAGTCAGGCTGGAATAGGGGGTTGCTATTGTGAGAAATTTTCCTGGTTTTAGTTAGGGCAATGAATTAGCTGTATGTATGTACTGTGATTTGTGGTGAAACATATAAGGGGTTAAATGGGTAGGCAAAGGAGTTAGAGAGTTAGACATTTAAAGACCCTGAGATTGTTGTTATTTCTTGTTCATATTCATTTATTTAAATATAAGAGATTATATCGGATATATCGTGTTAACGGATCATTTCGGATTTTTATGGACGAGCAATCTCAAAATAGTATATTTTTTGTTTTCTTTGTGTAGAGGAAAATTCGTGATTAATATTTTAGCTCAAAGTATAAAATATCGACTAGTAGTATCGAGTAGCGATTCTGCGAACAATAAGATTAACTCGACCTTTAATCCCACACCAATACGCAATAAACCAAAAAAATTTGTTACATGGAATGTTCAAGGTATAGGAGGAAAAATGACCGAAATACTCCAAAAACTACAATAATATAAGGTCGATATAGCAGTGTTAACCGAAACAAAAAAGAAACGATGTGGAATTGAAAATACAGGAGAATACATACATTTTTACAGTGGGGTACCCAAAGAAGAAAGGGCCAAAACAGCAGTCTCAATACTAATACATAAGAAGTATAAAAACAACATACATAACTGAGATTATATTAATGAAAGAATACTCAAAGTCCATATTAATATTTACAATACACCATTTACGATCATAGGAGTATATGCATGATGATGAACTAGCAACAAATAAAGAGGATTTCTCTGAAAAATTAAACAAAATAGTAGCAGACATAGGTCAAACAAGAGAAATAATACTAGCAGGCGATTTTAACGCAAGAACAGGTAAAAAGAAGAATCACTCCATAGTACACATGGAGAAGAAACTTTAAACAATAATGAGAAAAGTTAATAGATTTATGTGAACAAAATTCGCTACGTATTGCAAATGGATACTGTTGCCACAAAGAAATACATAAATTCACTTGGACACAGGAAAAACGAAATCTATGATCAATAATGGACTATTTTATTATGAGACAAAAAAAATCTTCTAGAATAAAAGACGTACGAGTATACTGAGGCGCCTCATGTGGGATTGATCATCATTTGGTGGTAGCAAAGATTCTGATACCGTGGAAAAATAACAAGATGGAAAAGGAGACAAACAGTGACTCATATGACAAAATAAAATACCCCGGATACAATATAGGAAGTTTTGAACATCCTAGCGAGATCTACCTATATCATAAAAGACTGGATGAAAAATTAGACAAAGATACATATAATACAGTAGAAGAACTCTATAAACATATTACAGATAATTTACATAGAACCGCCAAAAAAGTCTTAGGTGAAGGTAAAAGTAGATCGACAGATGGGAATTTGATATGATGCAAAAAAATTGAAGAACAGACGACAAAGAAGAAAACAGCATATTTGCGGTGGTTATATACAAAGAGTGACAGGAATAGAAGGGAATATAGAGAGATACAAAAGCAAATACGATGAATAGTAGGGGAGGAAAGAGAAACGATGTGGGAACAAAAATGTTCTAAGATAGATACATACGTAGGAGGCAAACGTTGCACCGGATGGTATTTCCCACCGAGTACAATTTTCAGCGATTCAAGAACAACGTGAATTGCTTTTGCCGCACACATGCCGCTTCCGTAGCGCTTTAGGGACGTCCCTGCAGCATGTGTGTTAGATCCATAAGAAAAAAGAGATCTGGAAGTTTATCAGAGACACAAAGGCACCAATGAGGGAAAAATTAGAATAAACACAATTATCACAGAATCTTGGAACCAATACTTTGCAAACCTTTTCAAGGAAGAACGACAACCCTTTATGACAACTACGACAGCTGATAATACACCAACCAGGATAGAACGATAACAGCAGAACAAATCTAAACTAAAGTAAAAAGATTAAAAAATGAACCACCACCAGGTTCAGGCGGAATTCCATCAGGGTTAGTAAAGTATGGATCAAACAAATTATACCGCATGACAGCTAGATTATTTACAATGAACGTTAATGGACAGAGAGTTCCAGATGAATGGAGATTAGCTTATATAACACCACTGTTTAAAAAAGGGGAACGAACAAAGTGTAACAACTATCGAAGCTTATCGGTAACCAGCAGGTTTAGCCGACTCTATGGGCGAGTTGTTAGAGATCTAATAGAAGAATAATACAGCAATCGGAACATCAGAGTGGATTCAGAACTGGCAGATCATGCATTGACAACACTTTCTGCATAAAACAAATAATAGAGAAGGAACTAGCCTACGGAAAAGGACTACATCTATTATTCATAGATTTATCGAAAGCATACGATACAGTACCGGTAATAAAACTATGGGAAGCATTAACAGACACACAAATCAACCATACACTTATAAAGGCGATTCAAAACCTATAAAACAACTGCATATCCAAACTAAAAATAGACAAAAAACTTTCACAAGGATTTGTAATAGATAAGGGATTACGACAGGGCTGTTGTATATCACCGACTCTTTTTAAAATATACTTGGAACACGCATTGAAAGTATGGAAAAGGAAATGCGAAACGATGGGATGTGAAATCAACAACAATACAAGACTGTTTACGTTGCAGTTTGCGGACGACCAATTAGTAATCGGACAATCTAAGGAAGACATAGACTATATATCAAGGAAATTAGTGGAGGAGTACGGACGATGGGGTCTGGAGATAAATGTGACCAAAACAAAATACATGAGCGTTTGTGTGAAATCAGGAGATTTACCACTTGAAAACGGTATTACAATAGAAGAAGTAGACCAATACAAATAATTGGGAGTAACATTTATGAGAGAGAGTAAAGGTTCCACAAAAAATTCAAAACCGATTTATACAAAGCCGGAAAATCATAGGCGCTCTGAATGGAATATTGTGGTCAAAAAGCACCAAAAAGAAAAGCAAGATGAGAATATATAGATCCATGATAAAGAGTGTACTAACTTACGGTAGTGAAATATGGACAATGACTGAAAGCGATAAAAAGAAAATAGCCACAGAAATGGATGCTATAAGGAGATCGCTGAGGATATCAAAACTGGAACATAGGACAAATGACTATGTCAGACAATTAATGGAAGTTGGGACTAGTGTCATAGTGGAAATAGAGGAAAGCCAGTTAAAGTGGTAAGGAAATTGCTGGAATGGACACCACATGGAAGAAGAAAGAGAGGAAGACCGAGAAAGAACTGGAGTCAAGGAATCAAGAAGTCCCTGAGTGAGAGACAGCTGAATGAAGGGGACTGGAATGATAAAAGGCAATGGAGATTGGGAATCGCAAGGCGTAAAAAGCTATAACGCAAAAAAAAATATCGAGTAGTGCTTGGATAGGATATTGCTCAGTTTGAGAAAGTAAATTTCAGTACATATTGGTGAACTACGCTTGCCCAATATTAAACCAGATAAAATAGCAATGTGGGTGCAATTCTGAATAAGTAGAAATTTATAATATCAATTTTTAATTTTTTTTATGGGTCTAGCACACATGCTGCAGGGAAGTCCCTAAAGCGCTCCAGGAGCGGCATGTGTGCGGAATTTTTAAAATTCGTTAAAAAATAATAGCTCAAGGATGCTGAATGTGGTTAAGAAAAATACCAGTTGATTGACTTATTATTTATTATATTATTTTCTATATCTACCTTCCATTGCTAAAGGAAAATATTATATTCGTGAGAAAATCACCCTTGGAGATATTCACTTTCCTTAAACTTCCAGAGGGATCAAGTAAAACATAGTTTTTAATTCCGCCAGTCTGTTGATCTCTCGGCACGATAACTTTCGAAAAATATAAGACATCTATTTTAAATTTGGTACACATATATGACTTGCATTAGGAAAGTTAGTAGTAGTAAAGTATAGTTTTCGGGTGATATAGCTTTTAAAAAAAAGGTTGTGAAAGGAGTTGCATAGTATTTTGAGAACTTTGGGTAATTTTTGCTTAAGAAAAGGACCAAATGTCTAATGCAAGTATCGATAGTTAAATATATTCGCATGTATTATATTATACATCTTTTGCGGGATCCTGTGAGTCACGGAATCTAAGTATTAAGTTACTTTTTCAATATTTTTGAATGTATACACACCCTTCTGGTGCTAACCATTTTTTCATATTAATATACCCCCATAAAGTACTTATCATTTAAAAATCCATGTTATTTTGAGTGCAAGACAGTTAAATTTATTGTTTATTCCAGAAAGAAAGTACTGGTTAAATTTACTTGGACGATTTTTACTTTTTGAAAAATTAGATCACAAAGTTAGAAATTGCAACTTATACTTAAAGTTGATATCGTGTATTTGCAAATTATGATTAACTATTGTGGAAGTTACAAAACAAATATATCTAAACTACTTTACAATGGTAGGCCCACTTTAATTTCTGGAACAACAATCTAAAATTTGAATTCGTTTAATAGATGAATAAGGAGTAAAATTTACTATTTAGTGAAAATTTATATAATTTGCTTGACTGCCAAATAGTTACGTCCTTGCATATGTGTTTTTATTATCTTATTCTCCGTCAAATTCCTTGTTTAACGAGGTACTTTATGAGATTTAAAGCATCCTACACTTTTATATCCGGTATGTTTTCACTCTTCTATTACTCCAAGACCTAATATCCTCGAGGAGATCAAAATGTAATAAGAATTTAATCTTAAGAAATTTTTATTTCATGAAAAGTTTTCATTACAAAAAATCATATATATTAACGCATGAACTATTTCCACCCTAATATTTGTTTTTACTGAAATTTTTTTTCTTTGAAAAATCTCGTGGTTTATTTGTTCCCTAAAGAATAAAAAATCTTACTAGAATTTTTTTTTATTTCCCTTTGAGGTAAAGAAAAATCTTATAAAATATAATAATCGGCGATATGTATGTACTTGCTTTTAAATAATATATAGATTTCTTTTGTTATTTTATTTAATCAGAGAGAAAAAATCAACTTGACCGACCATAATGATGTAAAAAGCTTTTTGCTCTTGTACTTGCAGTCAAATCGCCTTTACTCGTGTTTGTTTTCCTTGTTTTGATTTTAAAATATGACAAAAATATCATTATGCAATGTAAGAATACTTATATAGTGCGTATATCTTTTTAATAATAAAATATATTTTATATATTCATTGTTAGATGGACCAAAAAGATAAGACCGTGAGTAAGGTTGCCCTATAGATCTTATTTTGAAAGAAGACATTGCAAAAATTAAGACCTAGGTTCTAGGATAACTTGTTTCAAAATTATTTAATAATATTACGACTTAAACGAATATACTTATTTATTGTAAGAGGCTGAAAAAGTGTCCAATCTGAAGTACAAAGTTCAAGACTTTAGCCAAATCCAAAACTTATCCAATGGATGACAGTAAGAGTAACTCAAGCGACAGTGGCAGCTTGTCAGTAATAGCTGCATTAGTGGGTCTTATATTGTAAAATTTCTTAATTTGAAAGATAAAACTCTAACGAAAGTCAAACTCGAGTTGGATTCAGTGAACCTTAATGCATTTACGTTCTTTGCAACTATAAAAACTGCTCAGTTCAATCGTGGAAGAACGAGCGTTGTCAACGTCGAACTCTCTAAACGACCAAGAACCGCAACAATTGAGAAGATCCTCCCATATGAACAAGCACTTAATATTTTACATAAAAAGTTGCACGATTGCTATTGTTAATTTAAAATTAAATTATGGAGGCAAATCAACAGACGAAGCAGTGGACCGCAAAAGAAGAACCGATTTGAACGATGGTGGAAGCAGCTTCGTCGGCCAGCAAAGGTTTGGCCACGATTTCTAGGATTCCAGGATAATTTTTATCAACTTAATATAAAAAGGTAAAACTATCAAATGAGAATGTCATTCTTGATTATTACGACATTTTGACGAGGCAAAACTTAGGCGTTTGTATAGAAAGAGAATCCTATTTCATCATCATTCATCATCGCACCAGCACACCAATCAGAAGTGTCAAGAGCGAAATTGCGCAAACGCAAGACGAATCATTCTTCATCTACTGTACTCTCTAGATTTAATTTTATTCGGACTTTTCTTTTCATAAGTTTTAAAAATGCCTCTATTGGGAAAACGTTTTATCGGAAGTAATGTTAATTGTTATTTGTCAGATTTGGATAAAAACTATTATTTTGAGAAACGGAAAAGTCTTAAGAAATACTGGGCAAAGAGTATTGAGCTAGAGGGAGTCCAACTTAAGAAATAAATTTTATTTGGCTTAGAAAAATGTACTTCTCTTGGCAACTTGACAATCGGTATATTATAAAAATAAAAACTACAAAGTAAATTTGCTCTATGAGGTATATACGTTCTTTCAAATTGTCGATATACATACATAAAAACAGAAGATCAAAGTTGAAATTACGAAGGCAGAGTTTGTAATGTGCACATAGAACATAAATGGAAATATTGGTACCGACTGACCTAACATGTCATAAATACCTTAGTCAATGCAACAATGTCATTTTGTACTGGGTCTCTTACGTAAGTGGGCTAACGAAAAATATAATATTTTTAAAGCTACATCAAACTGAATAACGTGTGTATCTGTCAACTCTATAATTCCCAAACCAGGAAGAATTGTGAGTGTAAGAAATAAATAATAAGTCCTTCTTTCTATCAAGAAAATAATATTTCTTTTCATCCCACCTTATGTAACAAGGTCCTTTCTGTTATTGACATATGGGTCCCTAAATATTAGTATTTATTAAATTTAAGATTTGGTTATTTATAAACTAGAGAAAAAAATGTTTGAATGTGAATCTCGTTGGATCTCTGAAGTGTGCATGTAAGACATTATACTTATTTTTGAACTCGTGTTTTTACAAGCATTCATTTGACACTCCACTCGATAACCTAGTAAATTTTTTTTTTCACTTCGGATTTCACCTCCCAAAACTAACCTCTTAAGCCAAAATTTAACTTTCAAAACTACACGGCTGTAATGAGGCCATCAATTTGTATATTAGTACCAAATTTCAACTTTCTACGTCAAATAGTTTCGGAGAAAATCGGGTGTGACAGACACTGAAGTGATCTTATAAGTGTTCCGCACGGAACTCGGAACAAGTGCTTCTGAAACGTATGAAATAACCCAAAAAGTATTTGGGGGCGAAAAAAGTATTTCAAGTCGTTTATACGTGGCCGCCGAACATTAGTAGAAGACAACAAGCTTTCAGGAGGACCTTCGACTGCAACCACCAAATCATTCGTGAAGACCGTTGCCGAAAAATGCTGCGCAGATTTGACGAATTAGTTAGAGGAAGATCAAAGCTTTGGTGCGAGGAGAGTTTCCGCCTACATCAGGATAATGGATCGGCTCATAGTTTGTTCTGTACACAAAAGAGTGTGACAAGGAATTCTATGACTTATCTTCCACTTCCTTATTCACCTAATTTGACATTCTACGACTTCGGGTTGTTCATCCATAGGAAGATGAATTTAGTAGGTCGCCGTTTCGAGACTGTAGAATGTGAAACGCAGGCAGCGCTGGAGGTAGTGACAGCCCCGATCTACCAAAAAATGGTCGGTCAGTGGGAAAAAAAAAAGGTTGAGATCGGTGCATTCGAGTGCAGAAGGACTTTTTTTTAAGGTGACAGGAATCAGAAAGCCTATAAGTAATTATTTTAGATTTTATGGCGTTAGTTCGGTGACTTTTAATTCTTAGTATGTACCCTTATTCTCTACCAAATAGAGCTAATTTTTGTAAAAGTTGGACATTAGATTTCGTCAGTACGACGATTCATGCGTATTATGGTAAGATACAATGAATTGTACCAAGTATGCACATCCAATACTCCATCGGAGGATGACACAGCAGCTGCAAGCCAACAGAGTGGTTGATAAAGTCAACACTTCAATGCGGGTAGTGCGGTTTTCGAGGGATCCCTTCAGGCATATGTTGTTTAATGTGAAAATTATTAAAAATAGACAAAGTCCATATTTCAGCAGTTTACCCACTGTTCTCTTATTTGTCAAATCAAAATCTGTAGCTGCTGTCTCAGCCTATGATGTAGTATTAGGTGTGCGTACTTGGTACAATTCGTTGTATCTTACCATTACGTTCAGTAAGTATCTGGATAAGGACTAGTAAATCCTGTTCTCCTCTTTGTCGATCCTAGCCCGACTGATGAGCCGTGATACGGCGTAATGCGTCTTGGGATGGATTTAACAAATAAGAGAACAGTGGATATATTGCTAAAATATGGACTTTATCTGTTTTCAATAGTTTTACATTAAACCACATTTTAGTTTCAACGTCACTAACGATTTCGGCAATTTGAGAGTTTACATTGCGATGTACAGGTAACAAGATAGCACGAATTTATAAATTATTAGTTTTTTAAGGTGCTCAAAATACCTAATTAATGTGATAATTGTTTTTGACAGATTCTTGTATTTCATTTTTTCGTTGTAATGTTGAGGTATTTAAGCTAGTTTAGCCTTAAATAATTTTCATTAAAATTGATTTGAAATGATTAGTTATTTAATTTTCTCTTAACAACCGACCATATACTGAATTGTTAAGGGTCTAATTTTTTTTGTAATAAATTTTAGTAACCTCAGTGCTGGTTAGTATTGGTAAGTTTTGATGCTTATTAGTATGAATTTTAACGCCTTGAAAATTTGCCTAGTAATTTCGTGAAATTATTATTATTTATTTGTAATGAGAGGTTATTATCCTCATCTGTGGTTTAATCGCCATCGCGGTGGCATAAGAGGCCTCTCTGCCGTTTTTATTATTTTCTAGCTCTGATCTTTCAGTAAGTAAAACAAATTCCTTAGCTTTTTGAGTGAACGGTATTGTTTGTCTTAAATACTAGAGATAGACATTAAAGTAGTAATTCTGAGGTGAGTGATCTATTTATTACATCCAAAATGCAAGATCTCTAGCAGATTTTAGGGCATTATTTCACCCCGTGTATCTATAATATGATACGATTTTGGTCTTGCATGTCATTCAATTTACGCTTTCTGCAGCCACAAGTAACTAGGGTAGTTTTTTTTGAATCTTATGTTGTATTACATGCGACGTAAGTTGGCCTCCATAAACATTGTATTAGGTTCCATTGGTTTCGATCTCCCTGGGAATTTAGTTAACTTTTGTAAATTACACAACAGTTAACTTCACTAAACCAAACACTTTATTTACGCCCTAGACGAGTGTTTTTCTAATCATATCAGCATAATTAATCAATTATCGCTCTGGATGATACGAACAAGCTTAGGGAAACGTTCGTCAAGTGCCTAAATAAAGTGTTGATGTAATTGTTCCAAAGATCCCAAAATCTCAAAAGTAACTCTTGTACAGCGTAGAAACATTGAATTAACAGCAGACACTAAATTTATTTGAGTCTCCCCTATCAATCCTGAAAGTACCCGTTCTCTAAATTGTAATTTTCGTTGCTTAGTCCAATCGCTGCTTTCTTCACGATGTTTCCTCGCTTCTTCCTATCTTGCCTTCTCTACAGTGGTAAGTTTACAGAAATAGAGAGTCATTTTAATCAGTAAATACGGCTTAATAATTTCTACTGCACTTATAATGCCTAAATTTGATATAAAGGGTACTGATTTTACTTGGTAAATTAGAAATTCACATCAAAATGTTCATTAGTTATAAAAATTGTATAAGCTGAACGATTAGAAGATTACTTAATATACTTAAGACATATTTTTCTACTCCCCTTGATCTCCTAGGCAATTTTAATAATTCAAAAAATATTTTAATAAAATTCCTAAATTTTAATAAGGACGTTGTCCTCATGAGTGAGATTTTTTTGTAATTTGGATACCCAATAATCTTGTCTATAACTAAGTACAGAAATTTAAATACTTAAAAATAAATCAGAAAATTAATTTATATAATGTACTCGTATATTAATATAATATATAATATAGATTGATAACGCATACAAAGATAAAGACACCAACAACAATAATAAAATAAAACACAGATGAATATCGACAAGTACTGGAAAATCATATAGAAAATATAAACTAGCAAACAGAACCTGTTGAACTAACTCCACAAATAATCAACAGCCTAGTTATGATTACAAAACAAATAGCAACATCGAAAAAAGTAAAAACTCAAAAATTAAGTGAAAGACACAAAATTTAATGAAACAGAGGTTACTAAGAAATGAACCTACAAATGGCAGATTATAATTAGCTGAAATAGGCAAAAAAAAATAAAGAAAAAGATCAGAGAAAACATCAGACAGTACAGAAACTCGAAAATAGAAGAAACTCTAAAAGAGGAAACATTTTGAAACACCTAAACAATCAAATAAATGAAGGGAGATATCAAATAATGAAACTTTAAATAATGATAACCAAGATATCATACAAATGCAAGAAATAAAGGAAGCTACGGAAAAATATTATTAAACACTATATGACACGAAAAAATTGCCACCTCTCGGGAAAGAAGAAGGAAGCTAGTAAGAAATGTGGGATCTGAAGAAATTCTCGATGTAACAGCCGACAAAATAATGAACGCCATTCAACATATGCACAAAAAACAAAGAACCATGGGACGATGAGATAACTATAGAAATGATAAAGCATGGAGAGTTATCGATAATACAATCTCTTCAAGCTTTATTTAACAGGTGCCCCAGAGAAAGTAAAAGACCTACGCCTTGATTGTGCGTATTTTTGAACAGGGGAACAAATTTAATTTGGAGAATTACAGACCCATCAGCATGTTATCGGTACTATACAAAATCCTCACTAGAATCATTTAGCAATTCACATCAATTAGCAAATAAATTAGACAGTTATTAACCACGTGAACAAGTGAGATTTAGATCTGGATACAGCACTTTGAACCATCATCAAACAATTAAATTACTACTGGAAAAAGCAAATAAATATAAGGTTGAGTACCAATAAGCATTTGACTCGGTAGAGATGTGGGCTATCCTTGACGGTTAACAGCAGAGACGTCGAAAGACATATTCTTCTTGAACACATTTATAAAAATGTCATATCACAAATAATGCTCAAAGAAAAAACAAATAAAATCAAAATTAAAAGCGGAATTAGAAAAGGCGACTCAATATCCTCAACGCTATTCACGTTGGCTCTAGAAGACATGTTTAAATTGCTAAAGTGAGAAAATAGATAGTACAAGATTAAATCACTTAAGGTTCGCAGTTGATGTCACTCTGATCACCAACACAAAAGAAGAATTACAACTTTCAAGAAATAGGTCTAAAAATAAACTTCACCAAAACCAAATATTTGAAAGCGAAACTGAAGATAACAGCCAGGAACTATTAATAGAAGGTGAAAGAATAGGGAAGGTACAAACATTCATATATTTCGGACAAAATATCGAAATATCGAAAAATAATTTAAAGGCTGACTTGGACAGAATAGCTTCGTTAGTTTGGTTACAATCCACATTTAAATTGGACATTCCAAATACAATAAAAAACAGAGTATTCAATGAATATGAACTGTGGGCATTACCATATGGTAATGAAACATGGGCTTTAAATAAAAAATTAATATATAAACTTTAGATAACCCAAAAAGTAATAGAGAGGACAATGCTAAATATTAGACTCCAAGATTGCATTCTTAATATTGAGATACGAAGAAGATTAAAAGTGACAGATTTAATACAACGAATATATATGTTAAGGTAGAATTGGTCGGGGCATATTGCAGAGTTGAATGATAACAAACGGACGAGCCGTATGGTTGAATGGAGGCCTAGAAAACATAAACGATGCATAGGTAGACCACAGACAAGATGGATGGAAAACATAAAAAGATTAGCGGGACTCGATTGGACTCAAAAAGCAAACAAAGATCTCAGTGTAGACAACTTGGGGAGGCTTATATCCAACTATGGATGGTGTAAGCTAATGATGATGATGATATTAATCTACATGATAATTCCAAATTGTTTAAAAAACTATTGAGAAGTAAAATTATAGATTTATGTAACACGTGAAAACAAACTCTATTAAAATTTTATTATTTGTTCTGTTATATTTAGGATATATAATGTATATTAAATAGTTAATAATAAAATATATATTTCATTTAATTTATACTGATTTAATAGCAGGCAACAAATCACACAAACAATTCATCTGAAGTATAAAAGTTTTATCGAGCTATACATTCCTAATATTACCTAGAAAGAGAACTTTGCTTGCCTATTATTAGTTAAAAACAGAGCTTCCACTCAAATTTAACTTTCGCCTGAATGGACACACGCTACTATGGTTTTACCTTTAGGCATTGAAGTGTTATGGCTTTCCGACAAATTTTGACTGGTTCTGTATATAGATAGCTCAATTTACACACACAGGCAAATGTTTATTCGTGGCTTTTTGGCTGTGCCAAAACATGTAATGAGGTCGTTACACACACTTAATAGTTTTAGATTGTTGCTTTATCGGCAACACTTCAGTTACATGAAATAATATGAACGGGATAAAAATTTTGTGTAAAACTATAACGGTTATGAGATAACGCAGGAAAATCCCTAAAACACTACGTATGCGGAAAAAGCAAATCAGCTCTCTTCTGAGTAGAATCTAACAAATGCACTGTGTGTTTGGGAGTAGAGCCTCAAATATAAAAGCAGCAGTCCATCGTTGGTCGAATTTAAGCTTTGTACATAATTAACAGTTGTCGTGGAGTGTAAAGCCTTTTAGTTCAAAATAAAATTCCCAGCTTTTGAGAACTCCTTTTTGCTACTCATGTAACATCTTTATGCCAGGACATATTTGTTCTCTCGGTAACTACGTCGGGTCCCGCAACGTTAATTTTTTAAGATTTAAGAAAAAAATTGCCACCTGGGTTTTTAGAACGTTAAATTCTACTTGATTACCCAAAGCTGGAACTTGTTCCAGGTTGTTGTTAAATTAAACAAATTTCTGCTATCTGCGCATATTTGCTTAAGTAGTCGATGTTCGAGACTTTAAAGTGAATGAAGAAATAAGGTTACAGTCATCTGCAAAACTGAATATTGGATTCTTGGTCATTTCCAGGAGATGGTTAATATAAATTAGAAAGAGAGTAGGAAACAGTATGGAGCCTTGGGGCTCACCAGCGTTTATAGATATTAAAAAGAAGTCCATCAACTCCCACTTAAATAACACTGTACTGTAAACAACACTCCCTGAGGAACACGAAAGCTATAAACAAAACCTTCCAAACATACCAAAAGAGAATACCTTCGCCAACAATCCGTCATGCTAAACACACTCGAATACCTTGGATATATCAAGCGCAACCTCTTGAGGTTCTACAAAATGTTCAATTGTGTTGTTCCAAACATGAATAAGTTAGAAGATCTTCTGTTGATTTTTTACTTCTAGATATTTTAGAAGATATTATTGAAAGCAGTGAGGCTGGTCGATTATTGTTTAGCAAGGTCTTCTGACCTTTTTTGTGTATCGGATGAACTTTGGTGCATTTTCAGCATGAAGGATATATTTCCTTTCTGGGTAGGTTAAAAATACTACATAAAACTGGTGTTAGTTAGCCCGCGTATTTTTCCAGTTCTATAGCTGGTATTCCATCAGTTCCAGAAGCTTTATTAAAATACGTTTTATGACACACTATCTGAAAACAATATCGGGCGTCCTTTACTGAACATTGGGAATAGTGGTTGGTGTGTTTCCTTCGAAATTGACTCTCTCTTTTTCGCATCATTGCTCGGCTTCGAGCGTCTTGACCTCTATTGCATTGTTACACAGAATTTACAACAGCCTTCCAGGCTTCTCTGACTTCGACACTTCTCATCATCTCCGGCAACTCCAAGTGCATTGTAGACGTGATCTGATCTATGCATCTGTTGGTACTCACCACGTTTCCATGCCATCCTTCTTTATTATGTGATCAAAAAATTATGCTTTTTTTTCTGAATCGATGGTAACAGCCGGTCACTATTTTGGATGTTAAGATCGCGCAGAAAAGGCGCATTTGTCCTGTGAGCTAACCAGGAAATTCTGAGCATCCGCTTGTAGGATGTAGTTTCGAAGGCCTCTATTATTTTATGCATGCTGCATTAATAGTTCATGTTTCGGCTCCGTATGTGGCTATAGGAAATATTAGTGAACTGACAAACCTTTTTTTAGTCATTTTATTTATTCTGTGATCTTTTCATACTTTGCTTAGGCTTGTCATTGCAGTTTTGATCATTGCAGTCATGCTTTTAATTTGTTCTTCGCAGCCCCCCCTTGTTAAAAATTCTGACACCTAAAATCGTTGATTTTGTTGAGAGGAATCAAAATTTTAGCTCGATAAGAAGAGAATATTTCTTTCGATTTAGTGAAAGGCCGACATTTGTGCTAACCTTTTCGATTCAATAGAGCAGTGCAATCATTTCTTTCTAGGAGCTAACCATTATTGTAGTATCATCAGCGAATCTTAAGTTCGAGAACTTTTTGCCTCCTATTGATAACCCTTTATTTTACTCTTCCGTCGCTTTGCGGATAACCCATTCACCATATATATTGAGGAGTAATGGAGACAGGATTTAACCTTGCCTCACCCCTTTCCGCTTGGAATGGCTTAGACAGATTTTTCTAAAATCTAACATGAGCAATGTTGTTGCTGTATAATTTGTGGATTAAGAAGAGTAGGTGGTCTGGTGTCCCCACATCTTGAAGAATTTATATATATATAGGTATATATATATATATATATATATATATATATATATATATATATATATATATATATATATATGTATGTATGTATGTATATATATATATATATATATATATATATATATATATATATATATATATATATATATATATATATACATACAGAAAATAACGACTGGTTGGTGAGGATAAGATTCTTAAAATAGTAGAATTGCAGTCAGGTATTCTGGGCCAACAAGATTCTTTGTTAGTTGCCGAACTTTCGAAATTTAATTTATTTCTTTTTCAAAGCACCTGTAAGGATTATTTTCCAATTATTACTGATTTCATTACAATTACTTACAACTACTTACAAAACGTGAGAATTTTTCTTTGAAAAAGATGGGTTTCACTAAACAAAAAAACCATTTAAAACTAAGGAAAATATTGAAACAAAATAGACTATAATGTTGAATTACATTTTGTAGAGTTATAACTTATGAGGTTAGGCGTTACTTGGCGGTAAATTGTCCCGTCTTGCTGATTGCGCGTATATTATACGTGTAATAATTTTTCAAATGGTTTTACTGTGCGTCTCATTCAATTCATTGATTATAGTGAATTTCTAAATCATGTACTCATTTATAACAGTATTTGTATTGAGCACATGATTTAGAAATTCACTATATTCAATGAATTGAATGAGACGCAAAACCAATTATTTTTTTTTTTTTTTTTTAAAATGTTTTTGTTGAGTGTAACCCATCTTTTTAAAAGAAAAATTCTCACGTTTTGTAAGTAGAACTTGTGTAAATTGTAATGAAATTAGTAAAAATTGGAAAGTAATACTTACAGGTGCCTTGAAAAAGAAATAAATTAAATTTCGGCAACTAACAAAGAGTCTTATTGGCCCGAAATACCTGACTACCCTACTATTTTAAGAAGATTATATATATATATATATATATATATATATATATATATATATATATATATATATATATATATATATATATATATATATATATATATATATATATATATATATATATATATATATATATATATATATATATATATATTTATATATATATATATATATATATATATATATATATATATATATATATATATATATTAGTACGCAGAAATTAACTCATTAACCAAGTTAAGAAAAAGATTATTGCCAAAGTCTAAAACATGCATTACAAAAAGCTACCGAGTCGGCTCTACACGTACACTACCGTCAGAAAGTATTTGCCCACCTAGAAATTTCAATGTAACTGCCAAAATATAATCCCCAATTAAACCCTTTTATTATATTAGGTAAATTTAATTGTTCTTAACAAGTGTCCATCATAAAATTGTTT
Source organism: Pachyrhynchus sulphureomaculatus (assembly GCA_019049505.1). Taxonomy (NCBI): domain Eukaryota; kingdom Metazoa; phylum Arthropoda; class Insecta; order Coleoptera; family Curculionidae; genus Pachyrhynchus; species Pachyrhynchus sulphureomaculatus. The sequence continues at coordinate 89,500,141 of CM032454.1, read as the reverse complement.
AGATAAGCCTTTTTGGTGACATCACAAATTAAAAACCAATCAGAACAAATTTCCAAGTTTTGCATGATTTTTTTTTATGGGCTGCAGGGAAGTCCCTAAAGCGCTCCAGGAGAGGCATGTGTGCGGAAAAAGCGACTCACGTTGTTCTTGAATCGCTGTAAATTGTACTCGGTGGGAAACACAGCGCTGGGCAAATTATTCCAAAGGGCTGATGTTCTCCATATAAAGCCTTGTACGCAGAGTAACAAGCTGAACCTCATATGGATGTTAAGTACCAGCGCGACGTGTATTTCTAACATGCACCGCTTTGGGAGGATCGTTGGGATAATCGTTTTGAGGCGATTTCTGAGAATTCCACTTGAAGTAAGAACTCATTTCAAGATTCTAGGGATTATGGAAATTCCTAGTGACATTTTATGATAAGAACTATGCTATAAATACCATTGCCCTTTTGGAAATTAACCATTCGCAAACAGTACCTTGGCATTGATACAGGCTCAATTGTTTTGTGAAAATGCCAAAAACGAAAAAAGTTTCCGTTGAAAATCGGGCTCTAATAATTGCAAGACATCAAAATGGTCACTCGAGTCGACAAATCGCGAGTGATATGCGGATGCCAAGGAGAACGGTGGACTACATCGTAAAAAAAATTTCTGCGGGACATGGAATTATCAATCAAAAACGTTCAGGAAGGCCTCGAAAAACGACTCCCGCTGAAAACAGAGCTATAATAATGTCCAGCAGACGTAATCGCCGCCTAACCGCACCAGAAATCACGGATCAAGTAAACCTGGAGCGGCCCATCCCCATAAGCCTGACAACCGTGAAGAACGGGTTAGCAGAAGATAGACTACACGGGAGAGTTGCAGTGAGGAAACCACTTCTTAGGCAAGTGAATAAACGATTAGAATGGGCCCGAGAATATGAAAATTGGATATCAGAACAATGGAATTCTGTCCTTCGGAGCGACGAAGGACGGAATTCGAAATTTTCGGTTCAAATCGACGAGTTTATGTGCAGCGGTTGGGGACAGGGTGTTGGAAGCCTGTCAGTTGCCTACAGTAAAACATGGTGGAGGTTCAGTAATGGTTTGGGGTTATTTTGGCAACGGTAAAGTTGGAAAAATCTTTAGGATAGAAGGAATCATGCAAAAAGAAGTTTTGCTAACTCAAATGCTTCGTTCTGGAAGAGATATTTTTCAGGGACAATTTATTTTTCAGCATGACAACGACCCTAAACATTCTACTAAACAAATTAGAGAACTTTTGGTCGTTCTGGAAGTGACGACTTGGCCTCCACAATCACTCGACTTGAAACCCATCGAATTGCTGTAGGACCATTTGTACAGGTGTGTTCGAAAACTCAATGCAACATCAGAAAATCACTTGTAGGAACTTTTACAAGCAGAATGGGTTAAAATAACCGAAGAAACTTTGAAGAAACTATGTAAAGCGGTAAATAAAAACGAAGGAGATCACATAGATGAGAAAATTCCCGGAGAATCATTAATATTTTTTGTATTTTCTAGATTGTAAATAATGTGAAAATAAATAATAATTCATTAAAATTTAAAAAAATATATATTATCTGGGTTCTTGTTGTCTTGGGACTGAAATAACTAGGTGGGCAAATACTTTCTGACGCTAGTGTAGACCGACATTTTTAAACTGAAAAATGTAGCCAACCTGTACAAGATACGCTTTTAGACCATCTATCTTGCAAATAATCGTAGTGATATCTTAAAGTTTGAACCTCCAGTTACTACGTAAAAACGCTACTCAGCGTAAGCAAGCATAAGTCATAAACTTTTGCAATTTTTTAAATAATATTTAATAATATTTGTCTCTTTCATATGGACTATCATTTTGAGAAAAAAGTTACCAACTTTCATGTTGTAATGAGTATGAAATATATCCACTTTTTTTAAACGTTTCACTCACTGATATGCCATAATCTCATAGTTCAAATTTTTAACACCGCGGGCACCACTAGCTCGAAAAGAGCTGTCGTATAGCCGAAGGGATTGGACTACCCCTAGGAAATTTGCAAGCAAGTTGTCAAGTTTATCGATTTAGCACTATATCATAAGCACCTATACATTGAAAACAGCATATTTTTTAAGGTAAGTTTTATATTGTTAAAAATCTCCGAAAATATCGATTGTCTTTTTGTTGTGACAAATAATAAATCAAAATAGTTCTTACTACTATTGTTACGATGAAATTGGTCGAAATGTGTTCTTTAAGTTGGGACTATATATTAAACTCATTAAAAAAAAATGACTATATTAATATTATTATTGAGATTAATTTACCAAGATAATAAAGCCTATGGAAGATATCTTATGGTAGCTAATTTGACTGGCCCCTCTCTGACATTCTTGTTACTGTTACGAATTTTTACTTTTAAAGTTGGATTTATATTCTTTTTTTTCATAAAAGAAATACTATTTTGTTCCCTCGTTTCAGAAATAATCACTTGAGTTATTTTAAACCTACAATTTCTTTCACCTACTTGAGCGGAAAATAAATTTTTCGGTACAATATAGGCACGCCGAAAGATTAGAAAAGCGTTGCCAAAGCAACCGAACATTTTGTCAGTATTTCATATTTGGCATACCAACTCTGATAATTATAATTATATTATTTTATTACTAATTTACATGAACTCATGAGTAATCGTGTACTCGTTACTTTTGAAACGTGAGGGTATTATTGCAATACATGTAAACTTTCTGTCTAAGGTGTTATTCCAAAACTTACTTAACATTCAAATAACTGTTGATACATCCGACATAGTGGCGCCTATATGCTAAATGTGTACGATAAGAGAACTTTTCTTTTGTGCCGTACTAAGTAAAATTTTAGGGTTTCTCTTATAGCCGATTCCTAGTGAAGTGATTTATTTTGGTGAGAATTATAATCGGTTGATAAAAAAATACTCTGTACAGTTAAGTAGAGTAAAGAATTTCAGAATGCATATACGTAACTAGTTTGATTAAAATGTCTACTTTCTATATTTTATGACATAAAAAACGGCAGTCAAATGTTATGGTTATGAAAGAAAATTTATAAAACCGTTTTTAACTTTACAGTCAGAAAGTAGAGAATTAGTAAAATGTTTATAGAAGGTAGGTCCCCATTTTTTTGTTATTTTTATTTTATTTTTATATTTATATTATTTTTATAAATAAATAAATCTATTATCCTGTAGCCAAATCAATCGAAAAATGTCAGATATTTTTAGAAAAAAACCTAACAACGCTGTAGGTAGACTGACGACTGGTATTGCGTGAGCCGTTTTTTGTCGCGTGGGTTTCTAAACATTTGAAAACAAAAAAGATAAGTTATTTTCCATTTTTGTCTGTTTTTAAACAAAAATAATGTGTTCTACATTTCCCCTTTAAATAATTTTTTTAGTTGTGATCATGTGTTCTTGATTTGATTGTTTGATTTTATAAAATGTTCACGAAGTAATGTTTTGAAATATAAAATATAGTGCTTTAGTTATTTTTGCATTGTGAATTTTTTATATAGAACTTATACTATACATATGTATATATATATATATATATATATATATATATATATATATATATATATATATAGATATAGATATATATACATATGTATATATATATATATATATATATATATATATATATATATATATATACATATATATATATATATATATATATATATATATATATATATATATATATATATATATATATATATATATATATATATATATATACGCACACCAAGTTTCAGCCATATTGGTCTATTTCTTTGTGTTTGGCATTCGTGTGAATCAAGGAAGTCGAGTGATTTTCAAGAAATGGACGAAAAAGAATTTCGTGTGGTGATTAAACATTACTTTATGAAAGGCAAAACGCCTCAGGAGACTAAAGAGAAGCTTGATAAACATTATGGTGACTCTGCACCTTCGATTAGAACAGTCTATAAGTGGTTTCAAAATTTTCGGACTGGCCATATGAGCATAAGTGTCGCTGAACATTCTGGACGGCCTGTGGAGGTTACGACTCCAGAAATCATTGATCAAATCCATGATATGGTGATGGATGACAGAAGAGTTTAGGTGCGTGAGATTGCTAGTGCTGTGGGCACCTCGACTGAACGGGTACATAATATTTTGCATAAACATTTGGACATGAGAAAGCTATCCGCAAGATGGGTGCCGCGATTGCTCACGCTTGACCAAAAACGGAATCGTGTGAAGTGTTGCAAGGATGGTTTGCAGCTGTTCCAGAAGAATCCGGAGGACTTTAAGCGTCGTTTCGTCACTGTGGATGAAACATGGATACATTACTATACTCCTGAGACCAAACAACAATCTAAACAATGGGTTACCAAGGGGGAATCTGCACCAAAAAAGGCGAAGACCGTTCCTTCGGCCGGAAAGGTTATGGCGACTGTCTTTTGGGATTCGCAAGGGATAATCCTCATCGACTATCTGGAAAAGGGTAAAACTATTACAGGTGAATATTATTCATCGTTATTGGACCGTTTGAAAACCGAGCTGCAAGAAAAACGCCCGCGATTGGCCCACAAGAAAGTCCTTTTCCATCACGACAACGCACCAGCACACACCTCAGCAGTTGTGGTCGCAAAATTAATGGAAATAGGATTCCAACTCGTTTCACATCCCCTCTATTCTCCAGACTTGATTCCCTCGGACTACTATTTGTTCCCCAATTTGAAGAAATGGCTGGCGGGACAAAGATTTTATTCAAACGAGGAGGTGATTGCAGACACTAATGGATATTTTGCAGACTTGGGCAAATCCTATTATTCGGAAGGGATCAACAAACTAGAACATCGTTGGACGAAGTGTATAAGCCTAAAAGGAGACTATGTCGAAAAATAAAAAAGGTTTACCCCAAACACATAAGTAGTTTTTATTTTTGCACGGACTTTTCAAACCAGCCTCGTATATATATATATATATATATATATATATATATATATATATATATATATATATATATATATATATTCAGCATGTATGCCAGTGGCTGTAACTAATAGACACGTCAACCTTACATGTGCCAATCAGGACGACTTCTCTCTTTATAAAATCCAGCAAATACTAAATATGTTTTGGTGTTATTCTAGTGACGATCGAATCTGAGCTTTATAAAGAATCAAACAATGATATGAAATATAAAACTTTCTAGAAGGGAATACTGTTCTCAGTTTTTAAGAAATTTTCTTTACTGTGCGTGCCAGATGATATTCATACGCCCATGTTAGTTCCTAGGCAAGTGATGGTGCTTGTAGGGTTCTCTAACGTTAACTTCCTAGAAAAAGACTGCTGCTTGGATGTGTGTAACATTTAGTTTGACTTGGTTACTGTTCAATACACAGAATTTCTCCCAGATCTATGTTCAGTTATATAACTTCTTGCTGGATATTTGCATGGGCAGGTGATTTTCAAATATTTAGGGTGGATTAAAAAATAAGTGTCCCATTATCAGCGAAATTATAGATTGACGATATTTTTCAGCAGATTATTAACAAAGGGAAGAAAGAGAGTAAGAATAATGTGAAGCCCTGGAATTTACCGGCGTTGATAGTCAGATATGTAGTGTAATCACTCCAAACGCTCTAGAATGTTCAACTGCATTGTTGTTCAAGTATCTGTTCTTTATTAATGGTAATTTAAATTTGATCCTTATTAAAGAAACAAAGAGCAATACGATACAAAAGAAATATGTGATACATTTAATGTATTCTAAACCAGTCTCCCCAAAGGCAAACAGTTGTATTCTTTTTATTAAACTTTTTTACTCGAATGCGGAAATCCTAAGGAGCTCATAAATTATTTTCTCCGGAAGCGGTCGATGCGTAGGTTGCTATTTTGGCCAAATGGTTTTTCGCTATGATTTGTGGCTTTACTATCACGTAAAGTAAAGATAAACATGAACCGAATAACCGAAATATAAAAATTTATATGGGGAATATAATATTGCTTTCTATAATTTTAAAGTCGAATAATGATTTTGTAATATTGTTATTTGAAAAAGGAAAAATACAAGTTTTAATTTTTTTTTTTATGAGTCTAGCACGTTCTGCAGGGAAGAAGTCCCTAAAGCGCTACAGGAGCGACACGTGTGTGCGGAGAAAGCGATTCACGTTGTTCTTGAATCGCTGTAAATTGTACTCGGTGGGAAACACAGTCCTGGGCAAATTACTCCAAAGGGATGATGTTCTCCATATAAAAGACTGCTTGAAAAACGTTGTACGAGGAGTAATAAGGTGAACCGCATACGGATGTGAAGTATTAGCGCGACGTGTACTTTTAACACGCACCGCTCTGGGAGGAATTAAGCGGGCCACATACTTCGAACACTTTCCATGAAAATACTTGTAGAATAGGCTCAAGTCGCCAACCATTCTTCGATGTTCCAGCGAACCAAGGCCGCCGGCCAGTTTCGGGTCTCCAATCAGATGAACATTTATGTATATATATTCTTTATATATAATATTTATATATATTTATGTATATATAAATCTTCTCTGAATAGAATCCAACAAATGCAGTGTATGTTTGGGAGCGGAGCCCCAAACATGAGAGCAGTATTCCATAGTTGGTTGAATTTGAGCTTTGTAAAGAATTAACAGTTGTTGTGGAGTGTAAAGCTTTCTGGTTCGAAATAATATTCCCAACTTTTGAGAAGCTCTCCTTGCTATGCCTGCAACATATTCATGCCAGGACATATTTGCTCTCAAATTAACGCCCAACAAATTGAGTGACGATGTTAGAGGAATGGAGTGCCCCGACATAATTATGTCAGCAACGTTAACTTTTTTAGAAAAAACTGCCGCCTGGGTTCTTGTAGATGTAGAAGTTGAAAGTGAATGAAGAGATAAGCGTACTCTCATTTGCAAAGCTGTAGATTGGATTCTCGGTCTTTTCCAGCAGATGGTTAATGTAAATGAGAAAAAGAGTAGGAGACAGTATGAAGCCTTGAGGTACACCGGCGTTGATAGTGAAGGTGTTAGAAAGAAATCTGCAAGAAAGGAATATGCAATTATTAAATCGACGTTAAAAAAAAAATACACAAAGTACAAGGTAATATCCTCTTTTAATCTTAAAAAGTTGGCACCTTCTTATGAAAGGGAAATATTTAGTAAAGGAAATCTTCGTTGTTCGTTCTAAGTGAAAAACGTAAGAAATGTAAGTTATATGTAATTAGTAGTTGATACACATAAAATTAAGCAAAAATTGATGTTGTCACACGTTGTGTAAGGATGGAAATACAAAGTCTGATCATACTGATGCAACGCTATAGACACGTTTCTTCAAATGTACTTTTTATGTTATACTCTGTATTACATTTTGGAAGTCGGCTTATTTTTTTTAAAATTTATTTCTTTTTAGTCAACCATTATAACTGAGGATCTTAAATATATTTTATTTTTAAGTAAAGGAGTAAGAAGTTGGCTGAAAATGGGTAGGTTTTTAACAAGGAGCGTTGCTAAAACAACAAAGATATAAGATATGAAAGCAGGGCAGACAGAAAGAAGATACTTTATACTCAACAAACGAACTGTATACCCGCTTAATTGCACACTTACCTGGCTGCCACACTACCAGCCTATTTGCATCGCCTAGTCAGGTATGGAGGCAGGCAAGATTAACCGCCTACCCCCTATTTAATCGACTTTATTCCTGTTGGTTTGACGGAATTTTTTTTAATACTAATTTCAGAGGTTAAAATATAACTTTTGAAATGCAAAATCCGTTTGAATAATTGTTTCACTGTGAAGTTGAAAAATAGTGAAATTGGTTATGTCAGTTTGAAATCATATAAAACATTCGTATAATGTTAAATATATATCGAATTAAGAACTTCTTAAGAGGTTGTTTAAATAATAATAACATGCTTTCCTCTTAAACACAGATACTGAACTTTACGTTCCTGTACTAAAAAATAACCATAGTCAAGAATTACAACTTGAGAGTTTAAATGATTGGTGTTTTACAGTAAAAATAAAATGAAGTTTTCCTTAAGATTTTCAATTTATTTTAGTTACTCGTATTGACAACTCTGTGTATTCTTCAAAGGCTTACAAATAGTAAAGATAGTGAACTCAACTCAATATTATATATTTATCAAATGATATAAAGTATAAATATAGGAAGCTATAAAAATCACTAGACTAATAGGGGCAATAAAGGTAAATAATTGATATCTACGAGACTATTAAGAACCCTCCTTTTCACGTTTTAATAATTATCTCAAGAAATTCTAAGTAAGGTTTATTGCTATTATAGTAATGAATAGATATTTTCAAACTTGGATTAAATTCATGATTTTTATATGTTTAAATGTATCCAATAATTTTAGTCTATTTTAGCATTATCATATCTTCTAAAACGGTCTTTAATTCTTTCCCAAATAATATTTCCGTTTGTTTACGTGGCTCAAAATTAAATTAATGAACTTCTGATTTCTGTCTTTATTTTTTTTTTGTTATTTTTATTCTCTCTAGCTAATGATTTATTTGCGCCAAAAACAGTATTGACTTTAAAAATATACTAAAATGGATTCAAATTGTGCAAAAGACATCAATACAAATAATTTACCTTTATTAAACCTTTACCGCTATTAGCCTATAGTTAGTTTAAGCTCTCCTGAATTTGCTATTTATGAGATAATGTTTCTAGTACTTTTATAGTATTGAAGTAGAGTTCAAAAATTTAGCAGTTGTATGTCATCCAAAAGAACAAATAATACTTTAATAGAAAATATCTTTCGATTCTATTAATTTTAATTACATTTCAATCAAGTATCGGCGAATTTCATATTTTCCTAGATAATAAGATATAAAGAATATGCTGCTGAGGCAAACTGAAGCTATAAAAACTAAAATAGGAGCTACAGAGATTTATTCTATAGGGAACTGTAGATTAGAAGATTTTCAGCAATTTTCCTGAAGTTAATGTCCCAAAATTTATAAATATAAAGGGATTTTTACTAAAGTTAAATATTTATACATCATACTGGTAATTTAATTATTATTCGTACACGGAGACGTAAATCTTTCGAAATCGGTTTTTTTTAATGGACTCGTAAGTCCTGGTATTCAATTTAATTCGTAACATGATCAGAATTGAAATAATTGACTATTCCATAAAGTTATTGAATATGGATGACAGAAAAAGCAATAATCATCTATCTGTGAATAGAAAGGTACGACATAAAGTGTGTATGTCTCTGAATCAGTCACAGACATACTAGGTTATTATCTTTTATCAACTTAATTGCACGAGAAAAATTTCGAATCTATTTTTATATATTAAAAATAAATGAAGGACATACTGGAATTTTACAAATGTAAATATAAAATAATATAATAAAATTAAGTATGTTTTCAGACACAATCACAACTTAAGGTCTTTTTAACGCGGAATCTGACGCTGTATAAAATACTTTGTGTTTATATTACTGCAAATAAAAATTTAATTCTTAAACAAAAATCTTTATAACATTTTTTAAAACTAGTTGTTAAATAACTTTATATAAAAAAAAACTCTTAGTAACGAAATTCCGTTATTTTCGCCTTTCACATCTTATATTATTAAAATTGTTCTGACTGGGTACTGTTTCCACGGTGTTATTGTTCTGCAAAAATTTCTCCCCAAAAAAAAACAGGACGCAAGTGGATGTTTATACACAATTCTGTATTAAGGAAACTACAGAGATATAGTTAAGAACCTAATGAACTATTTTTCAACTACTGGTAGATTCTACGGATCACCAGTTTTAAGTTAATCCCTTTAAAGAATGAGGATAACGGCTTTAAAATATTATTAAATTACATATTTAAAATCGTAAGCAAAATCTACGCGTTTTTAATCAAATAACAAATTTTTAAACTACTAACATTGAATTTGCTTAACCTCTCTTTCCGTAAATCATAGTAATATAGTGCGGTCGATACTATACAATTAGCGGTGACGAAAATTCATCCAGACTACTGTATTTCAGGTATTTGTACAAGCTGAGGTAGCCAAGTGCTTATTTATTTAGTGATCTCTATGGCACTTAGCAAGGGTGGAATATTGATATATGTGTAAAATAATCTAATACTGACTTTAGTAATAACATTATTACTAATGATAATTTAAGGGCGGAAAGTAAAATATTTTTATCAAAGGCTATACCACACTAATAAAAATTAGTCGTCCTATACGTTATTCTAATTGACATTTGTCCTGGGTTTAGGGTAGCGCATAACCTGCACTAATTTCACAAAAAATAAAATAAGTAATATACGAATTCAATAATGTAACAAAAAAAGCCATTTGAAATAGATTTTACAGTAAAATCTCCTTGTAAATAAACTATTTAAAACATGGTAAAATGTAGAAAAAATAATTGGTTGCGGCAACGATTTCTTCATGTGAGCTATATAATAAGTAAATAAATGTGGATAAGCTTTCCTAAAATATGAATTGGACAGAATTTAAGAAAACATATATCAGGTGTCTCTGAAGTTACTATCCGCGGCACCACAGTTATTTAAGTTGCCCAAAGGCAAAATTTGAATAACTATAATATTAAAACTGTGTAATTTAGAAAGTCGTCAGTCACTATTCAGAAGCAATTTTTATTATCTAAGGCGCCTTAAAGAAATGAATCTACAATTTCATATTTAGGTTTAATCTAACTACCCTTATTTTTGATGAATCTGTTTACTACAACCGTAATTTTTATAGTTTTTTGGTGTACAATGATCACTTTAAAAATAGACAATCGTTGCGCAGTAATATAAATCTACAGGTTTTTTTTTTGACTTATTGATTAAAATTGTTAAAATCACAAAGAACTTTTTTTCATTAGCTTATTCCATCCATACTCGGATATAAGCCTCCCCAAGTTGTTTCCAATAAGCTCTGTTATTTGCTTTTTGCATCCAATTGGACACTAATCTTTTTATGTCGTTCGTTCATCTTGTCTGTGGTCTACCTCTGCCTCTTTTATTTATGTTCTCTAGGCCTCCATTCAACTAGACGGCGTGTCCATCTGTTATCATCCTTACGATATGCCCCGCCCAATTCAACCTTAATATACATACATATTCGTCGTATTACATCTGTCACTTTTGACCTTTTTCGTATCTCGATGTTAGGAATACGATCTTGGAGCCTAATATTGAGTATTCTCCTGTCCATTGCTCTTTAGGTTACCTGGAGTTTATTTATTTTATTTTTATTCAAAGCTCACTTTTAAGTGTCATATATTAATAACGGCAGTGTATATTAATCGAACACTGTGGCTTTTATTGTATTTGGGATGTCCAATTTAAATAAAAACCTTCTGAAAGTAGACCAAGCCAACGAGACTCTTCTATCCAAGTCAGCCTTTAAACTATTTTTTTATCAATATATATATATATATATATATATATATATATATATATATATATATATATATATATATATATATATATATATATATATATATATATATATATATATATATATATATATATATATATATATATATATATATATATATATATGTATATATATATACTAGCCGGGCCCGCGGCTCCGCTCGCGTGGAATTGATTCACCACTATCGTCACTGCTTATTCCTTATGTTACCCAACGTAATAAAATATCTCCCATTATTTTCCGTTATCTCTCAATATTTCTCCTTATCTTCCATTATCTCTACATAATTTCCATTATCTAGGCTTATTTCTGCTCATCTCCCATTATTTCTTCTTATATCCCATTATTTCTCCTTATCTCCCATTATCTCACCTTATCTCCCATTATCTAGGCTTATATCGAATTATATAGAACATATGTATAAATCTATAAAAACACGTAAATCGGATAAATGGTTCTCAAGTGATAAGCGCACTAACGGACAGACAGACAGAGAGACGTTGCATTTTATATATATTCTAGATAGAACATTATAGATAACCTGGCAGAGAACAAATGTATGAATTAAAAAAAACACGTAAATCGGATAAGGGATTCTCGAGTGATAAGCGCACTAACGGACAGACACACAGACAGAGAGACGTTGCATATTATATATATTATATTCTTTGCTACATGATATTGTTTCATATTTAATGTTTTAGGCAGTGTATTGCAAGAGAACGCGCTAGCGGCAAACTTTTCTCCGACTTGATTCACTATTATCGTCACTGCTTATTCCTTATGTCACCTAACGTAATAAAATATATCCTATAACCTGGCCAGAGAACATATGTATGTTTAACAAAAAATCACGTAAATCGGATAAGTGGTTCTCAGTGATAAGCGCACTAACGGACAGATAGACAGAGAGACGTTGCATTTTATATATATTATAGATATTCTTTGCTACATAATATTGTTCCATATTTAATGGTTTAGCATGTTTAAAAAAAAGCACGTAATTCGAATAAGTGGTTCTTCAGTGATAAGCGCACAAACGGACAAACAGACAGAGATACTTTGCATTTTATATATATTATAGATGTAATAAAATATATATCTATAACCTGGTCAGAGAACATATGTACAATCGGATAAGTGGATTCCGAGGAATAAGCGCACTAACGGACAGACAGAGAGACGTTGCATTTTATATATATTATAGATATAGATTATTATTATTATTATTATATAACCTGGCCAAAGAATATAGTATGAATTTAAAAAAAAGACACATAAATCGGATATGTGGTTTTCGCGTGATAAACGCACTAATGGACAGATCGACAGACAGAGAGACATTGCATTTTATATATATTATAGATTATAGATTAGATATTCTCTGCTGCATAATATTGTTCCATATTTAATGGTTTAGGCTGTTTATTGCAAGGGAATGCGCTAGCGGCAAACTTTTTTCCTACTTCATTCACTATTTCACGTCACTACTCATTCCTTATGCTACATATCGTAATAAAATATAGCCTATAACCTGGCCAGAGAACATATGTATGTTTTTAAAAAAAAAGTACGTAAATCGGATAAGTGGTTCCCCAGTGATAAGCGCACTAACGGACAGACAGACAGACAGACGGACAGACAGAGAGACGTTGCATTTTATATATATTATAGATTATATATATATATATATATATATATATATATATATATATATATATATATATATATATATATATATATACATATACATATTAGTTAAACATTTTCCATTTTAAAATACTGTAGTTAAGAAGACTCTTGCCTATGAGGATTATATATATGAAGAGTAGTCCCAGTAGTGTAGAAGATGTTAAACATATTTTATATTGTTCTATCACAAATAAATACTTAATATAGATTTATGTATATTTCTACAATAGTTTTTATAACTTTGAAGCGTGTTTTCGTCATATTCCTTCAAAACCAGTGACCGAACTATAAAAACATAATTTTTTACATATGAGTAGTCAAAATATTCGGGTAATGAAATTTTGTTATCTAATTTTAACCTTAGAATTTGCTTCTAATACTCTGAGCTAAATTAAACGCGGTTCATGATAATCAACCGGTAAACTTCTGACAAAAATGTGAACACGATATTAAGAAAACATCAAATGTCAATCATACAGGGAAATAAGAAATATTAAAGATTTGATAGAGCAACTTTTTCGTCTGTTAAAAACTGCAATCTTGATTGTTGGGTATTATGTATCTTGGAGCATGGTAGAGATTTTGGCTTATCATTGATATAACAGGACATATACCATGCAGTAATTAAGGTGCTAGACTGGTGCTATAATAATTAAATTAAATACATTATTTCAGTTTTTTTCTTTCTTGATTCAATATATTCTGGTCCTAGTCCAGGACGGAATTGCCATTAAAGCACGATATAACTCTTTAAAATGATATCTATATACTCAAAAAAAGTTCTATAAAATTATTTTAATTCGCGGTCATGTGACAATGTGCTAAAGCAGGTAGATAAAGTAAGTGATTCAACATAAACTTCATTTCAAACCAAGAATTGATGAATGAATGAGGTGTAATTGGGTGCATTATTGTGTAACAAGTACTGGGAGTATGGATTACCGAGTTTAGGTAGAGTTTCAATACTTTCAAATAATTCTCTTCATTAACAGGTTAATCAGCTATAATTACGAGGAGTAATACACTGGCTGTCGTAACACATAACCAATATTCTATTCATTTTGATGGAGCGTGTTGAGTGTGTGCTTATAATTTTGATTTTCAATCTCCATTTTTATGTTTCGTATCATCAGTAAGAACTAATTTCGGAAAGTTTGAATGGTTTCGAGAGGTTTGACTGATTTCCGTTAAACCGTGAACTTTTAATAACTTTGGATCTTAGTGCGGAAGAGCTAGTCCATGGAAGAGATTTTGCATAAAACTTTATTATTTTCATTATCATTTTGTTTAATAGTTTATTTTTAAATATGTTAGTTCGCTCACTTTATTTTGACATGAGATACAAAAAACAGAATAATGAAAAGAATCCAGCTTCATAGGAGTTTACTACATACCGTGAATCCTTTCCATCGTATATTGCGACACGTACCAGGAATAAGGCGCTTTGTTGCAAAATAAACATTTTTTTCCTATTTTCCAAAACTGAAACTATATAATACTCTAAACATAATTTACGGCTTAATCCTACAGGAACACAATTTGGATTACGGCTTAAATATCCATTCATAAAAGCTCAACGGTGGAATAGGCCAAAGCCTAAAACTAATTGTCATACAAAATTAGTAGTTTACTGTACAGGGTGAGTCCACGATAGAGTAAAGTTCATTATCTCATTTGTTTCGGGAATGACGAAAAAATGTTAAATACAATAGTTTTAGAGAATGTTAAGGTGCACAGTATAAAATTATTTTTGCGTATACCGGGTACTTTAAAAAAGTGTGGCCGGTATAACATATGTTTTTAGTGTTCCGTACGGAACACTTATAAGATCACTTCGGTGTCTGTCTGTCTGTCTGTCTGTCTGTCTGTCTGTCTGTCTGTCTGTCTGTCTGTCTGTCTGTCTGTATGTCTGTATGTCTGTCTGTCTGTCTGTCTGTCTGTCTGTCTGTCTGTCACACCCGATTTTCTCGGAAACTATTTGACATAGAAAGGTGAAATTTGGTAATAATATAGGAATTGATGGCCTCATCAGAGCCATGTAGTTTTGAGAACTAAATTTGGAAGTGAAAAAAAAAATTTTTTACTAGGTCATCGAGTGTGGTGTCAAATGAAAGCTTGTGAAAACACGAGTAAAAAATATATATATAATATTATACTTGCGCGCACTTTTCTTTGTATTATTTTTAAAAATTCGCGAAAAATCGCTGTCCCGGGCCTTATCTCGAAAAGTACTTATCAAAAAATTTCGAAAAAATTCTGGAATATTCTCCACGGGGTGTAGATTGAATGAAAATTATCACGAGTGCATTACCTTTAATAATTTATATGGTATACAAAAAAAACAAAAATTTCAAGGTCATCAGATTTCAGTAAAGATTGGAAACAAACTTTGTTGAAAACTCATTTGGGGTGTGTTTTATGAAGTCACTGATCATTTTATACCACCGTAACATAAATTTTGACTTAAGAGGTTCGTTTTGAGGGGTGAAATCGGAAGTGAAAAAAAATTTTTTTTACTAGGTCATCGAGTGTGGTGTCAAATGAAAGCTTGTGAAAACACGAGTAAATATATATATATATATATATATATATATATATATATATATATATATATATATATATATATATAATATATATAATGTAATACTTGTAATAATTTATTTGGTATATAAAAAAAACAAAATTTCAAGGTCACCAGTTTTCAGTAAAGATTGGAAACAAACTTTGTTGAAAATTCATTTGGGGTGTGTTTTGTGAAGTCACTGATCATTTTATGCCACCCTAACAAAAATTTTTATTTTAAAAAACAATCAACGTACGGAACACTAATTGTGCAAGTTCAACTTGCACTTGACCGGTTTTTTTAAATGGAACATCTTATTTTCTAAATTATTGTTAAATTCTTCGTAAAATTTTATAACTTTTTTATTAAAAATGTTATAAACCTAAACCTAGTAGTTTTTCTAATATTTCATTTTTTTTTAAAAACACTAGTTTTCAGTTTTGTAAACAATTGCCAGTAGAGCCATTGTTTCTGAAGGTGGAATACTCATAATTGGTACGAGCGTTCTATAGAGATAAAAAAAAGATATATCTGAAGAAATTTGAGTTAGATGCTACAGGGTGTTCAAAATAAATTTATGCATTTCGACTACTTTAAATTGAAAAACCTCAAATTTTTTAAACGTATTTTATTATTTTTTCTGATAGATTTTACAAAACCCTTCAACTTTTATTAAGTATGTCATAAACCTATTTCTAATAGTTTTCGATTTATTTTGAATTTTTCAATTTTTATCCTTGTTTTTAATACACTTACGCTATTGTGAAAACAGAAACAAATAGTTAATAATAATTTTAATATGGTTTAACTTATCTAATGATTAATTATTATGACGTAATAAATGTTCAAAAATATGCTGGTCTACTTGAATACACATGTTTAGTGGTTTTACTACATTTTCCTTCACTTTCCTTAGCATAAAGGGCGTTATTGTCTGGCATGCGTCCCGTATCCTATTTTCCATATCTACTGGTGTTGTAGGGGGATTCACATAAACACGATCTTTAATGTAGCCCCACAAAAAGAGGTCTAAAGGTGCTAAGTCACATGATCGATTGGGCCACTGAATGAATCCATCCCTACCGATCCATTTTTGTGGGTTACGATCGTTTAAAAGTTCCCGAATTTCCCGGTGGTAATGAGCAGGAACTCCGTCTTGTTGAATCCCCATTTCCCTCTTTCAAGGTTATCAACTTCTTCAAGAAGTTGGGTAATTCGGTTTGAGGAAAAAATATGGACCAATAATTCGAAAATTTAATATTCCACACCATACATTAAGCGACCAATGGTTTTGATTTTGAACTACCCGGACCCAAAATGGAATAACTGTTGAATAATAATGCATGCTATGGCTGTTAACTGCTCCATTACTGCGAAAAGTAGCTTCATCAGAAAACATTATTTTGGATAAAAAATTTGGATCGGCCTCTATTGCTTCATTCACGGTGGTACGAAAGTTTACTCGTCGTTCAAAATCACGGTCTTGAAGTTCTTGGTGTAGTTCCATATGTATTCCACGTATTTTCTCGTGGTGCGATTAGCCGTAGATTGGAAAGTCAGCTAGTTGACGGCTGCTGACCTGGGGATTATCTTCAACATGAAGTCAAATCTCTATTTCTTTTTCCTCATTGGTAGCATTCTGGTTTACTATTTTCCGTTTCGTATACTCAACGCTATCACTACCATCAAACCGTTCCTTTAAGCACTGAAAAGATTTTCTAGATGATATAAGTCTATTAGGCTCCGTAAAGCCTTACTGCCAAAAGACAATTTTTTCCCGCCTCGCCCAGTATAAAAACCATATCAGTTAATTAATTTTTAGGAAAATCCATACCTATTAGCTTTATACGTCACTTACTACAACAAATTAAACTATTTTTACTTGCTTAATAGACATGTCAAAATTTGACAATGTCTACATTTTTGTTTTGTCTTGGCAATTATGATGTTATAGCGTAAGTGTATTAAAAACAAGGGTAAAAATTGAAAAATTCAAAATAAATCGAAAACTATTAAAAATAGGTATATCACATACTTAATAAAAGTTGGAGGGTTTTGTAAAATCTATCAGAAAAAATAATAATATACAGGGTGTGCCGTTGAAAAAATTTGAGATTTTTCAATTTAAAATAGCCGAAATGCATAAATTTATTTCGAAAACCCTGTAGCATCTAACTCATATTTCTTTACATCTATCTTTTTTTTCATCTCTATAGAATGCTCGTACCAATTATGAGTATTCCACCTTCAGAAACAAAGGCGCTAATGGCAATTTTTTACAAAACTGAAAATTAGTATTTTTTTTTTAAAATATAGAAAAATTACTAGGTTTAGGTATAAAACATTATTAATAAAACAGTAATAAAATTTTAAGCAGAATTTAAAAATAAATTAGAAAATAAGGGGTTCCATTTAAAAAAAAAAACGTATATTATATCGGCCACACTTTTTGTAAGTATACTCAAAAATAATTTTAAACTATGCACCTTAACATTCCCTAAAACTATTGTATTTAACATTTTTTAGTCATTCCCGAAACAAATGATATAATGTACTTTACTCAATCGTTGACTCACCCTGTACTGTTAGAGAAATTGCTTAACACGATTTTTTGCTTTGGTAATAAATATACAAATAATATATATATATATATATATATATATATATATATATATATATATATATATATATATATATATATATATATATATATATATATATAACAGACCGCATATCAAGATAAATTTTGTAACGTGTGCAAAACTGTCCTCAGTTTGAGGCATCTTTTTTTGTACCCTGTGAGAAGTTGTTTGTCCCACGCCTGAGCGCAATTTTGTAACATTGGAACTTGCCCGCACGTTGTGGTGTCATTTTGTAGCCTATGAAAAAGTGTTTAATTGAGCCCCACGTACACTGCGTCATTTTGTACCGTTTGAATATTGGACGCCCCAAGCTTGAGTACAATTTTCTTGCAGCCCCGCTTTAATTTCTGATAATAAATTGAGTGAAACCTGATTTTAAAAGAACTAAAGAAATTAAACACACACTAGCTCAGTTTTCTTTGGTAGAGAGATATGGGTAAGAGATATTTGTCTTACGTCTTTTTGGAATTATTTTCTATTTTTTTTAAAAAGCTTCAGTTGTACAAGTCTTTTGGGCACCACTCATTTTAAAATAGAAAGGATTTAACTTCAGCTAAAAAAATGAGAAAAAACTGAAGTGTTTTATGGATATTACTAAAAAGAATTAGTCTAGTACAACTTATCCTGAAAAGAAAAATAAGTATTCAGTGAGACACTAGCTTTAATCAACAAAAAGAAAATTTATTCATGTTTTAAAATGAAAAGTTCTAACCTTTACAGTTTTACCTAACAAATTCTAGCCTAACTAGTAGTTGTTACATTAAAATTTTAGACTATTATAACCCCCGAAGACGAGAAATCGTGCTTTACACTTCACTTTTTAGTCTGTTTTACATTGCAGTTAAGGCACTACTCTCGAATAAGTCTATTGAAGGGAGTTTTGTTGACTTACTATTTTTTATTCCTGCTGTGATCGACTACGCCCGATTTCACACTTTTTCTTAACAAACACTTAGAAAGCCCACTACGGCTTTTATTGAAGAAACTGGTACTTTTACTTAGCGGCTCTGGTGAAAATTAGCCTACTTCGGCTAGATGGAAAATAGCCTCTCGGCTAGATGGTACTGCCTGGTTGCGGCTAGATGGAAAACAACCACAACCTTGGTCGGCGGCTGGATGGAAACGACCACGATTTACGGTCTGCGGAGCCTTAAATAATCGTGCGACTTTTGCCAGTAATATCACGACGCTCCAATCAAAACTGCCGATCAAACATTCCACCAATCGCGGCGTAGCGAGAGGTTCGGTCAGGAACCCGCAAAACTCACTATATACCGAACGTCTGAGAATCCCTGTTTAATATACCGTTCGAAACCAAAATTAAAATAAGTACAATTTGAAATGAAAAATCAGTAACATTACATGGTCTTAAAATCTAGGAAAAAATGAATGTTACATTTACCCCCTTCCAAAAAGAAATAGACTACACTAGTCTATTAAACTTAGGCTACTTATGAAAAGGTACAACGTGGTACACTATCACTTAATACTAAGGTCAGAACTTAAAACAAAATTACAAACTTCGGACCTTACTACTAGACTTAATTCAATTAAGCACTAATATTAAGTACAATGGAAACCAAATTAAAATCTTTGCAAGTACACAAGAATCTTATAACTAGACTTAACTTAATTAAGCACTAATGTTAAGTACATCAAAAAGTAAATAAAAATCCTTGCCTGAACATAAGAAATACCTGTTCAAAGTAACAATCGCGGTCTTCTTATATAAAAGAATCAGCTCTGTTATTGTTACCAAAACAAAAAATATAACTTTGTCTAGACTCTTGTCTAAATCAAAAAAAGTGAACTGAAATAAAATATGAACACCCCCCTTAAAATCTTTTAAGGATTGTCTGAAAATTTTCTATTTCAGCAAAAGAAATTTATAAAAATTCTTAAATAGAGAAAAAAATAAAAAAATGATTCTAGTGCAAACACTTACACTAAAAAGAAAAAGTCTTGACAGACCATTTAGCACTAGGCCAAAAAAAAAAAATATCTGGATAAATATCCAGACAAACGCTCGGGAAAAATCGCCATCCATGCTCTAGCTCACCGCTAAGAGAACATTCTAAATCTAGTATCACTACTAGTCGCACTCAGAAAATAATCGCACTCTATCGCACAATGTCGACGTCCTAAGACATCTAGACATGCTAAAATCGCCAGAAAACACGTCAGCTCATCGCCAACAAAACACTCTGGTATCGCCAGATAATCGCGCTCTATAACGCAATGTCGACGTCCTAAGACATCCAGACATGCTAAAGTCGCCAGGGAAAACGCTCTGGTTGATCGCCAGATAATCGCACTCTATAACGCAATGTCGACGTCCTAAGACATCCAGACATGCTAAAATCGCCAGAAAAAAAAGCCCCGGCTCCTCGCCAAGAAAACATTCTGGTACATCGCCAGAAAAAAGCCTCGGCTCCTCGCCAAGAAAACACTCTGTAAATAGTCCTCGACTACACAAAGTCTGCGTTCTAAAAGAACAATCTCGCCATTAGCATAGTGAGCAGCTATAAAAGCTAACAATACCACTATAGGCACAGTGAATAGCTATAAAAGCTAAAATTCACTCTAAACACAGTGAATAGCTATAAAAGCTAAAATTCACCAAACTGAATGATCCTGCTTCAAAAAGCAATGTTCACTAAGAACAGAATGATTAGTCCGCGCGCAACTAACATTCCAGGAAACATTCCCAACATAACTATATGAGACAGCAAGTCTCGAAATAGGACCTCCCTAAAGTCATAATCCTATATATAGGAGTCCATAAACAAAACGACTCAAAATCTCGCATTTTGAGCACATGCCCTCAGGCAACCAACATACACCGAAATATATACAGAAATATGTACAGAAATATATACAGAAATACATACAGGAGTTCAAATCCCAAACTCTTGGTTATGATAACTCCATACTGAGCTTGGTGAACGCTCTTAGCAAAAGCTAATCAAATCTTCGGCACATCGCACCAAAGTGACAAATCTGCCTAGAAACATGAGCCAGAAAAAAACGCCCTCCATCATTCTTCAGGGTGGCTACACAGAGATATAAAATTTAACCAGCATTGCGCTTCTCCAAGTTGCATGAAGAACCCTCGTGTACTGGTCTCGCCCTAGAACAACAACGAAAAACATTCAATCCATCCCACATAACAGGAGACAAACACCTCACCACGATATACTGAATGGTGGAGACAATAAAATACAGAATTGGTGACCCTGGAGTCCACCAACAAAAGGGAGTAGATTATAGCATCCACTAAACTGAAACGGTGTCTACCACACCACCATAAGTCAAAAAAATTTAATCAATAGGGTGTTCCGAAACACACTACTGCCAACAGCCTGTCACCACTAATAGGCTAATTGGAGCTGAGGTCGACTACAGTAGTTAGGCTCTCCTTTGGTTCAAATAGAAATAACCATTGGGTAACAAAACCCCTAAAGGTCCCAAAGGTCAAACGTTCACCCTCCATAGACTACCCTTCCAATCAGTCTGTTCCTCAGGAAGACTAACTCCCTGCCAAACGTCGTAACGGCATCTGTTAGCACCCGGTGTATCACAGCCTGTAAAAACAGATAACTCATGGGATACAACCTAAAAGGTTTACAAGGTTGACTTAACCAAGCTTCTTACGGAAATTTCCAAAAAACGAAACTGAGCTTGAAAAGCTACAGTAAGCAAAAATTGCTCAATTTTTCGGTGGCAACGCAACAAAACTTTTGAAGACGACAAGAGCTTTTCCAGCTTAATCAGAAACAAGAAGAAAATATCGTTGACAGCTAACATATTCGATCATGGTGTTAATCGTCTCCCTAGACAATAGCCTCTAGAAGAAACTGCTACAGGTATCAGGCATAACCGTTTTCTGTCAGCCCAAACTTTTAGATTACCTCTTGGAAATCTAAAAATTCGGTTAGGAATCTTCCTTCACTGCGCTTAGCCTCTCTTGACAAGGTTCTCATCTCGGTATCAGATTTTGATCATTTCTTTGTGAAACGACTGTCTTACTCTGCTCTCATCTCTTGTAAATGATCAGCCTTTAGTTCTCCTGCAGGACTTCAATTTCCTATCAATCCGATAGTATACCGAAAAAAAAACTCATCAGACGCCTATGAGTCCATGCAAAAAATTTTAAAAAATTAGCGACTCAAAGGTAACGTTTAAACGGCTCTGAAAAAAAAAGAAAGTACCCTCAGTTTGTCAATTCAGAAGAAGATCTAAATCAAAATAATCCCAGTCTTAGACTTACTGGATAAACCAAAATCAATTTACTCTTAATTGCACCCAAAATATACCATTAAGGTAATAAAAATACACCCACTCGGGTAACAAACTTTGAAATTGCTCCTAAAAATTTTGACTCTACATCACACTACACGAGCTACATCTTGCGCTTGTCCTAACTCAAGATCACCTTGGATTGCCTCTAATCAAAATTTCGCTTCCAAGTGTCAAGAACTGGATATTATTTTGGGGTCATAAGCAAATCAAATCCCGCGACCACCGACATACCAGTCTTATGATATATCCTGAGTGTGACTCTTTCGCAAGCTCGCAACAGCTGAGTCGATGTTAAACATCAACTACAATCAACCTAAGTTTGGATATGATCAGTACCCAAAACCTTAGCAAAAACTATAAAAGTAAGCTATCCTCAGCTCAACTTTTATAACAGTCAAAAAAACGAGGTCGTCACCTCTACAGAGCAACATCAAAAAAAAATAAATTAAAGCAATTAAGATAATGTAAATATAAATTATTCTTCTTCTGACAAACTTTCATCAGGGTTAGGTTCATTGAATGGTTTTAAGTCTTTAATATGCCATCGTCCTATTTTAGTCCCATGTAAATTAACTAAACCATAAACTAAATCTGAAATCTTTTCTCTTATCACGCAATGCACATACTTAGGTACCAACTTAGATGTGAATTTATCTGCTGCACTGAAAAGAATTTTATTTTTTCGCCAAACGTGATCACCTATATTAAAGGCAAAATCCCTTTTTCTAAGGTTGTAAGACTTACTGTTCCGTTCATAAGCCTTATGTATTCTACTACGCACGTCGGTGAAAATATCTTTTAAACCCTTTAAATTTTCGGCGTACGCACCCCTGTTACCCGGAATTATTTCGCTGTCAACATTGACATCCAAATCTAAATTTTTATAATACGATCCAGATAGAGGTATCTGTCTGCCGTAAACTAAGAAAGACGGTGTAAACCCGGTTACTTCGTGTTTGAATCTTTGAAATTCCTTTATCCCGATTTATCACGTGAATCATCGAATATTATTTTGAACGAAATTATATTGTAGAGGGCACACGGGATTGAAACGTATGTTAAAACTATATGTCTCACTTAAGCTCTTAAAACTCTTAGAGGTATACTGAGTACCGTTATCGCATATCAAGAGCGATGAAACTCCGTGGATTAGAAAAATATCGTTTTCTAAAATTTTCAAAAAGCATTCGGCTTTAGAGCTTTTCAAAGGAAACAACACGGTATACTTTGTTAGCCAGCAAGAAAACCACGAGAAGCCATTTATTTCCCCTTTTTGAACGTGGGAATGGGCCTACTAGATCAGCCGCTATGACTTGAAAAGGGTAATTAACCGTTTTCTCTTTTCCCATCAGTCCCATAGGTAGTGTATTTGGAGATTTCTGCGCTCCACATACTTCACAAGTCCTCACAAACTTTAAGATATCAAAACGCATTTTTGGCCATCTATACGATCTATATCAACTGTATCAATTCTTACGCCAATCTGTGCATTAAGACTGTTTTCGTCCACTGTATGATCTGGGATTCTTGACAAAGCGTCAGGAATAACATTGTGGACTCCTTTTCTATGAATTAAAGTAAATGTGTGTTGTCTCAGCCTAATCGCCCAACGCGCTAGTTTGCCACTAGGGTTTTTAATAGAATTAAGCCACAATAAACTATAATGATCTTTTATGACCGTGAAAGGAACACCTTCTATGTAAGGTCGAAACTTTTCGATGTTAAAGAGTACTGCTAAACATTCTTTTTCAACAACCGAGTAGTTACGTTCAGCCTTTGACAAAGTTCTACTGGCATACGCTATCACTCTTTCCTCACCATTGATTTTCTGTGTTAGGACGCCCCCTAAACCGGTATTAGAAGCATCGCTAGAAATATAAAACTGTTGGGAAAAAATCTGGTTGGGATAAAATTGGAGCTGAAACCAATAGCTCTTTAATCTTTATAAAAGATTCTTCGGCTGCCTTTGTCCAATCTATCGATTGTCCTTTTTTCGTCCTTTCAAAAGATCATTAATAGGCGACAACAAGGTAGAAAAATTCTCGATAAAACGCCTATACCATGAACACATTCCTACGAAGCGCTTAACTTCTGTAGTATTAGTAGGTCTCGCATAGTTAACCATGCTTGCTACTTTATCCGGATCGGTACGCAAGGAATTTGAGCCTACAATATAGCCTAAAAACTTTAGAGAAGTTTTGAAAAAATCACACTTGCTCAAATTTATCGTCAGTCCGGCCTCTTTCAATTTATCTTTTACTTCTTTAAGTAAGCGAATATGCGATTCGAAGTCTTCCGATGTTACTAAAATATCATCGAGATAGGTAAAAATATGTGGCTCATATTTCGGACCAAAAATAGCGTCCACTAAACGTTGCTGAGTTTGAGCAGCGTTCTCTAGACCAAACGGCATAGTGACGAACTGAAATAGACCTCGGCCTACTACTGCAAAAGCGGTCTTTTCCTTAGAGGATTTGTCTAAAGGAATTTGCCAGAATGCTTTTCTAAGATCTATCGAGGATACATACTTAGCATTCCTGAGTGATGTCAAAATTCTATCGATGTTCGGTAATGGATAGTTATCAAATTTGCTGACCTCGTTGAGCTTTCTTCCGTCATAGCTTAGACGATGTCACTCCGAGTGTCAACATTTCGTCTAACCCCTTACAAAATTCTGTCGATGTTCGGTAATGGATAGTTATCAAATTTGCTGACCTCGTTGAGCTTTCTTCCGTCATAGCTTAGACGATGTCACTCCGAGTGTCAACATTTCGTCTAACCCCTTATTTAATACTTTTGACATGTATGGAGACATGGCGAAGGGCCTTGTCTTTACAGGACTGGCATCAGCCGTATCTATAGACATGGTGATTTTTTTCGTTCGGCCTAACCTATCTTTACTACTTATTTCTTTGAAAGAGCTTATTTCGTTTTCTGCTTTTAAGCGTTCCGTCCGCGAGAGATCATCTAGGGTACATAGACGCGAGAAAAGGTTTCCTAAAGAACTTTCTGAATAACAGACTTTAAAACTTGTATGAGAATTGACTTCTAGGGACTGTGGATACCACGAATTATCTTTAAAATTTACAAAAATTCCGAATTTTTGTGCAAAATCACATCCTAAAACCAAAGTATGTGATAGAGAAGGTACTACTAAAGCAGAAATTACTAAATAATGACCATTGCAGGCTAGCGGCAACTCCACCGTACCTAAAACTTTTAGACGGCTGCCATCTGCAGTGGTAACACTTCTATTTTTGACGTGGCATATTTTTATACTTAAACGACTTAAAATTTTAATACCATTCTGACCTACAACGGAGGCATTTGCACCAGAGTCAAGTAAAGCCGAGAAATGGGCACCTAATAGATCTATCTTTATATGCGGTCCATTATTTAAATATTTATGCACGAATAAAGGAGACATGTGACCATTTGGAGAAGCAGGAGTTTTAATTTGAGAAGGAGAATTTTTATTAGACTTTAAAAAAAATCAGAAACTTTTTGTAACTATTTAGTCCAATCTGATTTATTGGAGTATTTCTTTACTTAAGATCCTCGTTAGAATCTTTCTTTTATCCGCGACCGGACGTTCTGAGAAAATACGACGGATTTTCAGTTCATAGTCTAACTCATATTCCAGTAGGTGATTGACTTTAAAATTGAAAGCTTCCATGATAATTTAGATTATAAAATTTAAAGGAATTGTTTAAAAAATCGTAAAAATATTTCTCCTGTGCTCCCAATAGTCAAAATAAAATCATATAAAGGCAACTAAAATGTGTAAACTTCTTTACCAAACATTTAAAAAATCTTCGACAATTTCAAAAAAAAATTTTAAGTATTGCCTTGTATTAAAATCCTTTTACCAAATATGTTAAGAATTTCCAACAAAAAAAATCTCCAAATATCGTTTCGTATCAGCAAAGTATTTATAATATTCATGCAAAACATCGGTGAGAAAAAAAACGTATAGTTTTTTGTTCGGTTATCCGCAAAATAAACAGTGTAAAATTAAAGTCGACCAACACATCTGCTAATCTGAACTATAAAGCTAGCTTTTAAGAAAAAAGTAGGAATCGCTTATCTTAAGAGTCAACAACAATATTCAAATATCTATATCAGATAAATTGAAATAAAAAAATTCTACAAATTTCCTGCTTTTGTCTTACTGCTATAGTGTAGTTTCGTTTAATAAATATTATGAAATAGAAATATCTGCAAAGTTAGAGCTTTTATTTTGTTCGAAAGCTAGTACACTGAACCCTTTTTTAAAAAAATAAAATTCCAAAAGCCCCGCGTTGACAGCGCTATTTTGTAACCTATGAAAAACTGTCCTCAGTTTGAGGCATCTTTTTTTTGTACCCTGTGAGAATGTGAGAAGTTGTTTGTCCCACGCCTGAGCGCAATTTTGTAACATTGGAACTTGCCCGCACGTTGTGGTGTCATTTTGTAGCCTATGAAAAAGTGTTTAATTGCGCCCCACGTACACTGCGTCATTTTGTACCGTTTGAATATTGGACGCCCCAAGCTTGAGTACAATTTTCTTGCAGCCCCGCTTTAATTTCTGATAATAAATTGAG
The DNA here is from genome assembly GCA_019049505.1 of Pachyrhynchus sulphureomaculatus. Taxonomy (NCBI): domain Eukaryota; kingdom Metazoa; phylum Arthropoda; class Insecta; order Coleoptera; family Curculionidae; genus Pachyrhynchus; species Pachyrhynchus sulphureomaculatus. Next base: position 89,472,923 of record CM032454.1, on the reverse strand, counting down.
TGAAACCTGATTTTAAAAGAACTAAAGAAATTAAACACACACTAGCTCAGTTTTCTTTGGTAGAGAGATATGGGTAAGAGATATTTGTCTTACGTCTTTTTGGAATTATTTTCTATTTTTTTAAAAAGCTTCAGTTGTACAAGTCTTTTGGGCACCACTCATTTTAAAATAGAAAGGATTTAACTTCAGCTAAAAAAATGAGAAAAAACTGAAGTGTTTTATGGATATTACTAAAAAGAATTAGTCTAGTACAACTTATCCTGAAAAGAAAAATAAGTATTCAGTGAGACACTAGCTTTAATCAACAAAAAGAAAATTTATTCATGTTTTAAAATGAAAAGTTCTAACCTTTACAGTTTTACCTAACAAATTCTAGCCTAACTAGTAGTTGTTACATTAAAATTTTAGACTATTATAAACCCCGAAGACGAGAAATCGTGCTTTACACTTCACTTTTTAGTCTGTTTTACATTGCAGTTAAGGCACTACTCTCGAATAAGTCTATTGAAGGGAGTTTTGTTGACTTACTGTTTTTTATTCCTGCTGTGATCGACTACGCCCGATTTCACACTTTTTCTTAACAAACACTTAGAAAGCCCACTACGGCTTTTATTGAAGAAACTGGTACTTTTACTTAGCGGCTCTGGTGAAAATTAGCCTACTTCGGCTAGATGGAAAATAGCCTCTCGGCTAGATGGTACTGCCTGGTTGCGGCTAGATGGAAAACAACCACAACCTTGGTCGGCGGCTGGATGGAAACGACCACGATTTACGGTCTGCGGAGCCTTAAATAATCGTGCGACTTTTGCCAGTAATATCACGACGCTCCAATCAAAACTGCCGATCAAACATTCCACCAATCGCGGCGTAGCGAGAGGTTCGGTCAGGAACCCGCAAAACTCACTATATACCGAACGTCTGAGAATCCCTGTTTAATATACCGTTCGAAACCAAAATTAAAATAAGTACAATTTGAAATGAAAAATCAGTAACATTACATGGTCTTAAAATCTAGGAAAAAATGAATGTTACAATATATATCTATATATATATATATATATATATATATATATATATATATATATATATATATATATATATATATATTATTATATATATATATATATATATATATATATATATATATATATATATATATATATATATATATAAATGGGATCCTACACTGATCTAAAGATACAGAATATTATTTTGTCAAAGGAAATATTTCTTAAGTTGGTAGTATTTTTAACAAGTCTTATAACTAACTAAAATCGGGCTCAAAACGTTATTGGGCGCTGCCTTATGTCTAACTTCCATATCTTTCTGTCATTTCATTGGCTTTCTTTTAGCTTCCTTGAGCTCAATTGCTATGGAGATTTTTTTCTTTTCAGACCTTTTTTGGTCCATATCCTTCTATTATTGTTCTCTAATTTAAAGGGTAGAAGTCATACACAATATCCTTTTCTTAAATGTTTATTTACTAGCAGTCCGCGTGATATTGTCTTTCATATTTTTATATATGCTATTGACCCATAATATAAAGTTTTTAAGACCGTTTAGTAGGAGTAGCTAGTACTGTTTTTCTGTAGCATTTTATATAACTTCTTAATAGGAACAGTGCCATTGATTTTAGGAAGATTTATCAGTATGAAGTAGTTTGTGTTTAACTTTTTAACTTCCCTTCATAGAGAGAAGTATTATATGCGTAAAATAATTCCTTTCTAGATTTTTTAGGGTCCTTAAAATACGAAATTCCCTCAGTCTATCTGTTGGTGCGTTAGCGCGATAACTTGCAAACGAAATGAAATATCGTTTTCAAATATAGTAGACATATAAACACTGAAGTAACAACCTATAATTTTTGGGCAGTATCACTAAAGGGGTCAAAGGGGTGGGAGTCGATAAATTTAGTTCATTTTCTCAATTTTTGTCTTGGTTATTGGTTGGTATAATGAAAAATTTTTTAGCAGAATAATTTATAGTTGAATATATAATGAGTTAAAGAGATAAGGGGGGTGTTAGAGGGGTTGTTTCAAATATATCGGTTACCTGTCATTTTCAGGACCCTTAAAGCCAATGATCCCATAAATTGTGTTTATTTAATTATTTTCAATCAATTACTTACGATCAAAAATATAAAATGCTAATGAGGCGGGGACGGATATAAAGAGGTTGCGTTACATGTCGTGTTAATACCTTTTCACTGTTCTTTTAGAGAAAACTCTAAAAATTTTGTTTTTTACCATTTTCAATTATCCATAGGCTAATCTATAAGGCTAATGAGGCACAAGAGGGGGTTAAAAGAATTACTTTTTATATGTCATTGTATTTGGAGCAAAGGGCTCTGAAAATTTTGTTAGTTTGTAGTTCTTTTCAAGATTCTTGTAGTAAAATAATTTTATTCATTATTTTTGCTGAATTCCAATTAATCAAACATGTAAGGGATTAATGAGGTAGAGGAGGGGGCTAGGGCGTTGCTTCGTATATCTCATACTGTATAATCTCTTTAGGGTTCTTGAAGTAAAGGAACCTGAAAATTGTGTTATTTTTTCTTTTCAACTGTTCGAATGTGTAAGATGTTTCACGATGTAGGGAGAAATCGGAAAATCCTATTATTTTTTCAATATTTTAAATTTTAGCTGACATAAAGGGTGTTTTTTTATAGAGGTATAGAACTTTGAAATGGAATAAAACAAAGATGAATTTTTAAATTGACATGAAATTTACTTTATTCGAAAGATAATCTTCTGGCATTATAATTTAAATATGACTTCTGGCATATGTCCGCCACGGCTGGCTCGGACGTAGTCTAATCTGGAGGTCCAATTTTCGATGACTTTTTCCAACATTTGTGGCCGTATATCGGCAATAACGCGGCGAATGTTGTCCTCCAAGTGGTCAATCGTTTCGGGCTTATCGGCGTAGACTAGCGACTTCACATATCCCCCCCCACAGAAAATAGTCTAGCGGCGTTAAATCGCACGATCTTGGAGGCCGATTCACGGGTCCGAAACGTGAAACTATGCGGTTACCAAACGTTTCCTTCAATAAATCAATTGTGGCACGAGCTGTGTGACATGTTGCGCCGTCTTGTTGAAACAACAGCTTCTGCACATCATGGTTGTTCAATTGATGAACGAAAAAGTCAGTAATCATGGCTCTATAGCGGTCACCATTGACTGTAACGTTCTGACCAGCATCGTTTTTAAAGAATTACGGACCAATGATTCCACCAGCCCATAAAGCACACCAAACAGTCAGTTTTTCTGGATGTAAACGGTGTCTCAACATATACTTGAGGATTATCATCACTCCAAATACGGCAGTTTTGTTTATTGACGTATCCATTCAAACAAAAGTGAGCTTCATCGCTAAACAAAATTCGCTTATGAAAATCGGGATCAACGGCAATTTTGTTTTGGGCCCATTCACCGAATCTACGCCTTGCTAGGTGATCGTGTGGCTTCAATTGTTGCACGAGTTGGATTTTGTAAGCACGCAAACCAATATCTTTCCGCAAAATCTTCCATAAAGTGGATGGACACATATCCAATTCCTGTGCACGATGGCGGATAGACTGATTCGGGTCTTCCTCTACGCTACGCTCTACAGCAGCAATGATTTCTTCTGTACGCACTGTACGACGTCTCTGTGGATGCGTATTATCATTTAGAGTAAACGTGGTGCGAAAACGTTCCATAGTTAATCGAATTAATTGCTCTGATGGACGATTATGTTGACCGTAAAATGGACGTAGTGCGCGATACGTATTTCGAACAGAACCATGATTTTCAAAATAAATTTGCACAATTTGGAAGCGTTGTTCAGGCGTCAGTCTATTCATATTAAAATGCCAAACCAAACTAAACATAAATCACTTGACAGCTGACAAAACGGCCGCCAGTTAAAAAAGTGTTGCCTACTTAAAGTTTTATACCTCTATAAAAAACACCCTTTACTATGTAAAAGAAAATGTCAGTTTCTAGTTGTGATCTCTGAAAGTCTTTCCGTTTCAATTTTTTTTTCTGTGATTAATATGTGTTTAGATTAAGGTATTTCTTAGTATAAGAAAGTAAAATCTTAATTAATTTAGTTGAGAATTACGTGTTGAAAGGGTAGTACTGTGTAAATCACTTTACCAGCTCTTTCTATTAGCTGTTTTAGATAAAACATCTTATCTGTACATGTCCATCCGGCTCGGAGTCAGGATTGTTCTTCTTGCTTTTTATATTCCATCTCAATTAAGTCTTTAAGAATTCTGTATCTACACTTCTGTAACTGGCGCAATCCAATTTTGGAGTAAAGGTAAGAGCACCATTTAAATATAAACTTATGTGAATTGACAATCTCTCCAATAATTTTGTGGGGACATTTAATTAGTTATTTAGGAATTCCTTTTAGACCTGTAATTTGCCCATTTTTAAGTTGGAGTACTACATTTTTAAGAGTTGTAATTTCATTGTGAATTTTTTAGCCCAGAATCAGATTATCCAACGGTAAATTAAATATATATTCTCGCTCTTCGGTAAGCATGTGTATAACTTGTGCTTTAATAAGTCACTTCGTTGATTATAGCATATATAAAAGTTGAATTATAAGGGAAAGATGAGAATTTCAAACTATTTAAAATACTTTTGAAGAATATTTTAGAATTCCAGTTATTTTCACTGGTCGCTGAACTTTAAAATTCCTGATATCGTTAGCTTTTTCTTTCAGTTTTTTTTTAATATTTTGATTAAGATTACTTTATGTTGCTGTACAGATCTAAATCAGGTTATTACCTTACCTAAATTGTTTCTAAGCGATTTTGTTTTATGATAGCTTTTTTAATACATTTAGCTTAATGTAGGCTATATTTTGCATGATGACTAATTTTAGCGAGTTCTATAAATTGTTAAAGGAAATAATTAAACAGCACCCTGTAGTATCCATGCACTTATAGGTATATGTGTTACCTATCCTTAATAGAGGTAAAACAAAAATGACGTTTAATTACGATCTTATATTAGTAGCAAACATGCATTTCTTCGCTTCAGGATCCCTAGCTAACGAAACATACTACATATTTTTAAGTGTCAATGGGTCTGTCGGCCATCCTCGATGAATTTTTCTCATTTAACATTTCATTACCTCTGAACAACCATAGCCATTAATAATTTGTCAAGTTGAAACAAATTTACGATGAATTATACCTATAGTATCACACGAAACAAGCAACATTAATTTGATTTTTAATCGAAGTTTTAGTATATTTTTTCGCGTTATTGTGTCATATTGAACATATCATGCTTATTAGCAGTAACAATTAAGAAAGATTACTTTTAAAAGCTAGTATAATTTTCTGAAATGTTGCTTTCAAAAACTTCTAATTTCCATATAAAAAGTGTTTTGCATGGACTTTTCTCTTAAAGTTGTTTAAAATGTTTTTCTGTTGATGTCTTATGCTTTTTACATTATTTTTGATAATAAATTATGATCATCCGACATAGTTAACGAATTCTGAATAATTTTTGGTGTTCAAATTAATATTGGTCTTGCTATCTTTTGTCTAAAAAATGTTTATGCCATTCAAGAATTTGTTTTCTTAATCAGCAATCTTTGCTAAACATTTTTTTCATTATTGTATAAGACATCTGTCTTAGTCATCTCTCCATACTTTGAGCTAAAATTTAGAACGATAATCTGGAAGGAATACCGCTGTAAAATAGCTGAAGCCACCGACTTCTGATATTTGTTTTAAAAAAATCACAAAGTTAATCATGTTGTGAGCTTTAAAACTTATTTTTGTTTTATTTTTATACGAATTAAGATGTAAATTACTTGATATTTGCTGAAAATCGGATATCAGTTTCAGCTAAAACCACGTAAGTTCAAATAAATAAAGAAATAATCCAACAAAACTCTATATTCCAAATAAGGTCATTATTTATGATTCTGAACAAACGAATGAAACAAATTTGATCTAATAATTTTTGTATATATGTATAACGACCTAAAAAACTCTTGTTTCCGAGACTAGTTTTCGGATTAACAGTGTTTTCAAAACAGTGGGTTGAATATGGTCATGCTTATTATATTTTTGAATAATATTTTTCTTTTTTATGGGCGTAGTACACGTGCTACAAGAAAATCCCTGAAGCGCAACAGGGGCCACGCGTGTGCGGAAAAAAGCAAAAAGTTTTAAATCTCTGTAAATTGTACTCGGTTGGAATCGCAATTAATTTCAAAACAGTGAGGTTCTAGATATAAAAGACTGCTTAAAAAGGTTTGTATGAGGAATGGTAAGCTGAACCTTATACGGAGATGAAACATTAACGTAACGCATATTCCTAATATGCACCGCTTCTATCAAACACTTTCCATGAAAATACTTGCAGAATAGACGCAAGTCGCCAACCGTTTTTCAAGTTTCTAAGGAATCAAGGTTGCTGATGAGTTTTAGGTCCCCAATTAGGCGAACAGCTCTTTCTTGAATAGAATCCAACAAATCCAGTGTATGTTTGGATGCAGGAAGCAGTATTCTATCGTTGGTCGAATTTGAGCTTTGTACAGAATTAAGAGTTGCGAGCGTAAAGCTTTCTAGACCGAAATATTATTCCTAACTTTGAAGAAGCTCTCTTTGCTATATATGTAATATGTTCGTGCCAAGACATATTTGTTCCCAAATTCATGCCAAGGAAATTGAGTAACGCTGCTAGAGGAATAAAGTATCCCGACATAACTATGTTGGGTTCAGCAATGTTAACTTCTAAAAAAAACTACCTATTGGATTTCTATTGCATTAAATTTTACTTGGTTGCTATTACCTCGAGATAGAATTCTTTCAGATCTTCGTTAAATCGAACGACTTTCTGCTGTCTGCGGATATTTGCCCGATGTTCGAGAGATGAAAGTGAATGAAGAATGGCGCGTTGAGGCAGACTTGCGTTGATAGTGAAGATACTAGAAAGAAATCCGTCGGCTGACACTCGTAAAGAACGCTCTCTAAGAAAACACAAGAGTCATAAACAAAACTTTTTAGACATAGCATAAGAGCATAGAATCGACAATAATCTGTTTTGCCAAACTCGGCCAAATGCCTTTAATATATTGTGCAACGAGATTATCCAAAATGTTCAATTGGGTGGTTCCAAACATGTGTTACATAAGTTAGTTAATGCCAAATCTTAAGCGGTTTAGGAGCCTCTCTGTCACTGCTCGGTAGGATATTCGATGTTGACAATAGTGTGTGATCGGAAGAACCTAACGGCAGATTTACGGTGACAGGTGTATGACCTCTGGATTGGTGATTAAAAGTAGGTCAAGAAGACTGGCAAACCCTTTATCTTAATCCGGGATCCATATTGTTTCATCGATATGCTGAAGTAAAATTACAACTGATTGAGAATGACTCAGCTTCACGATCTTGTTCGTCGCTCGTATTTGAGTACTTATGTTAGTTGATGTTGTGGCATTAAAATAGCCGAGGAAGGCAATTTCGGCACTTGAATAACTAATCTGTAAATGATCGATGGTGTCTGCAAGAGAAGCGAAAAGTGTTCTAAAATTAGTATCACTTGGTGATCGATAGAGGCCGCAGATAAATATTGTGGTTATCATTTTTTTTTACCTATATAACATTAAATTTTTCTAATAAAATATATAATAATAAAATATAGTGTAATAGCTACTATTTTACCGAGAAGGCCTTAGATTATCAATGGACCTCAGTGTAATTAATTCTAGAATCTTTACACACGTATAGAACACAAAAAAAATAATGAACATACCTTTCTATGTATAGTGCCTAGTAGCAAAATACTACAAGAACGATACATTACTAAATATAATTGAGTACGCTTAAAAGTATTGCATGAAAAAGCTGCGTAAATATTCGAATAATATTGGATTTATCATATTATCTAATTTGAAGGATTATTAAATAATCTTTAGAAAAAATAACCGGTCAAGTGCAAGCTGAACTTGTGCAATAAGTGTTCCGTACGTTGTTTGCTTTTAAAATAAACAATTTTGTTACGGAGGTATAAAATGATCAGTGACTTCACAGAACACACCCCAAACAAGTTTTCAACAAAGTTTGTTTCCAATCTTTACTGAAAACTGATGACCTTGAAATTTTTTTTTTTTTTTTTATATACCAGATAATTTATTAAAGGAAATGCACTCGTGATAATTTTCGTTCAATCCCCGTGAAGAATATTCCAGAATTTTTTCAAAATTTTTTGATGAGTACTTGTCGAGATAGGGCGGGGGGCAGCGATTTTTAAAGATTTTTTTAAAATAATACAAAGAAAAGTGTGCGCAGCTACTACATTATATTTATATTTTTTACTCGACTTTTCACAAGCTTTCATTTGACACCACACTCGATGACCTAGTAAAAAATTTTTTTTTTTCATTTCTGATTTCACCCCCCAGAACTAACCCCTTAAATCAAAATTTAATTTTCAAAACTACACAGCTCTGATGAGGCCATCAATTCCTATATTAGGACCAAATTTTAACTTTCTATGACAAATAGCTTCGGAGAAAATCGGGTGTGACAGACGGACAGACACCGAAGTGATTTTATAAGTGTTCCGTACGGAACACTAATAATGAAATCGATCCTTCTGATCAATAGAATAATATTTTTTGAGTAATTGTTTATTGTAAGGGTGGATTATAATTATGTTACTTCTTTTTAGTAAACAGTTGATTCCAATTAACAAATAGATAGATAAATTAGTATAGAAATGCCCAGGAAACTAACTTCGTCATTACATCAAGACATATATTTTATCAAAAAGTCATCTACAATTATGTTACAGGCTTTTACTTGTCTAATATCAGTCATGAGTCAATTTAGATTACCCGAATATGATTATTATAAAAGTAAATAAATAGATCTACACAATCTTGTGTTTGCCTCAAATTAACAATAATTAGTATTATCCGGTAATTAAACACGACTCTTAGAAATAGCATGTAGGCTTGAGTTTAAATCAATTTCGATCATAAACACCAAGTTTAAAATATATATTGACTGTAAAAATTTGAACAATAACTTATACGTCGAGTTGTAGTCATTGAACTACAACTGGACGTTTTAAATAATAGGTAATTTATGATGAAACGTTAAATAGAGGAGAGGCGTCAGTGGTATTTACAACCGGTAACTGACAGTTCCATTAATGCACTATTTCTATTAAATTTGGAAATAACAATAAATAACGTAACTTTTATATTCCTCCACTTCAGGAATTCCGAAAAGAACATATGACATAACATATTCGAAATAACCTCCTCCTATCTCTCTCCACCTCTTTAATACCCTATACGTTTGATTACAAATATTGGTGCCTAAAATTTATTTATTATCTCGTTCAAATTCTCATTATACTATTTTCATTATACAAAATTATCTACTTCCAGCCATTTAACCCCCTTGCCTTTAAGTATTATCTGGGTACCAAATTTGAAATCGACATCTAATGTAGTTCAAGAGTTATTGTGGCTAGGGCGAGAGACTTAAGAGAAATTAAAAATTATTCTTTTCGTGATTTAGGAATCGGGACGCGTAAAGAATTGCAAAAATCTCATAGTGTGATTTTGTCACAAACATATGAGAGGTAGTTATTATACCTATTATACCGATATAGTCTGAATTTCTTACAAAAAGGTTGTTTTTTATATGGACGTACAGATATTTTTCAAACTTAAAATAGTTTGTACAAATTAAAATGACGAAAATTTATTACACCCACTCGACTTGGCAGACAATTTTCCAGCATAATGGAACAGGCAGATAATTTTTCGTTCGTTTTTTGCCATCGCAATCTCACATTTTAATAAAACCGAGTTGTTTGGCTTTGTAGTGAAAGTTTGTATAGTACAATGCCTTTTGGCTAGATTTTCGCGACGATAGTTGTGGAAGTGGAAATATATTTTTATAACTTTATGATATTTTAATAGTAAACTCAAAATGAGAAAATCCTAAAAAAAGTATCTTTTCACTGAAGTTCGATAATTTGTGGACATAAAAACTTAATTTCCCTTTGTAGATAAAGCATTCATATATTTTAATAATCTAATAAAATTGAGGTACTGAAAAAAAAGTTGTCATAAATGGAAAGATTATATATAAGTTTTATAACAAAACTATTTTTATTTTTTTTTTATTATAATTAAAAAGTTAATCGATCTAATCAAATAGAAGTTCTGAAAAAAAAAGTAGTCATAAATGGAAAGATCATATATAATTTTTTTTTTTTTTTTTTTATTATAATTAAAAAGTCACAACAAATTGAAAATAAATTTTTAAATTATTATCAATGACGCGTCGAAAAAAAACCAGAGCGTGTGTGACGTCACAATGTTTATTTTTCCCCAACATCATGTATCGACAAATTTATTGAAAATGTCTAATCTAAAAAGTTGTCGTGCCCGTTTCGTATCATTTTGTGCGAATACTACAAAAACAAATACCGAAAAAATGTTTTTAAATGTGCCACAAGACATTAAACGTCGAAATCAATGGTTTCAAGCAGCGACGACGTATTAATCCTAAAACAAAATCAAATTTTTTCTGTTGTGAAGATCACTTCGATGCAAGTATTTTAATGTAACTTTCGGGTGACACCCATCAAATAATTTAATTTTATAATTTAACAAATATAACAAAATATAACATATTTCAATAATTTTGATAGTATATACACAGGTAGAAGCTGTTGACAGTACTTATGTGAAAACACTAACATAGTGATGTCACAAACATGGCAGCCAATCGTGGCGCGTTAGTAGTCACATGATTTTTTTTCAATTCTATAAATTTTAATTTATTTATAATTAATTGTAAAAATTTTTTTTAAAAGTTTATTATTTATGACAAAGTTTTAAAATAAAGTAAAAAATCGATAATTATTTTTTATTCAAAAACCCAATTCGGCTCAAACATATTTTATAATAAATTTTGGACCTAATTTTGGGTCAAAACTGTGCTAAAGCGGTTAAAATTAAGAAAGACTAACCTAAATGGTTTTTTGAAAATTTCTTTTTAAAATTTAATGCTGAAACCATAACCATTTCAGTTATTGGAGATTAAATTCGATTTTTTAGGGCTATATTTATTGACCAGAAATATTCTTTTATAAAGAAAATGATGTTCACCTAAAAATGATACTCTCCTAGACTAGACATGTTATAATTTTAAAGAGGTCAGATTACACAGGGCAACAAAAAAATATTTTTGTTTTGATGCCTGGGATTTTAGAGCTGATTTTAACTATATTTGGGACGCTAAATCTATACATGCAATCCGTTTTTCTCTATCAGCTCTACTTTTTTAGATACATCAACTTATCTACCAATGTGGTTTTTATTCAGTATTTATGAGAGTTCTAAAATTATTATATATTCATTAATGTAGGTACAATGGTTTTATTGTCAGTCTGTAATTGAGTAAATTCCAGGTAAATCTATAAATAGTGGAACCATTGCCTATCAGGTACCTGAAAACTGACCCTTTTAATCACCTAACTCGGGTAAGTCTCGTCAGTTTGTGCGTTCTTACTAATGAGAGTAGATCGAATTCGGCGTGTTATTTTATGTTAAGAAAAGAGTGTTTTTGTGTTATTGAACAGAATTAAAATGAGTTCAGGTTCCAGTTCAAGAAGAAGTTGTGTAAATCAACCTGATGTGTTTTGCTATATATGCGGAGAATACATGTTTCAACAAAACAGACAAACTATTACTGACTTTGTAAAGCGAGTGTATCTTGGATACTTTGGAGTTAAGCTTGGTGATCAGGACAAAACGTGGGCCCCGCATCTCGTATGTAAAACTTGTACAGAGCATTTACGGCAGTGGACTACCGGGAAAAGAAAATGTCTAAAATTCGGCGTACCAATGGTTTGGAGAGAACCAAAAAACCACTTCAATGATTGTTATTTCTGTTTAGTAAATACTAATGGAATCAATCGAAATAACCGCAATAAGTGGACTTATCCCAATTTAGATTCGGCAATACGCCGTATCCCGCACTCAGATGAAATACCGATTCCAACATTTCATCAGCTACCACATATCTCTGATGACGAATATTTTCCCTCTGATCGCTCTTCTGATGCTAATGAAACTAACAGTGACTATGAGGGGACGTCATCAGTTCCTCAACGCTTCAATCAAAATGAATTAAATGATCTCACCAGGGATCTCAATTTATCGAAAAAAGCTTCTGAAGTACTGGCTTCTAGGTTGAACGACAAAAATTTACTGGAACAAGGAACCAAAATTACCTTTTACCGTACAAGAGAAAAAGATCTGCTACCATTCTTTTCTCAAGAAGACAATCTTGTATTTTGTCACGAAATTAGGGGACTCATGAAAGAAATGGGACTTTCTGAATATATTCCAGATGATTGGCGCCTATTTATTGACAGTTCAAAGCGAAGTTTAAAATGTGTCCTTCTACATAATGGGAATAAATATGGTTCAATACCACTAGCTCACTCAACGAAACTGAAAGAAGAATATAATACCATAGCTTGGTATTACGAACATCAATGGATGATTTGTGTAGACTTAAAAATGGTAAACTTTCTTCTTGGGCAGCAAAGTGGTTACACGAAATATCCGTGTTTCTTGTGCCTCTGGGATAGTAGGGACAAAACACACCACTGGGTTAGAAAAGATTGGCCTCAGAGAGAAAACATGGACGTTGGGGAAAAGAATGTCATTAACGACGCTTTGGTTGAAAGAGAAAAAATCATACTTCCTCCGTTACATATAAAGTTGGGCTTAATAAAGCAATTTGTAAAGGCTCTTGATAAGAATGGGTCTTGTTTTGCATATATAGGGGTAAAAAATGCATCAGTTGAGCACAGAAAAACTCAAAGCAGGGATATTTGACGGCCCACAAATAAGACAATTAATTAAGGATCCTGCCTTCATAAATTCAATGAATCAAGTTGAACGAGAAGCTTGGACATCATTTGTTGCAGTTGTAGAAAATTTTCTAGGCAAACATAAAGCTCAAAAACTATGTTGAAATGGTTAACAAGATGCTTAATAGTTTAGGGTGCAATATGAGTATTAAAATACACTATTTACACAGCCACTTAGACCGTTTTCCAGAAAATTTAGGAGACATGAGTGAGGAACAAGGTGAAAGATTTCATCAAGATATTAAAGTTATGGAGGACCGCTACCAAGGAAGATGGGACATGCACATGATGGCAGATTACTGCTGGAGTTTAAAAAAGGGACTGTTTAAAAAATCATTCAAGAATGTCGCGGAAAAGAAGCTTTCCAAGTGTTGAGTGACTATTTCATTTCTTCAATGTTTTTTTTTTGTTTGTAAGTACGACATAATATTGTATTTTGTATAACTAAAATAAAAATTTCGTATCTACTTTTGTTTACTACACTTACGGATTTGAGTTACAATAACGTAACTTATATTTCTCTAAAATTGTATATCTTAAAAATTTGAGCTCCTAGGTACAAATGAATACGTTATTTGAATTCAGGACATCAAATTGATATAGAATCAGCTCAAAAAACCTCGACACCAAAACAGCTGTTCCCCTGTGTTATTCATTTCCATCAAAGTATAAGTTCTACAGGTCTTTTATATTACTTCGCATTTTACTTTTTTGGCCTGTAAAAAAGGTTTAAGTTTAAATCTAGACTAATGCCGGCTTTGGACTTAAACTATTAACGCCAGTAAGCAAATAGAAGTTTTGAAGAATACGGAACCAGACAAACTGATAAAAATAAAAAGAAAATATTTGAAATTTCCCAAAAAGATAAACTTTCCTACCTGATTGGTACATAGAGTTTTAGGAGCGCCAATGCTTTAGAGGCCCTTATAGCTTGACGTGAGATGATATCCTAATAGTCGTGGTCAGATTCAGGAGGCCATCAAAGCTCTAACGGTTGAAGGAAAGTTTTATCCGGGTTGGCAGAGCTAGCTTGATAGGCGCGGAGCTTCCCCATAACTAGTACCACTACTAACATTAGTTATGGTAATGCACGCCATTGTCTAGGTATATTACTACATCTACATCCCCTATCCCAAAAGTAACTGAATTTTTCGAGAAAAGAAAAAACTAGTTGTGCCAGCTAAGCTTTTACTGTCACAAACGGTAACTTTCGTAATTTTTTTTTATTGTTCACCTCCCCGCCTGAGTAGGGATTTTTTTCTCTTCTTTTATATCTGGAGGATATCGGCGAGGATGTCATAATACCCATTAACGTTGTCCAAGTGCCGAGACATACATTTTTGTACTTCACAGCACCTTTTTAGACAACGCGCAAGTACTGCCATGGACGTTATCGCATTTCTGCAAATAATTTCTACCTAATATAATTAAATAAATTAATAAAATAAAGTATACCAACCTACTGGGATTGGAACCTGAGACCTTCTGCACCGCAAACAAATTACTGCGCCACGGAGCCACTGGCCGCCATATTAATATAGTGTTCGCAGTTTTATGACATTTGTTTCATTGGATGTATAGTAATGGAGTGTTAACGTGCGTTTTTGATAAACTGTCAGAACACGAAACGTCAACAACAAATTGCTGTACCAATAATTCTTTGAATTCATACACCAAAGAATATTTATCCAGTAGTCAAGTGCATCATTGGTTTAAATGATTCCAAAGTAGTTGTGTGATTATTGAGAACAAAGAGAACTGAAGGAGTTTTAAAAACTCGTCTAAACGAAGTTAACATTCAAAGAGTGCATAATTTCTGCAAGGAATATCCCAAAATGTACTTGAGAATGACAGAAGATAAAAACATAGATTCAAAAATTAAGATATGCCCTACCATGTCGTTAAGCTGAGAGAGAGCATATCGATTAAAATATATATTTTAAAGAATTATAATTGAGGCACCGGATTGCAAAACTGCCTCTACGCAAGACCTCTGTTTCCCTACCAGGCAGGAGAGAGGATAACGCTGTGAATGCGTCGATCGACGGACAAAATCAATTTAAAATACAATAATCAACTCGTCGTTTTTCTGTTAATAATTAATGAATCAAGTTAATTTTTACGTAGAAACCCTCTTTAGGCTTGTGCGCTTCTTATGGATAAAATTGTTTGTTTAATTTGTTACTAACAATGTATAAAATTTACGCTTAAAAATTTCAATATTAATTAAATAATTGACCAAAATGACCAATATCGACTTATTTTTCATACATTTGTGAGTATCATATCGAAAATTCAGGCCACTATGTTAATTTCTGCAGCAATGGTATGGATAAATAAACAAGCACGCACGAGCTCTTAGCGCACGCTCACGTTTTTATGCAGCTAATCCTAGTGAAAATTGTTTCTTGAATCCCTGCCAAGAAATATATTGTTTTCTTATTTGGTTATTTTTGTTAAAAAAATCTTTATTGTTTTTTATTTTTATTCATAATATAACACTGAAGTTGAGTGTTTTTTGTGAGGAGTGTACGAAAATACGCTCAATTAGTTAAGTGTTTTTTTTAGAGTGCTTTTATGTAAGGGTATGTAGATATAAAATTTTTCAAGTAAAAATTATTTATATATATATATATATATATATATATATATATATATATATATATATATATATGTATATATATATATATATATATATATATATATATATATATATATATATATATATATCTTATCTATCTATCTATCTATCTATCTATATATATATATATAAGAAAGAGGAAGGACAGTAACAGGGCAGTGGCAACAACTACCTTCCGGAAGTGTACAGAACACTCTTAACATTTACAATTCTTTCAAATCATAAATTAGTATTTACTGTTGAGGAGGAGATTGACTGTGCTGTTCCGTTTCTGGATACTAGGGTTGTACACTCAGAAAATAATACAGTCAAACTGGACTGGTATAGGAAAAAATCAAGTTTTGGTAGATATATCCCCTTCCATTCTTATCACCCTATGAAACAGAAACTGAACACCATCAGAGGACTAAAGAACAGAATAGATAAGATTTGCCACCCCTCATTTAAAGAAAAAAATGTAAAACTGTTGGAAAACATTTTGTTGGACAATTACTACCCTAAAGCTCTAATTAAAAAGTATTTTCAAAGACCCCCCTTCAAATTAATCCAACTCTCACTACTAATGTCGATATTAAAGTAGGAAAGTTACAATACATTGAAGGCCTTTCCCAGTCTTTGTCTTCTCTTTTTAAAAATACAAACATTAAAATTGCCAATTACAACATAAAAAGAATAAATTGGTTTTACACCAATTTAAAAGATAAAACCGACACTTTACAAAGATCTAATATAATCTATGGCATTCCCTGTCAATGTGGTTTGGTCTACGTTGGACAAACTTCACAAAAGCTCTCTAAGAGACTAGCGTTACACAAAAGTGATAGTAAACACAAACCTAACGCAACTAGCTTGAGCTTACACGTAAATAATACAGATCACAGAGTACAATATAACAACAGCTTCATTCTGGATGTTGAGACTAATTATTTCAGAAGAAGTTTCTTGGAAATGTGTTACATAAAAACCTGTAAAAATAATCTCAATCACAAAAAAGACATAGAAGGATTGAGCTCCATGTATACTTATCTACTAACACAAAACTATACCAAACCAATAAAAAAGAACGATTTTTATGAAAAAAATTAGTTTCTAGTAAAGTTGACGTTTCTTTTCTCTTTCTGTCATTTTTGCTATTTATTACCAGTTACTTTTCTATATCTTGTTAAAATTAAATAATTAAAAAATTAAATATGACAAATAATAAATAACGTCCAGTATTAATTTTCTCTTTCAAATTTTTGAATTTTTAAATTGGCCTATGAATCTCTTGATTATAAAATTAAAGAATTAATATAATTAATAATAAATAACTCGTCGAAGAGTAACATTCATCAAATTTAAGTCCCCCTTTTTTTATAAAATTAAAACTAAAAAATAGATATCATTAATAATAAATAATTTATCTAAAATTAGTATCCACCTAAAAAAATTTACCACATCCCTAACTTTAATGCTTTTGATGGTTTTTTGTCGACCTGATGACAACATAGACTACCAACAATATCCGGTTCGGACTCAAATATCACTAAATAGTTACTATACTCGACGTCAAAAATTTTAAAATGGAGTACCGTTCAACATCATGGTGTTTCTTGCAGTTATGTTTCGGTCTTCAAAAAGTTTTTTTAACTAATGTTTGTTGACAAAGTTTTATTTTCAATATTTGTGTAACTCTTTAAGTGTCTTTTAATCATGTTCGTGTAATCATTCATACTACCTGGCCAACAAAAATGCAAATTTCATTGTCGTCACCAGAGATGAACTAACTGCTAAAATTTTTGTAAGTAATTTCACATACAGTCGTACAATTCATTTAATCACATTTTAAAAAAACGAACGTTTTGGTTTATTTTCTGTACCTGGTTTGCATTTTTAGAATCCAGAAGAAGCTACCATTAGGCAGCGAAAGCTCGATAATAAAAATAAAAAGCAGATACTAGAGCCTTTAGATCTTTGATTGCTCATCTCTTCTCCTCATAAGGGCGTTTCCCAGTAGTTATATATATATATATATATATATATATATATATATATATATATATATATATATATATATATATATATATATATATATATATATATATATATATATATATATACATACATATGCATGCTTTAAAATCGTTGTAACAATTTTTCATCTCAAAATTCAAAAACCATTTGGTTTTCTCAATGGTTTAACCAAACGGAAAAGCCAAATTGCAAAATCAAATGTTTTTTTAATTTTGACGTTAAAAATTGTAAAAACGATTTTGAAGCGTGCATATCCGTTTTTATAGTTTTTACTTTGAAAATTTATATTTACATAGTTACACCATTTCATTTTCTTACTTGATCTTGCTACGACAAATTAACATTAATATTTGGTTATTTCATTTTCAAATGAAGTAACCAAATAAGAAAACGAAATGTTTTTTTGGCAGCTGAACGCATTCAAAAAATAAATTTTTACTACGATTAGCTGCATGAAAATGCGTGCGCTTGTGCGCGTTTATTTATGCACATCATCGCTGCAAAAATTAATATACTGACCTGAATTTTTGATATAATACTTGCAAATGTATGAAAAATCAGCCGACATTGTTCATTTTGGCTAATTTTTTAAATAATACTGAAATTTTCAGGGTAAAATTTATTCATTGTTAATAACAAATTAAACAAACAATTTTATCAAACGACTATATCCATAAGAAGTGCACAAGCCTAAAGAGTAGTTTTACGCAAAAATCAACTCGAACCGTTAATTTTTACCAGAAAATCAACGAGTTGATTATTGCATTGTAAATTGATTTTGTCCGTCGATCGACACGTTCACGGCGTTTATCCTCTCTCCTACCTACTAGGGAAACAGGGGTCACGTGTAGAGGCAGTTCTGCAATCCGGTGTCTCGACTGGGGTTTCATTTTCTATTAGGAGTACGGTTTACTTCTTAGGCGGAGCATATAATAGCTAGCAATCGTTTTATAACTTAAATATTTTTAGTATAAATTTAAGCATATGAATTATTAAGAAAAAGTCACGTAATAAAGGGTTAATTAGACTTTTTAAAATCCTTGTTGACTCCATGCTAATTTTCATTACATGTTCTAAATAAAATTATTCCTTAAATGGCTAGTCATGCTGCTGGGGGTAAATGTGCCAGCGCTAACCGCTAAAACCATTTACCTAAATAGGTTGGTGTCGATGTAATAATTTTAGTTTAATAGGATTTATTGTAGGGAACATGAAGGATTAATAATGAACACAGGGATATTAAAAGGTTTTACATCACATGAAATATGTTACTTGATTTATCTTTAGAAAAAATAAAGATCAAAAGTTGAGCTGTAGTATGTCTTTACGTGTTTGTGAAAATTATTATGTTAAAACAATTTAATATCTAGTAATTGTCAGATTTTACGATAAAACTTCAAGTTACATTATATTTTTTTAGTGGTATTTTGTTATTGGCGTATTAATCTTCATTTTTCTGTCGGTTGATTAGTTAGCGGTTAAATTATCCAACGGTTATATTTCAGGCGCCTCCCTTCAAAATTGCCCAGAGCAACTGATTTCAATGAAGAAACGAAAAACGAGACCAATGAACATATTAATTTCTGTCTGTTGGTGGCCTATAGATCAACGGTTCAAAACGAAAGTAGTAATAATTGCATTGTCAATCTTCTGGTTAACAGTAATACAATTCAATGTAAATGAGGCAAGTATGGCAAAAGTGAAAAATGAAGTAATATGTGTGAATAGGAATTAAGGAATGAAACGAATTTAATAAAATGGATAATAAAGTGAATAATGACGTTTAAGATTGTCCCGTTTATTATGAAAAATAGTAAACGGTAATACAAACGGACGACGGTAAACAGTAACAGTAACTAGACACCGTGAGAGGTTAGGCTAACTGCTGACGGTCAACAGTAGCGCTAGCAGACGACGGGAGATGGTCACACTAATTGAAGATGGAGAACCGGAACGTGGTGACGGTAGACCGTCATTCCATCTAATCGCTGCTAGCGCTAGCACTATAGTGATGGACGGTGGTTGTACCAGTTTCAACGGGCTAAACAACAGGCGGCTTATGAGTCATCACGGACACGAGGCCGGCGACGTACGAACTGCTGAATGTATTGATTGGAAAGGTTTTCCTCTTGATCTTTTCCATAGTTCTTGGCATGAGCGCTACTACCGAGAAAGCGACGACGAGGGGTAACACCTGGAAAAATTAAGAAGGTAAATTTTTAAGGTTTCGTACGACGGAGTTTTTAGGAATATTACAATCCGTAAGCTTACAACTTCCTATTAACACAAGAAAGTTTTAGATGCCGGATAAAAAGAACCAACATAAATTTATTTATTTATTTTTCATTTATTGAGACCAGTAAGGATACAAACGAGCACATAGGTACCCACTGACATATTCACATTATTAGAAGTGTAATTGCAAGTACTACAAACATAAAAATAAAGTCAAATAAATGCTCAATATATTACGATATTTGAAAAGCAATACGTAAAACACAAACACTTATCTAAAAGTATTTCACTGCCACAAAAAGAAGGAGTAGCAGAGTATCAAAAATTCATAGGCCATTAAGGAACCAGTTCAATGCTTTACTCTTCAGATTACGATATGATTTTTTGTTTTAGTACATTTTACTATCCAGCATAGAGGTGCGGTCTGATCCGAGCAGGTATACCTATATGCATTTGCACAAAAAATAATTCATTAATCCTTAGGGACCTATGAGAGACATTATTGAAAACGTGTGCCAAAATATCAGTATTAAGTACTAAACTATTTAACACCTTATCTAAAAAAGTACATAAGAAATTTGTTGTTTCATTAGAGAGATTAAATTAAAGTAATGTCTAGCCATAACAAGATGATTATTAGAAAGGTTAAAAATTAGTTCCAAATAAGTTTATTTTGAATATTTTCTAGCCGTGCAATTTATATAATTTGCCTAGGATTCTAAATAATACCAACAAAGGTCAATTTATTCAAAACAAGTGAATTAAATAAAGAGGTGATTCACTTTATTTTCGTAAAATTACTGCATTTGCTGGTAATATGTCAACATGTAATATGTTAGAAACAGAGTTCACAATATACTCAATATGCACGTCTAAGACTAGTTTAGAATCCAACGGGCCCACCAAGTCTTTTGTTGAAGTAACTATTTTTAATAGTGTGTTTCCAATTTGAAACGTTTGTTTTATATTCTTGGTAAATATTATAGAGGAACACTTATTCAAATTCGAAAATAAGCCATTCTCCTTTAAAAACTCGCACAGGTGATTCAGGTTACTCTACCCCTAGTCGCAACGTCCTTGGCTAGTAACGGAGATAAAGCCTTTTAAGTCACCTACATAAAGCAGAAATTTACAATGACGGAAACAAGACTTAATTTCATTTACATATGTTATGAAAAATAGCGGCCCTAAATATGACCCATGGGACACATCGGATGTTGTTACAAATTACTTGGAACAAAATACTTATACTAAAATATATTGCAACTGGTTTTTAATGCAAAATTTAGCCCATCTTAATAGACTCTCTCCGGCACCGATCTCAGCCAACTAAGTTATTAAAATGTGACTAATTTTATGGAATGTTGTATTGACATCAGTGCAGACAGCATCCACTTGGATCCTATTGTCCACATTGCAGCGTACTATATATAGTCACTAAATATAAGTTATTCAGTTTTTAAGTAGCGATGTTGAAAGAAACCATGTTGCTATAAGATTATTAGATTTTTAAGCAATATAAAAAGATGTATATACATATACTAATTTTTCCAGTACTTTATATATGATCGAATTTTTACTTCTGGGTCGATAATTTTGGACATGATTTTTTGTACGGTTTTCAAAATACTCACAATCATAACAGCTTTCTACCGATCTGGGGATTCGCCGAGTCTTAGATTTGTCTTAAAATTTAAGATTAACGTCACACAGAGGGAAGTGGGTGAAAAGGCATATTGGTAGGTCCGGTCCTTCTTACTCGACTTGCGAGCCAGCAAAGCTTTTGAACCTCGTTTTTTTTCAGGACAATGCTCGCACTATTGAAAATACCAGAAGTAATATCAAGATCAAACTGATATTTCTCCATCACAAACACACAAATCGTCATATCAGAACTCCTCTTTGTATACTTGTCACCCCAATGTATTTCGGTAGGCAGCTTATTCACATAATGTTTTTGTTAGATGCGTAAATCTCAAATTGGTATATTTCTTGAAATCATTCCTAATCAAAACTATACATCGAGCTCGTAATGTTCGTTACACTTTTTATAGGTTAAATACTTTTTTAGCCCTAGATTTTCAAATTTAAATTCAAAAGTATTTTATTAATTACAAATTTATACAGATGACTTATATGGTATAAATATCTTTCCAGGATGGTATAATTTAAAGTCTTTTGTTGTTTATTGTTTTTTTTGTTTCTTCATAGTTGTTTATGTTTTCGTTGGGAGAAATTAAACAAAAAACCCAACTTGATTTTTGCAGGTACGTGTGTGTGCCAATGGCCTTACATTATTACTGTTTGTATTGGCTCTCTTTTTTCTCTCTCCGTTTCACGCGTCTGTCATTCATTCTTCCCTCTCGCTCATTCGTTCTTATGTTATTACTTGCATTATTTACATTCTTTATCTATTTACAATTTTGCAATCGCTATACATGTAGATTACGTTTATATATGATTTTTATAACTAATTTTAATTTTTTTTGCGTATTTTCACTTCACATTCAGTATACTGTTTATGTTACATTCTAAAATTAAATCTAAAATTATTTACATTTATATTTACTTGGGTGAATTGTTCAATCGGTCAACTTTGTTACTACTCTATGTACCTTGCCAGTACAGTTTTTTTGTCACTTGTAGACTGGTTTTAATTTTGTTCAGCCAGGTCCTCAAAATAAATTGGCGATTTTGAATATAACGGTTTGTGTATCGGATTATGCACCTCGCGCGTTGCTGTCGGGTCGTGTGTCAGTGATGGTTTTTGTGTTTTGTGTATTGTCTTATTTTTGGTGTATTAGTTAAGTCATGTAGGTCATCTATTCTGGTGTATCGTCCTGCATACATCTGAGTATCCTATTCAGCATTCGTTTTATTCGAGCTACTTGTGTATCTGATATACTGCACCATACAGGCACATCAAACATCAACACAGGTCTTATTATTATTATTTTCAATTTATTTTGAAAGCTGAGCTGAGAATTTGGTGCTATTAAGGCGTATAAGTATTGCATAGCAACGAAGGCTTTTCGCAATATATGGTTGACATGCAGATGAAATTTCAATCCTCAAACAATAATGACACCCAGGTACTTCAGGCGCCTTCTGCTAGTATACTTTTTAGTGATAACTATTTCTTCGCACTTGTTTCGTTCGAATTGATTTTTTATTTCTCCAGCCATTGGGTTATTTTTCTTAAATGGTTGCCGATGTGCGGTCTAGCTACATTTGCATGATAAGAGTAAGCCTAGATGAGCGCATCATCTGCAAAAAGGCCCAGGTTGGCTGACGGATGTGTTGGAAAATCGACCATACAAAGATTATAGAGTTTGGATGCTAGAACAGAGCCCTGCGGAATACTAGATTTAATTTGTCTTGATATTAAGTCATTTGTATCTTTATTATATAGTTTATATAGAATCTCTTTTTAGTTCAGACGAGATATGATCAGCATGGTCTCTCCCTAATGCGAATATATACAAAATACATCCTCCTTTGACGACCTCTGTATCTGCTAGTTTCCAGTAGACGTAACTATTTTTGAGTTAGTTCAGGTTTTAATTATTACCTGTGAATTCCTCATAAATATTGAGAGATTCAATTTCGTGAAAGTGGTAGGATGCATATCAGTATGAATTTCACCACCAGTATTAACGCCAGGACTGTTGAGAGAGAGGGACCGGAATGGTTTTTCCGGGCACGGCATCTATCTAAGGAGACCGGTCAATTTTTGTTATAAAAGAGACTGATTTTGTTGATAATTTGCTTTCATCTGCTTATCAGTGTTGGAAAGTAGCAACCTTTTAGTATAAGGGCCGGTCCCTTTTTTATTAAAAGGACTCCTCCACTCCGATCATCACTTTGAGAAGATTTAATCCTTTCAGATTTAGATGTGCTCTCCGTGGCTCTAAATATTGCGAAATTCAAATTTTTTAGCGATGTATGATGAAAATATAGCTTACAAATTTTATTGTTATAATAATTTACATGCATAATCGACAAATCTCTTATACTTGTAGGTATCGAGGATCGTTCTCTACTTTTTTTCCACAAATTTACGTCACTCATCTCTATTTAAAGCTAATTGTTTCGCCTCAGCCCAGGATTTTCCTCTTTCCTTCAGTATTTCATTCACACTATTGTTCTATGTTTCCCTCTGTCTCCCCCTTCTATTTTTTCCAGGTACATTCTACACCATTTTGACTTGCCAATCATCATTCATTCTCACCATGTGTCCAGTTCATCCTAACTTATTTTCTCTATTTTTTCCTTTAGCGATATTACATTAAGTCCCTGTCTAATGTCTTCATTCCTTTTTTTATCAATTCTTCTTGCCCCTACCACTTTCCTCAAATACTTAATTTCTGTGGCTCGTAATCATTTTTCATACTTATCCATCAAAATCCAATTCTCAGCTCCGTAGGTTATAACTGGCGTAGATATTGTTATGAAAATTGCCGTTTTTGTTTTCACTGATATTTCCTTTTTACTCACAAAGCGCAGAATAATCTTGTTCCAGCTTTCATTCTATTTCCAGTTTCATCCTCTTGTGTTCCTTTGGAGTTTATTACTATTCCCACGTATTTATATAGCTTTACCTGTTTAACTTTTTGTCTCTCTACTTTAATGTTCATAGTTTCTTGTCTGTTAGTTATAACCATCATCTTTGTTCTTCCAGGTTAATAAACACGTTATACTTTTTTAACTCTACTGTCCATATATTCATGTTCAGCTCCAAGTCTCCTTCTGTTCTTGCTACCAGTACAATATCGTCTGCGAACTCACATGCCTCTATTTTTATAGCCTGTAACTGGTTATATCCCACCATGTACTTAATTGTCTTTCCCCAGCTCGCTTTTATTACCTCATCTATAACGCTTATAAATAATAGTGGACTCAACACACCTCTTTACCTTACCCCATCACTATTGGTAAATTCCTTCGATGTTCGGTTAGACGTTCTCACTTGGTTTATTCTATTATCATACCGGCTCTGTATTGTACTTGCTAAATCTTCATCCACATCTTTGTTCCTTAAGCTCCTCCATATTCCATGTCTATTTACCATATCAAAAGTTATTTTCATATTCAAAAACCCTAAAAATGCTCCCATATCTTTTCCCAGGACCTTTTCTGCAATCTGCTGTATTGTAAATATGTGGTCTTGTGTACTATGGGCTGGCCTAAAACCACTCTGGACATCTGCTAACTTTGGTTCAACTATTTGTCTTAATCTGTTTTCAATTATGGATTCATATACCTATAAGCTGTACAGAGAAGCGATATGGCTCTGTAGTTTTCACGCGGCCGCATATCACTATTTTTATACACTGGAAGAACAATGGCAAAATTCGTTTGGCACTTTATTACTTCTTTTTTCCTCGTTGGCCCAAGTAATTTTAACAGTTCCGCATCTACTCCATCACATCCTGCTGCTTTACCAGTTTTTAGTTTCTCCAGCGCCTTCTATACTTCCTGTGGTTTTATTTCTTTCCCTTCTTCTCAACATTATCATTTCTTATTGTTTGTACACTCTCCTTCTCAGCTCTGTTTTCATTGTTTAGAAGTTCCGTAAAATATTGTCTCCATCGTTGTATGATTTTGACCTCAACCGTGATAATATCTCTATTTCGATTCTTAATCTGCGCAAGTCTTCCACTATTTCTCTTCTTTGTTCTTCCAAACTCCTCCCACGCTTTTTGCTTCGCTTTTTCGATCATTAATTTTACCCCATTCCTCTGTTCTTTGTGCTTTACATATTCTCGTTGATTTTTATCTTGCAATTACCGTTTGCAGAGATTTTTCTTTTCCTTTACTTCACTTTTTATTTCTTCGTTCCACCAGCTAGTTTGTTTTCTGTGAACATTTCGTTTTGTAAATCCGCAGATTTCTCCTGCAGCTTTTAGTATTACTTCTTTGAAATTATGCCATTTCCTTTCTATTTCGATTTCTTGCTCATTTATATTATCTTCCCCAAATATCTTTTCTGTTAATTCAATATACTTTGATCTATTCAGTAGTTTATAGCTTCGTCTTCTACCTTTATAATTCATCCTTTTATCATTCTTCTGTTTCGCTACCGTTTTGCTTTCGCTTTTTGCTTTGCTTCTAATAAATAATGGTCACTTCCTATCTCGTAACTTCTTTTAACTCTAACATCATTTACTTGGGGCATAAACTACGTGGTACTATCACATAATCTAATATTGGTTTTTCATATCGTTGAGGCATTTCTCTTGTTATCCTATGTATTTCCTTATGTTTATAGATCGTATTAGTTACAACCAGGTCATTATCTATACAAAATTCCAGTAACTTTTTTCCATTTGCATTTTTAGTTTTCTCACCGTGTTTCCCTATGACTCCTTGCCATTTCTTTATCTTGCTTCTTTCTTCTTCTTTTTCTGTTTCTTTCTTCTCTTTTTCTCTTGCATTGAAGTCCCCCAGAATTATTAGTGTTCCTTCATATTCCTCTATAGTGTGTTGTGATTGATCCCAGAATTTGCTTTCTCTTCTTTTATCGTTTTCTTCTGATGCTTAAGTATTGCCATGTTTCCTTTACCTCTTTTCTCTTGAGCGCGTTCTCTAAGTCGTTTTTGTATGTTAACCTGAACTAATCTGACCTTAGTCCACACCTAATTTATTTATATTTATTTACCTCAATTGTTTATCTCTTCGGCCTTTCCTCACTAAACGCACTTTCACTTACAGTCTAGCACAGTTCAATACTCACTAAAAATACTTCTATGAATTTAAATATTCGATATAATAATTTAATAATTCTTAAATTATATCAAGTTTTTAGGTTAACTGATTCGAATTATATTTCGGGTAATATATTTAGCATTTTTTATAGAAAATAATTTAAAGCAATAGATATTAGACTAATTTATCCGTATTTAGAAAAGTTTGTCAATAGTTTTTATTCAATTTGTAGTCTTAGTTGTCCTGTACTTGTCCACTGGCACCTACATACCACTTTAAAATACAGCCAGCAATAAATTGAAAGTAAGCAATATCCAATTAATTTTCATTTGAAACAAACTTTCCTCTAGCACGTATGTACGTTCCAAAGGCAACAAATCAAAGTAAAAAATTGACCAGAGTAGCAAAACAGAAACATCGAGCGGTTTCCAATAAAAATAATGGATAGCTATGGCTAAGCTGTGCGGGTTTTCGAGTATTGGTCTCAAACAAATCGCTGAAAATAATCAAAGTCGTTTGTTAGAGGTAGTGGATTGTAATATAAAGCCTGTGTTTGCTGTATGCTCTAATATAATGAGCTTTTTTACTAAATTTTAGAGGTCATGTTTTTGGATGAACCAACAAAAAGATTATCATTTTCACATTTTCAATTTTTCACAACAATGAGATTTATTGAGAAACTTACAAAATACAAAGGTGAAACTCATAAAACGTTTTATTTATCTCAGAGATGTACCATGTCAGATGTTTCTGCGATCACAGTAACATCAATACTACTATAATAATAATTTAAATGAAAGTCATTCTATAACTTATACCGAATGGCCCTGACGTTACAATTCACGCATGGTTGAGCTATTTCAAATAGCAAAATAAAATTTGTTATGCTGGTATAGTTTTATTGGTTTCACAGGAAAGTGACATATTTTTCTATTTGGAATGAAATGCCCTATATATTTTCAATTTTTTCTCCAGAAAATTTTTAAACAAGTTACGTCTACCAGCCTACGCCAAATATCAATAGTTTCTGAGCTCAAAATCATTCAATTTTTCACTTAATTTTGATTTTTTAAGATAACGTTGTACAATAGTATGAGAATATTTAATTATAATTTAGTTTTTTATTACCTATAATTTTTTTCCTTTCTTAAAAGAAATATTATTAACTCTGCCTGCGACATAAAAAGCACTTTTGTAAAAAAATACTTCTGTGAGAAATTTACCGCACGGAATTCAGCATAAAAAATCGATTCGTAAAAAGCGGTTTCTGAAAACACAAAGCGATAAACAACGTCAAAGCAGCTACGATTTCTTTGTGCGAAAGTCTGCACTCAATAACATAGAATAGAGGATAATAGGGTTTTTGTCGCCGTGAACGTGTACTGTGTACAATTTAGTAAAAAACGGACGAAATAAATATGAAATAGAATTTATACTTTCAAAAAAATAAAAAGCTTGTGACAAACTCAGCTATCGTGTTAAACTGTTTTCTATTTCGAATGGATGCAAGAAACAGCAAGAATTTCGGAGCCAAAAGGTATTATGTCGACACTGTGGCGGAGTCAAGGGGGGCTAGAGGGTCTAAATGGACTGAGAGCTAGAGAGCAAATGCTTCCATGACCTCACAGATGTGTGTAACGCTCCTTAGAAGAAGAGAGTTTTTTTTTACTAGGCATTCTTCTTGGTAAAGAATCTCACAGCCGATCATTGATTTTTAAATTTGGTGTCAGTTTGTAAGGTTTCGTTTTAGGAAGCACTTCCTTTGTAACCCTCCATCTTTGTCATGGATTTTTAAGGGAGGCGTAAGTTTTTGGAGTTTTACTGTAGAGCGGGCTTTTTTTATCAAAAGACCTCCCTCTCACCTGTCATCAATTTATCGATTTTTAGTGTGTGTAACTTAATAAAGCTCTACTGTATAGAAAGTTTCTTTTTTGTGTGTTGAGGCGTGTCAAAGCTTTTACAGTGCCAGTATAGTAGGGTATTTTTAATTATTGGGATCGCCATCTGTGGTAGTTTAATTCCCTTTGCTTGTCGATTTACCGCCCTCTATAAGCAGCTCCACATTTAATGTCGTTTTTTTTCCTTAAAGAAACGCGCTTTGAACCTGGCGATGTCACTGGTCTACATATCTATTTCAAGGAAAAAATATTTGGTGTTAATATTGTAAGAATAATATGGCCCTAAAAGAAGGTAGTTTTCGATTTTAAGGTCGTAGATTGACGCAAGTAGTCACAACTTCGGAAAGACTGGATGATGTACGTTGCGTGTTGTTTACATATAAATAAAATAAAGTAAAATAGTATCAATACAATGAAAATTCAATAAACCATAATAGAAAACTATAATATATAGAACACATACACAAACAAAAAAGTATAAATATAAGTGACCAACTAGTGTAAGTAAAACTAAGAAAAAACAGATAATCCTGGAATGTTTTTATATTTTTAATCTATAATCTATAATATATATATAAAATGCAACGCCTCTCTGTCTGTCTGTCTGTCTGTCCGTTAGTGCGCTTATCACTGGAGAACCACTTATCCGATTTACGTACTTTTTTTTTAAACATACATATATTCTCTGGCCAGGTTATAGGCTATACTTTATTACGATAGGTAGCATAAGGAATGAGCAGTTCCCTTGCAACACACATCCTAAACCATTAAATATGGAACAATATTATGTAGCAGAGAATATTTATAATCTATAATATATATAAAATGCAACGGCTCTCTGTCTGTCTGTCTTTCTGTCTGTTTGTCTGTCCGTTAGTGCTCTTATCACTGGAGAACCACTTATCCGATTTACGTGCTTTTTTTAAACATACATATGTTCTCGTGCCAGGTTATAGGCTAAATTTTATTACATTAGATAACATAAGGAATAAGCAGTGAATAATAGTGTATCAAGTCGGAGAAAAAGTTTGCCGCTAGCGCGTTCTCTTACAATACAT
Organism: Pachyrhynchus sulphureomaculatus; assembly: GCA_019049505.1. Classification (NCBI taxonomy): domain Eukaryota; kingdom Metazoa; phylum Arthropoda; class Insecta; order Coleoptera; family Curculionidae; genus Pachyrhynchus; species Pachyrhynchus sulphureomaculatus. The sequence continues at coordinate 89,443,441 of CM032454.1, read as the reverse complement.
TGCCTAAACCACTAAATATGGAACAATGTCATGTAGCAAAGAACCTCTGTAATATATATAAAATGCAACGTCTCTCTGTCTGTCTGTCTGTCCGTTAGCGCGCTTGTCTCTCGAGAACCACTTATCCGATATACATGTTTTTTTTTTTAAATTCATACTTTTGTTCTCTGGCCAGGTTATATAATAAAAAATAATAATCTATATAATATATATAAAATGCAACTCGCTCTGTCTCTCTGTCTGTATGTCCTTTAGTGTGCTTATCATTCGAGAACCACTCATCCAATTTACATGTTTTTTTTAATTCTTAATTTAATATATATCAAAAATAATAGAGAAGATAGTCCGGGAGTCAGAAATAAAAACAAATGGAACGATATACCAACAAACCTGCCAATGCTTGGCCTATGTGGATGATGTAGCAGTGATTGCAAGAGCAAAAGAGAACCTCAAAAAAGCCATAAGTGGGATAGAAGAACCGTGGAAACTAAAAGCAAGACAAAATGAGATGTTGGAGGTGTGGGAAAGGAAAACTTTGAGAAGTATCTATGAAGGAAGGAAATAAGAGGACTATGGAGAAGAGGAACAAACTACGCATTAAAATGCCTATATACGAAACCCCTTATAAGCCAAATCATAAGAAGCCAGCGATTACGATGATTGGGACGCGTAGCAAGGATGTAGGAAGAAAGACAGGCAAAGCAAGCCCTAATAAGAGGAGTGGTTGGAAGAAGAGGCAAGGGTAGACCTCGACCTACATGGATTCAGGCAGTAAAGCAAGATCTGAAGTTAATGGGAATCCCGCTCTGGGAAAAGCTAACAGGAGACAAAAAGAAGTGGAGACAAGTATGCAACCTTGCCATGGGCGTCTAAGGCCCCTCTAGCTATATAATAATATCAACATAACGAATAAACAGTGACGCTAAAGGTGAATCAAGTACACGCGAGCGGAGCCGCGGGCACGGCTACTATTATATCTTTTAAATAACCAGAACCAAATAAAAAGCGAAAATATTTAAAACTATAAAGAGCTAACGTTTATTAAAACTTAAATTTTCAGTTCCCATGTACTTATACAAAATAAAAAGGAATAACCAATTTGAAGAACGACGTCATAGAGTGATGAAAGCTTATTAAGAGTTTGTTTATTTCTATAAATTAATGTGAAAATTCATTTATGCACGTATAGCCGATACCAGATATTGACAAAATATGTTGCTTTTTTTATTGTATATCTCCCTCGGCAGGATCATCCTGAACCCGTTCTATAGTGTCATGTTGGTCTTGAATTGCTGCAGATTATATAAGGAAATGTAGTTCTGGACAGTTTATTCCAAAGGGATGTGATTCTCCATATAAAAGAGTTCGTAAAGGAGGTAACTTGGGAAGTGACAAGTTGAATCGCATACAGATATGATGTGTGATGTATTCCTAGCATGTACCGATCTTTTGAGAATCAAACGGTCTATATTAATCGAACATTTTCCATGGGATTAATTGTAGTTCTCCAATTTTTTTCGATAGTTCAAAACAATCAGGCTTTTAGTGAGTACCTCTGCTCATGCCAACAGCTTTTCTCTAGACATAATGTAAAAAATACTGAGTATATTTCGGAACAGAGTCTCAAATATACGAGCAGCATTTCATTGATGGTCGAATTTGAGGTTTGTTTAAGGATAAAAGCAATTGTGAAGTTATGGTATGAGATTATACCAGGCTTTTGAGAAGATTTATTTACTATTCATACAACCTAATTATGCCAGGATATATTTGTTCTCAAACTAATGCTTAATAAGTTGTGGGATGATGTTAATGAACTAGAGTGTTCCGAAATAACTATCTCCGGTTCTTAAATGTTAACTTTTTTAGAAAAACTGCTTCCTGGGTTCGTGTTCTGTGAGATTAGACTTAATTACTACCTATTACCCTAAGAACCCATTTTGTTACGTTGCATAAATTTTTTCTGTCTGCGGATATTTGCATACGTAGCTAAAGTTCGTGTGTTCAATGTTTTTTTTTTGTTCACCTCCCCGCCTGTGTAGGGATTTTACCTTTTTTCATATCCTGAGGATATCGGCGGGGATGTCGTAATAGTCGTTAAGGTTGTCCAAGTGCCGAAACATACATTATTGTATTTCACAGCATCTTTTAGACAACGCGGTAGTGCTGCCACGGACGTTATTGCATTTCTGCAAACAACTACTACCTATGTACGTGGCCAGGCCAAATATATGTTACTTAATAAAGTATACCGACCTGCCGGGATTTAAACCCGAGACTATCTGCATCGAAAGCAAGTTACTACGCCATGGAGCTTCGGGCCGCCACCCAATGTAAAAAAAAACAAGCATGTCATTATTAGTGACTATTATATATTAAATTTCATGTCTTTTATGTAAAGTAGAAAGAAAAGAGGAATACAACACTCTAGCTAAATTTTCGCACTGCCTGTGTCATATCTGCGAGATAGGATCCCTAAGCAGCATATTTTTTATTTATGTTAACAGCGGTATATTCCGTCTGTTGTTCATTCTTCCGAGCTTCCTGCCTATATAAAAATTGTATAACATTAGTGTCACACGTCTTCAATTTTTGTATGCTAACTGTCATTCAGAGTTTCCTACCAATGTCAGACCTATATAATATTACCATCAAGCATCTTCAGTTGGAGGTACAGTTTAGCGTCGTCAGTTACGTTCCCGTTTACTGTCAATAGTAAGTGCGATCGTTCTAGCGTTACTGTTGATCGTAGTCAGTTATCTCCCACCGTTGCCGCGTTGCTAGTTGCTGTTACCGTCGCCCATTAACGTTAGCATTTGGTGCCGCATTACCGATTAAAACATTAACAAATTCCATTACGCGAAATAAACTTAGATCTGTTATTGTTGTGTCAAAATAATTAAAATTAAGCTGAATTAAATATGATCAGAATAATTAGACGTGTTTTTGAGTATATGCTATATAATAATATAACATGGTAAGCTAAATAAATTGGCAAAAATCATCATCATAATGTGAATAATTGCAAATAAATATTTACAGCGATACAATACAAAGTTATAATTTATATGCTTCTTATAACTATTTACCAACAAAATAAAGCAATTATCCATTAACTACTCAACTGTCTAAACTGTTTTATTTTTATGAGCGCAGCACACGTGCTTCAGGAAAATCTCTAAAACGCTACAAGAGCGACGCGTATGCGGAAAAAGCTTGGTCTTGAATTGCTGTAAGTTGTACTCGACGGGCAGCACTGGCAAATCATTTCAAAGGGACAATGTTTTCCGTGTAAACCACTACTTGAAAAGTGTTCTACAAGATGTAACAAGCTGAAGGTCATACGGATGTGATGTATTAGCGCGACGTGTTTTTTATAGCATGCACCGCTCTGGGAGAAATTAAGCGGGATACACTCATCGAATACTTTTCATGAAAATACTTGTAGAATAGACTCAAGTCACCAATCGTTCTTCGATGTTCTAAATTATCAAGATTTCTGGTGAGCTCTGGGTCTCCCATCAAGCGAACAGTTTTCTTTTGAATAGATATAATAAGTGCAGTGAATGTTTGGGAGCAGAACCCCAAATATGGGGGCAGTATTCCATCGTTGGTCGAATTTGAGCTTTGTACAGAACTAACAGTTGTTGTGGAGTGTAAAACTTTCTAGTTAGAAAAAAAATGCATAGATGCATAGAAAATAATTTTTTTTTATGCATCCGAAATGTTCATCCCAAGACATATTTGCTCCAAAGTTAACGCTCAGCAACTTGCGTGTAGATGCTAGGGAACAACATAACTATATCGGGTTCTGCAACTATCGCCTGTGTTTTTGTAGCCTTAAATTCTACTTAGTTACTGTCACCCCAAGATAGAATTTCTTCCAGGTGTTTGTTAAGTTGGGTAGCCGACATTCGATCATTCAAAGTGAATGAAGAAATATGCGTACTGTCATTTGCAAAGCTGTAGAATGGATTTGTGGCCTTTTGGATCAGTTCATTAATGTAAATGAGAAAGGGAGTAGCAGACAGTATGGAGCATTGTGGTACACAGACGTAGATAATGAAAATATTAGAAAGAAACCCGTCCACTGCCACTCATAAAGAGCGCTCTTTAACTATACCCGAGAGTCATAACCAAACATTTCAGACATATTATAACGCCAACAATCCGTCATTTCAAACACAGTCGATTACCTTGGATATATCAAGTGCAACCCCTCGAGATTCTCCAAAATGTACAACTGTGTTGTTTCAAACATGTGGTACATAAGTTAGAAGATCTCCTGTTGACCTTCGCTTATGAACGCCATCTTGATGGTCGTTAATAAGCTTAGATATTTTAAAAGGTAGAGTATTTCTGACAAGAAGGAAATATTCCCTATCTGTAAGATAGGTCTAAAAGTGTACAGGAAACTTTAGTTAATTTTTTGAGTGCTATGGTAGATATTCCATCAGCGCCGAAGGTGCCTAGCTTCACTAAAATACGTTTTATGATAAGCTGTCTGAAGACAATATCCGGGCATCCTTAATTGAACTATAGGAATAGTGGGTGGTGTTTTTCTTGAAAATCGGCAGTAGAATGTAAAGTAAAGGGTTCAGCCAACAAGTTGGCTTTCTCCACAGGTGTTGTTGCAAAAGTATTATCTGGCCGAGTGAGTGATGGTATAGCGACTGACTAAAATGACCTGGAATTGTTGAGGCAAGCAAGAAGTTTGTTTTTAGTGCGTTAATTGTGTACCTCCATGGTTTCATCCATAATTTCTTTGGGTGTGTTCAGGGCACGAACAAAGATGTTATGATTTATGATGTTAGAATTTTCACGCCATTATCGGTACGCAAGATATTTAGAAGCAACACCTTCTTTGTATTTTGTGTCGAATCAAGAATTGCCGTTGGAAGGGGATTTCTTCGAAAAAGGGATGTAAGCTTCCATATCAGCCACAATGATATCGGTAGAGTGGTCGATGAGTCGTTGGATCTAAAACAAACGTCTAACCAACGGAAAATTTCGAAAATATTCCGTGAGTTCTTCCCATTTAGCAGATTTGTAGTGCCAAATCTTGCGAGATTTAAGTGCCTCTCTGCCCCTAATCGGTAGGGTACTGTATTCCGAGAGTACTTTATGGTCAGAAGAACCTAACGGCGGATTTACGGTGACAGCGGATTGGTGGTTAAAAGCGGATCAAGAAGATTGGCGAGCTCTCCATTTCGATTAGGAATTCATGCTGGTTTTATCGATAAGCTGAGTAAAACCACACCTGATTGAAAATGATTCAGCTTCACTACCTCGTTCCTCGGTCATATTTGAACACTTAAACCAGTTGATTTTGTGTACATAAAATTCGCTTAGGATAGTAATTTTGACACTTAGATAATTAATCTCTAAATGATCAATGATGTCTGAAGGAGAAGCGAAAAGTGTTCTAAAGTTTAATATTACTTGGTGGTCGATAGCAATAGCAAATGAATGTTGTGACTTGTTGAGTCGTTATTTTTAACCCCATAATATCAAAGTTTCGGGTCTCCAGAACCTCCTCTCGTTGGCAAGAGAGAAGGCTCTAGAGCTTCTAACAAAAAGGTAGATTCCAGGGTCTACACCGGGAATAGAAGTCGTACTCAAGATAGAGAAAGTTGACTGTACTGGTCAGTGAACTGACGTTGGTTTCATAGAAAGCGAGTACATGAGGCTTATTGGATTGCAGGTGTTGGTGCACTGAAATTATGTTGGAGTTTATAGCTCGTATGTTACAAATACCCATTTAAAACTTGTGATTTCCGCATGTTAACGCCCCCGAATCTGGGGATCCCAACGGGGGGGGGGATCCTGAGAGCTTCATCATGCTATTTTTCTCACATTATACACACACATACCGAATAATAATATTAAGCTCAAAAGAAGCTTTTTAGTATATTTTATGCTAGAAAAAAGAATTAATTTTTTTTATTTTTTTTCAGATACATGAACCAATCATTTTAACTTCTGCCATCAATTCTATAAGAAAATGGACGACATAAACTTTGCTGCCCAATGTTTAGTACAACTGTCGAACAGCAGATATCACCTAAGTCTTCCGTTAGACTTGTCTTATAAGATTAAAGAGGACAGATCCCCTAAATCCAAAGAACCTGCCGTACTTGTTGAACACATTCCCCCTTTACCGGCTAAGTGCGCGAGCGGCGAAGAAATAAATAATTCGAAATCCTCTTCATACATGGTCGGCCGCATCCTCACTGATTTAACAAGAATTAAGCAGGAACCAGTCCCGGAAGTTCCCTCTGACACGGAAAAGTCATATTAACACACGCCAGAGCACTGAAAAACATAAAAACGACAATAATAAAACTGCTAAAAAAAACTGAAAAAAACAAATTCCCTTGAAACAAAATAAGAAAGATTTAGGGAAACATAGTAAAAAAGTATCCGTTATGGCTGTGCACCTTAATCGGAGTAAGCTGGAGAAAAAAATAAATTCCCGGGACAAAATGTTTAGTTCGAAAAAGATTTCGGTGTCGAGGAATCAATCGAGTTCGCGATACGGCGTACCTATAAGAAAAATACACAAGTGCTCCTATGAAGGCTGTTACAAGGCGTATGGGAAAAGTTCACATCTTAAAGCACATCTTAGGACACATACAGGTAATTTCCAATATAACTATTAATATTTTATGGCTTTTAGAAAACAATTTATAAAGAATGTTTAATATCGGCAATTAAGTCTTACAGCAGCTGTATTTTGTAGCGGTGCGGATGTAAATCTTTCCGAAGAATGTACGAGTATTACAACACACTGCTGGATACATTTACGGCACTTTATCGTTTGCGTATTGAGATTTATTTCTCATTTTTAAAACTTCTTGATGCCCTTGGTTGCTGGCTGTTACGTTTGCCAAACAAATTTAAAAATATTTATTCGATATCTTGTATAATAGTAATATACATAACTTTTTCACATTTTTTTAAGCGCGTATTTTATTCACTTTACATGTATTTCTCGTGTTCAGTGGATTCCCTTCATAAAGTTTTCGTTATCAATAATATAGGTTGTCTTAAAATTTTAATCACTTAGGTTACATAAAATAAAATTTTTTCTATATTTAATTTGTGGGACATATAATAACAATAAGAAATTGTTTAAATAACCGGTCAAGTGCAATTTGGACTTGCGCAATTAGTGTTCCGTACGTTGATTGCTTTTAAAATAAGAATTTTTGTTACGGAGGTATAAAATGATAAATGACCTCACAAAACACACCCCAAATGAGTTTTCAGCGAAGTTTCTTTCCGATCTTTACTGAAAACTGATGACCTTGATATTTTTGCTTTTTTTGTTTACCAGATAAATTATGGTATTAAACGTAATGCCCCATGGTAATTTTCGTTCAATCTACACCCTATGGAGAATATACCAAACTTTTTTCAAAATTTATTGATCAGTACTTTTCGAGATAAGGGACAGCGATTTTTTAAAAATAATACAAAGAAAAGTGTGCGCAAGTATTACATTATATATATTTTTGAACTCGTGTTTTTACAAGCTTTCATTTGGCATCCCACTCGATAAATATGGTAGAAAAAATTTCACCCCCCAAAACTAACTCCTTAAGTCTCCTTAGCCATCAATTTATGTATTAGTACCAAATTTCAACTTTCAATGTTAAACAGTTTAGGAGAAAATCGGATATGATAGACAGACAGACAGACGGACGGACAGACACCGAAGTGATCTTATAAGTGTTCCATACGGAACACTAAAAAGTTACATTGAATTGCATCATTATTTACAATGTTAGTTAGTGTGAAGATTTATGTGTCTTTCTGCTATATGCAAGAAAATATTTTCCAAAAAATTATTTATACAATATTTTAAATTCTAGTTGTACGTACTGCCAGGAATACTATAATTTAATAATAAAACAGGTATACAAAGCAAATTCTGTTTTTTATGCCAAAGCCAAAAAAATCATAAAAAAGACATCTACCGTGAGGTTTTTTCAGAAAACTATTAAATTGAAAAAATACATTTTAAGAATGTAAAATTGTATAATCATTAAAATTATGGAATAAAACTATTATTTCGGATATTTTTAAATGTTCTGAATCTACATTTATCATAAAAACTTAAAAATATTTGGTTTTAGTGTTCATGTTTAACAAAAAACATGCATACACCACCTTTAACTAAGCTATGTGGCAAAATGCCTTTTAAAATAAATATGTGCAACGCTAAATTAAAAAATTGTTTTTAATTTTTGTTAATATTGTACAAAAATATTATCCAGTAAGTTCTTAATGCTGATTGACATCAAAAAATAAAGTTTTGTGTTCACTTCTAACAAAATACTCGCTTTTAACACTTACAAGGGTGTTATGTGGTTGGTGAAATGCATTTTTAAGTAAATAAATGCAACAGCTGAACAAGAATTTTTTTCGAACAAAACTATCATTTCTAGTGGTTTTTTAAGTTTCAAATTCGAATTTGATATCAAAATCTGAGGAATAGTGTTAAGTGTTGAAAAAAAATATCCGTTTACTATTTAGGAACAAAAGGTTGCAAAATGCAGTCTAATGTATATCCCTTGACAGTTTTAGAAGTCGATTGTGTGGATAGATTGATTGAGTAAATATGAGGGAGTGTGAGTGAGTGAGTGAGATAGTGAGTGAGTGAGTGAGTGAGTGGGTGAGTGGGTGAGTGAGTGAGTGGTGAGTGAGTGAGTGAGTGAGTGAGTGAGTGAGTGAGTGAGTGAGTGAGTGAGTGAGTGAGTGAGTGAGTGAGTGAGCGAGCGAGCGAGCGAGCGTGTGAGTAAGTAAGTGAGTAAATAAGTGAGTGAGTGAGTGAGTGAGTATGGGGGTATGTGAATGAGTGAATGCGAGAATGAGTGAGTGACTGAGCAAGCGAGCGAGGGAGCGAGTGAGGGAGTGAGTGAGTGAGTGAGTATGGGGGTAAGTGAATGAGTGAGTGTGTGAGTGACTGAGCGAGCGAGTAAGTGAGTGATTCTGTTAGTTGGTAAGTAAGTGATTGAGTCAGTGAGAGAGTATGATGTTTGTGAGTGCGAGTGAGTGAATGTGTAAGTTAATATGTGAGTATTTGAGTAAGTGAGAAATTTCTTTCCTTATTTACGATTTATTTTAACTGTTTTACATAAAATTAAAATTATTAAATCTTTCGTTTATATATCCTGTTTTTGATTTTTTTTTTTTACTTATTAGGGATAACAGTTTCTTTCCTTTTTTGATCTTTTCAATTTATCTTCAAATGACCGAATGTTTGATTTTCTTTCATGATTTCTATTTGTTAAAATGTATTTTTTTCAATTTATTAGTTTTCTGGCAACTTTAAGTGTGTTTTCTGAAAAATTCTCATGGTAGATGTCTCTTTTTATGATTTTTTGGATTCATTTTAAAAAAATACTTAAGAAAATACATGTCTCACTTAAAAGATAGAGAATTTTTTTGTATACCTGTGTAATTAAACCTCTTTACGAGAGCAGTTTGAAAAGTACAGAGCATAAAATCAACTTAATATTTCACAACCCTTTGTATTTTTTAACATAGTCTCTCTATCGGTTTATTGACTTCGTCCAACGCTGCTCTAGTTTACGGAGTTTTTTCGAATAATAATCTTAATCCAACCCTACAAAATGGTTTTTTGTATTCGTAATCACCTCGTTTAAATTGAACCTCTATCATGCCAGCCTCTAACTGGGTAAACAAGTAGGTGTCTAAAGAAACGAACTCTGGAAAATAGAATAATGTGGTTCAAATCCCATTTTGCAATCTCAGTTCGCGAGGAGTATGTGGGTGCGTTGCCGTGATGAAAAAAAACTTTTCTGTGTGTCTATCGCGGACGGTTTTAAAACCATTCAGTAATGCTGAATAATATGCCCTTTTCCATATAGCCGATAAAGATTATTGATTGCGAATCGCAAAAGAATCGCCATAACCTTTCCGGCAGAAGGAACTGTGTAGCTTCTTTTTAGTAACCCATTGTTTAAACTATTCTTTAATTTCAGGCCTGTGGTAATATCCATGATTGGCCTACAGTGCTGAAATGTCATATAAAATCTCTCGAATTCCGCTGAAATAGTTGACTAGAGAGTAGTTCAAGTCTCCTTGAAACGTTTCACCCGATTTCACCTCCTAAGATAATTTGCCGTGTATAAAGTAATGTTTTGATCAACACACAAAAATCTCGTTCGTTTTTTTTCGAAAACACTTAAATTCCTCGGTTCGAACGAACGCCAAACACAGAGAAAAAACAGGCCTTGCTGAAGTTTGATATATGTTCTTCCAAAAGATGCTTCAAATTGATAATAATCTAAATACGCACCAGTGGTTTCATCTTTCGGACTTTTCTCAAACTTTTTAAACGACCTTTGTACAACTAAATTACACGCGTAAATTATATACCACTAATATATATTTGTTGTGGAGAGAAATGTTTTGCAAAATGTTCAATTTTGTTTCCATCCACTTCATAGTACAAGTCGTCAGTCACTTTTAATGACCTTCAATTAAAACTTCAACGCTGAACCGATATTAGCAAGAGCTATGATAGAGTTTGGCATAACGGATTGTTTATAAAATTAAACAGAATGCGTATGCCCAATTTCCTCAGTTGGCTCATTATATCCTTTTTTACATTAAATATACCTAATTTTTACCAAAATAATTTATAGCAAAACAGCTTACTTATTTGCTGATGATACAGCTATCACAGCTACATCACGACAGTCAAAAATTGCAGTAAGAATTTACAACGAAGTACCAGTGAGCTTGAGTTTTCTATGAGAAATTGGAAGACTAAATTTAAACCATGATAAAGCTAAGGTAATACAATATGTCTCAAAAAGTTTTATACAAATGAAGAAAAAGTTTTATCTTACATACTACAAAAAAATTTATTCTTGATAAAAAGTTCTACATCACATGGAAATCCATAATCAAGCATAAAAAGTTTAATATATTTGATGGTATACAGGGAAAATAAAAAATAATTATTTATAATGAAGAGTAAAGTGTGTTTAAATTTAAATACAGAGCAAAATATTAATTGAAAATGTTAGTAGGAACTAAGTTTATTGACAGTTGTATTCAGGTATTTCCAAAGATATGTTCGTTTATTTTCAGCCTAAAATTTGTAGTGATTTCGTTTTCTTTTGTTCAATAAATAATCCAACAATTAGTGGGTTTACTAGAGTTTTTTTGAATTTTTAACTAGGAAGGCCACAAATCGAAACGTGAGCATAATTTTCTAGTTGCCATTAACATTTTCAATTAATATTTTGCTCTGTATTTAAATTTAAACATATTTTACTCTTCATTTCCCATCAAATATTTTAAACTTCTGATGCTTGATTATGGATTTCCTTGTGATGCAGAGCTTTTTATCATGAATAATTTTTTTTTGTAATATGTAAGATAAACTTTTTCTCCATTTGTATAAAACTTTTTGGGACACACTGTGTACTTCAGCACAGCTATAGCCTAACTATCGCACGCAAAAGTCACACATTAAATAAATTGGTCATCAGAAATCAAATATTTGGAATATCATTTTTTTGTGGAAAATTAAATTGAAAAAACAACACAAATAAATTCATTAATAAACAAAAAAACCAAGTTATATAACAAAACAAAAGTTAATTTATATAACATTTTTGTAAGGTTGGTCTTAACTTCTGGCGCTCTTTCACAATGCACTACCGCTGAAACATAACTTAAGAGATTCTAAATATTACAAAGTAAAGCCTTAAAATTGATTTTTGATTTTCCAAGATATATATTAAACAAAATCATTCACAGACACCATCTGAGGGAAACAATATCGGGAGTACTAAGACAAAGTTATATGTAAATATTTTGAAAGGGCAAGTAATTCTACTAATTCACTAATCACACATAATAAACTTAGTGTGTGTTTGTTTACCAAAATATATTACCCTTTATATTTATTTTCAGTCGTTATCAATATACAGCGAATTCAAGTTATTGAACCGAATTTTAGTTTTTAAGTGGTTTACCTGATTTACTAGTTTCCTATTTAGCATATCAAAAATTCTTGTTAGGGTTAAATTTAGTTTTTTCCTGAGGAAGGCAAATCTGATAATAAAAATATGCCACCTGCCAAATTTGACAGATGATAAAGTCAATTAGATTTTTAGTGTGCCGTGAGGAACACTTCTAAGATTACCGGGGTGTCCGTGTATCTGCTCGTCTGCCACACCCGATTTTCTCCGAAACTATTTGACACAGAAAGTTGAAATTTGGGACTAATATAGGAATTGATGGCCTCAGCAGAGCCGTGCAGTTTAGAAAGTTAAATTTTGACTTAAGGATTAAGTTTTAGGGGTGAAATTGAAAGTGAAAAAAAAAAATTACTAGGTCATTGAGTGTCGAGTATCAGATCAAAGCTTGTAAAAACACGAGTTCAAAAATATATATAATGTAATACTTGCGCACACTTGTCTTTGTATTATTTTTAAAAAAGTGCGAAAAATCGCTGCACCCCCTTATCTCGAAAAGTACTGATCAAAAAGTTTTGAAAAAATTTTAGAATATTCTTCAAAGGGTGTAGATTGAACGAAAACTATTTTTATTTATTTGGGATGTGAAGTCACTCACTGATAATTTTATACTGCCGCAGCAAAAAATTTTATTTTAAAAGCAATCAACGTACAGAACACTAATTGCGCAAGTTCAACTTGCACTTGACCGGTTATTTAAAATGGCATACTCCACATATGATTTAAAACTGGATAGCTTTTTTGCTATGCCTGATATACAACCGCAGAAAATCAAGCTAGGGTAATATTTTTTTTTTATAGGTCTAGCACACGTGCTGCAGGGAGGTCCCTAACGCGCTACAGGAGCGGCACGTGTGCGGAAAAAGCGATTCACGTTGCTCTTGAATCGCTGTAAATTGTACTCGGTGGGAAATACAGTCCTGGGCAAATTATTCCAAAGGGATGATGTTCTCTATATAAAAAACTGCTTGAAAAGCGTTGTACGAGGAGTAACAAGCTGAACCTCATACGGATGTGAAGTATCAGCGCGACGTGTATTTGTAACATGCACCGCTCTGGGAGGAATTAAACGGGCCACATCCTCCGAACACTTTCCATGGAAATACTAGTAGAATAGGCTCAAGACGCCAACCGTTCTTCGATGTTCCAGCGAATCAAGCCCGCCAGCCAGTTCCGGATCTCCAATCAGACGAACAGCTTTTCTCTGAATAGAATCCAACAAATGCAGTGTATGTTTAGGAGTGGAGCCCCAAACATGGGAGCAGTATTCCATAGTTGGTCGAATTTGAGTTTTGTAAAGAATTAACAATTGTTATGGAGTGTAAAGCTTTCTGGTTCGAAATAATATTCCCAACTTTTGAGAAGCTCTCCTTGTTATGCCTGCAACTTGCTCATGCCAGGACATTTGCTCCCAAATTAACGCCCAACAAATTGATTGACGATGTTAGAGGAATGGAGTGCCCCGCCATAACTATGTCGGGTTCAACAACGTTAACTTTTTTAGAAAAACTGCCGCCTGGGTTTTTGTAGCGTAAAATTCCACTTGGTTACTGTCACCCAAGATAAAATTTCTTCCAGGTCTTTGTTAAGTTGAATGACTTCTTGCTGTCTGCGGATATTCATCTGAGTAGCCGATGTCCGAGTGTTGAACACTTGAATGAAGAGTTAGGCGTACTGTCATCTGCAAAGCTGTAGATTGGATTTCCGGTCTTTTCCAGCACATCGTTAATGTAAATGATAAAGAGAGTAGGAGATAGTATGGAGCCTTGGGGCACATCGGCGTTGATAGTGAAGATGTTAGAAAAAAATCCGTCGACCACCACTCGTAAAGAACGCTCACTGAGGAAACATAAGAGCCACGAACAGAACTTTTCAGACATACCATAAGAGCGTAGCTTAGCCAACAGTCCATCGTGCCAAACACGGTCGAATGCCTTGGATATGTCAAGAGCAACCGCTCGAGATTTTCCGAACATGTGTTACATAAGTCAGAAGATCTTCTGTTGATCTATGTTTACGAAAGCCATATTGGTTATCGCTAATAATGTAAAGTACCTACTACTACTAACTACTACTACTACTACTAAAGTACTAGACTACTACTAAAGTACCAGACTTTTATATTAAGAAGAGCACAATTTACAAGATTGTACCACTTTTTTGCATTAACCTACCAACATAAAAGTAATTAATTATTACTCCTAATATAGTTTTTAACCAACATCCTATCCTATAGCATTTATGCAAGTAGAAGTTATTTGTTGCTAAAGGAGTTTTCTACTTTGGTAAAATAAAATTAATTATAATTTTTTGTGATATACCCTGCATATAATTTCTAGCTATAAATTATACCCTGTAACCTGACCTGTGACCTTTTTCATCTTCATGTAAAAATTTCGACAAAAACCGTTTTGCTGTTTTTGAGTGGTGCACAAACAGGCAAATGGAGAAATAGGCGACAATTAATTAGTTGCTTCTATTTCTACTTACAGATACATACTAGTGACTTATTCAAAAAAAATAACCAATGTAGGACTGCTCTTGATATTTTTTTATGTGTCTGGAATAATTTTATTAAAAGAATCCAGAAAATAACGTTTATATCTCTACTTATATAACAAATTCTACACAATTATTGTAAAAATATTAGAAAAATAACAATCTACTCAGCTCTATTCAGTTGAGTAGCCAGCTGGCCTAAATGGCAATTCTTGTTATTGCTTCTAAAGTTGTATAGGGATATAATATAAAAGGATACTGTTGAAGGAAAATTCTAGATTACTACTTTTAAATAAGTGTAGTGGATTTTTTACTATTTCATAAAAAAATAAATACACTAGCCGATAAAGAATACTACTATTTTCACCTTCAAATAAAATTTTGCATAAAGTAGTTTGGGTTGAAACTAAGCTATAATTTCCATTTTCACCTTATGAACAAAAGTTAGCTCACTGATAACAATAATTTTTAGAATTGATGAAACATTTTCTGATATATGCCCAATGAATATTCATTCGATTCAACTATAAACAGAATAAACATTTGACACGCATTAAAATTGAAATATTTCATCCCTTTTCAGTCCTTTGTTACAAAAATAAGCCGGCAGGCTATTTTTGTACTACGAATAGTCAGTGTTTGAAATATGGGCTATTATTAAATCGTAGCATTGGTAAAAAATGTCCACATATTTCGTAAAATTTTGCTTAACACTTAACACAACTATAGTTTGTAAACTAAGCCAAATAGAATATTTTCGAACTTTCTCGTGGTTAGACGTTTGTTTTCGATCCGACGACCCATCTGACTGCGCCAGAGAGGTTTCCGATGTTATTTTGGCCGGTATGGAGGCTTACATCCCTTTTTCGAAGAAATGCCCTTCCAACGGCAAGCCTTGGTTTGACCGAAAATGCAAAGAAGCTGTTGCTTCTAAACATCTTGCCTACGATAATGGCGTAAAACTCCCTTTGTTCATGCCCGGCACAGATGCAAAGAAATTATCGACGAAACAGAGGAAGGCACACAATCAACGATTAGAAAACAAACGTCTCGGCTTGTCCCAACAATCCAGGTCCTTTTGGTCAGTCGCTAAGGCAGTTAGTCAAAATTTCACTAAATCCACCATACCACCACTCACACGGCCAGATAATTCTATTGCAACGACACCTGTTGAGAAAGCGAACTTGTTAGCTGAACTCTTGGCTTCACGTTCTACTGTCGATTTCCAAGGAAAAACACCACCTACTATTCCCATAGTGCAGTCAAGGATGCCCTATATTGTCTTGAGACAGCGCATCATAAAACGTATTTTAATGAAGCTAGACACCAAAAAAGATTCTGGCGCTGATGGAATACCTGCCATAGTTCTCAAAAACTGTGCGAGGGAACTAACACCAGTTTTCTGTTGACTTTTCAACCTATCCTACAGAAAGGGAATATTTTTTTCTTGCTGGAAATAAGCCACAGCTCAGCCGATACCTAAAAAAGGCAAGTAGACCTTGCCAAATTACTACGGACCAATCGCACTGCTTTCAATAATATCGCAAGTCATGGAAAAGGCTATTAATCAGCATCTTCTAAAATATCTTGAAGGATTCAAAATTATTAGCGATCACCAATATGGCTTTCGTAAAAATAGATCAACAGGAGATCTTCTGTCTTATGTAAGACACGTTTGGAACAACGCAATTGAACATTTTGGAGAATCTCGAGCGGTTGCTCTTGACATATCCAAGGCATTCGACCGTGTTTGACACGATGGGCTGTTGGCTAAGCTACGCTCTTATGGTATGTCTGAAAAGTTCTGTTTGTGGCTCTCATGTTTCCCCAGAGAGCGTTCTTTACGAGTGGCAGTCGATGGATAACACCTTCACTATCAACGCCAGTGTACCTGTCTCCATACTCTCTTTACTCATTTCTCATTTAACGATCTGCTGGAAAAGACCGAGAATCCAATCTACAGCTTTGCAGATGACAGTACGCTTATCTCTTCATTCACTTTGAACGCTCGAACATCGGCTACTCAGACGAATATCCGCAGACAGCAGAAACTCATTCAACTTAACAAAGACCTGGAAGAAATTCTATCTTGGGGTGATAGTAACCAAGTGGAATTTAACGCTACAAAAACCAAGGCGGCGGTTTTTTCTAAACAAGTTAACGTTGTTGACCCCGACATAGTTATGTCGAGGCACTCCATTCCTCTAACATCGTCACTCAATTTATTGGGCGTTAATTTGGGAGCAAATATGTCCTGGCATGAACATGTTGCAGGCATAGCAAGGAGAGCTTCTCAAAAGTTGGGAATGTTATTTCGAACCAGAAAGCTTTACACTCCACAACAACTGTTAATTCTTTACAAAACTCAAATTCGACCAACTATGGAATACTGCTCCCATGTTTAGGGCTCCGCTCCCAAACATACACTGCATTTGCTGAACTCTATTCAGAGAAGAGCTGATTGGAGACCCGGAACTGACCGGCGGCCTTGATTCGCTGGAACATCGAAAGAACGGTCGGCGACTTGAGCCTATTCTACAAGTATTTTCATGGAAAGTGTTCGAAGGATGTGGCTCGCTTAATTCCTCCTAGAGCGGTGTATGTTAGAAGTACACGTCGAGCTAATACTTCACATCCGTTTGAGGTTCAGCTTGTTACTTCTCGTACAACGGTTTTCAAGCAGTCTTTTATATGGAGAACATCATCCCTTTGGAATAATTTGCCCAGGACTGTGTTTCCTACCGAGTACAATTTACAGCGATTCAAGAACAACGTGAATCGCTTTTTTCGCTTCTGTAGCGGTTTAGGGACTTCCCTATAGCACGTGTGCTAAACCCATAAAAAAAGTAACTTATAACAGCCTTTACCTAAAAAAAAAATAGAAAACATTAAAAAAATATGTGGTACCAAAACGTATCGTTAACACAAATGAAAAGTTTCCTTTAAGTAAAAACAGAAAAGAAATTGGCTTTAAAACGAGAATGTAAGTTATGTATAGTAACATTAAAATGTTTTAAGGCACTGTTTAAGGATTTTTATCCCCATTTTTGTTCTATTTTATTATCTAACACAACTTTATTATTTAAATACATTTACCAAAACTGAAAATAAAAAAAAAATTGTTTCCTATGTATAGTAAAAAGACACATGAATTGTATAAATTTATTGTACAACACAATTTGTAACTGTTAGTATGCGTTTCATGAATTGCAGTAAAAAAATAAAAAATTTTAGCAAGAGTTTCAAATAATTTTTCTCTGTGTTTTTCACATGTTTCCATCGCATCTGATGGCATCCTGTGATTTCTTAGTTAAAACGCTTTTACTACGAGTACTTTTATCTTTATTCTGCTCGGGAATTTTACTGCGGTGGCCTAACGCACTTGCCTACGTATCTAGTATTACAAGGCTGTCTAATAACGTACTCTGGCAGTTCAGACGGCATTGTAGCTAGCATTCGCAATCTTTTCTAAGACCTTATTCTCTATCATTCGCATAAAGTTTCTTGATGTTTTTCTCATAACTGTCTCGCAACTTCGCAGAAGCTCTAGCCTAATTATCATTTTATATATTGCCATTTTGTTCCGAAATGAAAATTTGCTCGAACTATTCAGCAGTAGATAGGGTTTAGCTGTCACAGAAGCAGTCTAACCATTTCCGTTAAACTTTAGTTTTCATATAAGCCTGTTAATTCCTAATGTAAGGTGTAATTAAAACAAAATTTTACGGGACTTTGACTCTCCAATGATACCAGTTAGACTTCGACTACAGCTTTTTGACATGGTTTTAATGGCAAGGTCGTCGGAACACAACGTCAGGTTGTTACGTGTTAAATTGTAGTGACGACATTAGAGAGCTTCGTGGCAATCTGGCTTCTATTATCTCGACTGTGTTAACCTAGACTCTGACTCTTCTGTCCGATTGAAAAATTTGTGGGTAGACTGTGGAAACTTTAATACGAAGTATGTACAAAATCCCGATGCAATCGTATCATGAGTTAATTATTTTGTATACACTTTGTGAAATAATTAACTTTTATACTTAATAAACAATGTCTAAATATATTTTTCGTAACAGTTCTACAAAAATTACTCTTTAATTTCCTATAATATAAAAATCATCATAGTTATTGAATTTTCATTTTATATAGTTAATATTGCTGTACTAAAATTTATTTTTCCAATATTACGGCAATTTTGTAATAAAATTTATTAAAACTGGTTTTTGAAATCTATTAATATTTATTTATAATTAGTACCGTGTTGAAGAATTTATAATATTTATGTATATATATATATATATATATATATATATATATATTATATATATATAATATATATATATATATATATATATATATATATATATATATATATATATACATGAATATATAATATATATATATATATATATAAATATATATATATATATATATATATATATATATATATATATATATATATATATATATATATATATATATATATCTGAGAGCCTGTAAACCCTAGAGGGCCCTTCCGCCGACCAAACAGGCATTGCAGCGTCTAACGCAGAGTGGGTGGCGACGGATTCTCAGGTTAGAGGCGGTTGAATCCTGTAATCCTACACTCCCCAAGACGTCTAGATCACGTGGTATTTTAGGGCCAAACCCCTCTCAGATGGATGAATACGATGAAAAATAAAAGGTCCCCAATCAGCTCCCAGCCGTTCGACTAACCCTGACCAAAGCAGCTGCCAGACAAGTTTTCGAACGAGGGGTGCTAAAAATCCCTGGGTTAGATCAGCCTGCCAACTACATATAGCTACTTACAACGCTAGATCATTACGAAATGAGGAAAGGCTGACTGAACTGGAGTACGTGCTCAACAAGATGATGGGTCGTCCTAGGAATACCGGAAGTAAGAAGGAAACGAGAGGACTGCCTAAGACTAAATTCGGAACATGTCCTGTTTTATAGTTTACAAACGCTTAACTCCTAAAATTCATTGAAAGCAACATCAGACAGGGTAATATACACCACCATAAGAATTACTTCCAACATAACGATAAAAATAATACAAATTTATACACTAATAAGTAGCCACAATGACGACCAGGTCGAAACATTGTATGAAGAAATATCACAAGGTCTGACAGGAAATAGAACGACATACACCCTGATTACAGGAGATTTCAACGTAAAAATAGGAGGTACACAGAGCGAATCAAAATACATTGGCCTATTTGGGCTTGGTACAAGGAAAGAGAGAGGTAATATGCTGGCTAACTATTCAGAAAAAGAACAACAACAAAAAATGGACCTGGATGAGCATAGACTACGTGCTAACATACCACAAGTACATAATTCAAAATGTCGATGTCCTTAGTTCATTCGCAACTGGCAGTGATTACAGATTAGTAAGGTGCAATATATATATATATATATATATATATATATATATATATATATATATATATATATATATATATATATATATATTATGGGTCTAGCACACGTTCTACAGGGAAGTCCCTAAAGCGCTCCAGGAGCGGCATGTGTGCGGAAAAATCGATTCACGTTGTTCTTGAATCGCTGTAAATTATACTCGGTGGGAAACACAGGGTTGATGTTCTCCATATAAAAGACTGCTTGAAAAGTGTTGTACGCGGAGTAACAAGCTGAACCTCATACGGATGTGAAGTATTAGCGCGACGTGTATTTCTAAACTGCGCCGCTCTGGGAGGAATTAAGCGGGCTACATCATTCGTTCGCAATTTCAATATAAATGGGAAACTAGAAAGTGCCAGGAGATTTAGTACCAAATAAAAACCATTAGATGTGAACGCACTGAGGGAACACAAAGAAGAATATTAGAGACAACTAACACAAAAGTTAACAAAGCGATCGTCACAACTTCCTGAGAATATAAATGAAATGAAAGGAAAACTGACAAAATTGATTAAAGAAACGGAAGTAAACTATATGACATTAAAGGAACAAACAACTACTGGAGAAACGGAGAGAACTAATAAGGTCAAATAAAAGAAATACGGTGAAATATTCTGAAATTAACACATCTGCAAGGAGAATGGCAAAACAAGATATTAGAGAATACCAAGAGAAATGGATAGAAGAACTGATAGAACAGAATGGGGCTTTGAACATATTCAGAAAGGAAAACTCACACAGAAGGGAGATTAATAAACTGATAGACAAAAATGGAATACTTAAAATGACAGAAACATTCTATGCAAATCTATACGGGTCGAAAGCTGATGAGGAAACTCTGAGAAGCTCAAAAGAGGACAACCGAAAAAATACTTAATATTGGTTCCAAAGATTTACCAGACATCGAAGTTGAAGAAATTTAAAAATGTATTAACCAAATTAAAATGGAAAAGCAGTAGGAGAAGAATGCTAAAAGAGGGAAGATGGTCATTAATCAAAGAGCTTAAAAAAATCTTCAATAAACGTCTAATTGATGATTGGGAAACTGCCATAGTTACGTTGATAGACAAAAATGAGATCCTGGCAATCTGGAGAACTATAGGCACTATATCGCAAATATACAAATTATTCATGAGATTAATCGCAAGTCGATTAGATAAGAAGTTTGAAAATTACCAACCCAACGAACAATCAAGCTTCCGAAAAAGGTTTAGCACAATTGAACATCTACACACAGTCAGATAACTTATAGAAAAGGTAACTGAACACAATATCATATCCTGGATGGCACTTGTTGACTTTCGAAAAGCTTTTGACACAATGAAATACTGGGCAGTTGAGAAAGCGATGAAAAACGCAAGAGTCGATCAGAGATATATTAACATACTGACAAAAATCAATGAACAATCAATACTGAAAGTGAGATTACACTAGGATACCAAGGAAGTAAAAATAAAGAGATGTGTTAGACAGGGTGATATCATATCACCGAAAATATTCACTCCGGTACTAGAAGATATCTTTAAGAGCCTTCACTGGGAAAATAGGGGATTTAGCATATCCGGAGAGAGACTCAACAACTTAGGATTTGCTGATAACATCGCACTTTTTTGCCGAAAATGAAATCGAATTGAAAGAAATGCTCCAAGAATGACAAAGCAAAAAAGATCGGTTAAGAGATGAACATCAGAAAAACTAAATTTCTGACGAACGAACAAACAATCATTAATGACGCAATATCCATATATGAGCAACAAGTGGAAAGGGTCGAGTCATATGTATATTTGGGACAGGAAGTTACAATGGGAAAAGTGAGTCAAGAACTGGAAGTCAATCGAATAATACGCCTGGGATGGTCGGCTTACGGTAAAATTACGCAAGTCTTTCAATCCAAACTGCATTTAAAACTTAAAAGTAAAGTAATGCATTTTGCCAGTAACAACATAAGGTAGCGAAACTTGAGTTCCGACATCGAAAGTTATTAGAAAAAACTTGGCACTACAAATCTGCTAAATGGGAAGATCTTATGGAATATTTTGGAACTTTCCCTTGGTTGTACGTTTGTTTTCGATCCGACGACCCATCTGACTGCGCCAGGGAGGTTTCCGATGTTATTTTGGCCGGTATGGAGGCTTACATCCCTTTTTCGAAGAAATGCCCTGGTTTGACCGAAAATGCAAAGAAGCTGTTGCTTCTAAACATCGTGCATACCGACAATGGCGTGGAAATCCTAACACCATAAATCGTAACACCTTTGTTCGTGCCAGGAACAGATGCAAAGGTAAATTATCGACGAAACCAAGGAGGCACACAATCAACGGATTAGAAACAAACTTTTCGCTTGTCCCAACAATTCCAGGTTCTTTTGGTCAGTCGCTAAGGCAGTTAGTCAAAATTTCACTAAATCCACCATACCACCACTCACACGGCCAGATAATTCTATTGCAACGACACCTGTTGAGAAAGCGAAATTGTTGGCTGAACTCTTTGCTTCACATTCTACTGTCGATTTCCAAGGAAAAACACCACCTACTATTCCCATACTGCAGTTAAGGATGTCCGATATTGTCTTCAGAGAGCGTATCATAAAACGTATTTTGATGAAGCTAGACACCAAAAAGGCTTCTGGCGCTGACGGAATACCTGCCATAGTTGTCAAAAACTATGCGAGGGAACTAACACCAGTTTTCTGTAGACTTTTCAACCTATTCTATAGAAAGGGAATATTTCCTTCCTGCTGGAAATGTGCCACAGTTCAGCCGATACCTAAAAAAGGCAAGAAGACCTTGCCAAATAACTACCGACCAATCACACTGCTTCCAATAATATCGAAAGTCATGGAAAAGGTCATCAATCAGCATCTTCTAAAATATCTTGAAGGATTCAACATTATTACGATCACCAATATGGCTTTCGTAAAAATAGATCAACAGGAGATCTTCTGACTTATGTAACACATGTTTGGAACAACGCAATTGAACATTTTGGAGAATCTCGAGCGGTTGCTCTTGACATATTCAAGGCGTGTTTGGCACGATGGGCTGTTGGCTAAGCTACGTTCTTATGGTATGTCTGAAAAGTTCTGTTTGTGGCTCTCACGTTTCCTTAGAGAGCGTTCTTTACGAGTGGCAGTCGACGGAATTTTTTCTAACATCTTCACTATCAATGCCGGTGTACCCCAAGGCTCCATACTGTCTCCTACTCTCTCATTTATATTAACGATCTGCTGGAAAAGACCGAGAATCCAATCAACAGCTTTGTAGATGACAGTACACTTACCTCTTCATTCACTTTGAACGCTCGGACATCGGCTACTCAGACGAATATCCGCAGAGAGCAGGAAGTCATTCAACTTAACAAAGATCTGGGGTGACAGTAACCAAGTGGAATTTAACGCTTCAAAAACCTAGGCGGCAATTTTTTCTAAAAAAGTTAACGTTGCTGAACCCGATAAAGTTATGTCGGGGCACTCCATTCCTCTAACATCGTCACTCAATTTGTTGGGCGTTAATTTGGGAGCAAATAGGTCCTGTCCATGTTAATTCTTTACAAAGCTCAAATTCGACCAACTATGGAATACTACTTCCATGTTTGGAGCTCCGCTCCCAAACATACATTGCATTTGTTGGATTCTATTCAGAGAAGAGCTATTCGTCTCATTGGAGACCCGGAACTGACCGGCGGCCTTGATTCGCTGGAACATCGAAGACTTGAGCCTATTCTACAAATCTTTTCATGGAAAGTGTTCGAAGAATGTGGCCCGCTTAATTCCTCCCAGAGCGGTGCATGTTAGAAGTACACGTCGCGCTAATACTTCACATCCGTATGAAGTTCAGCTTGTTACTCCTCGTACAACGCTTTTTAAGCAGTCATTTATATGGAGAACATCATTCCTTTGGAACAATTTGCCCAGGACTCTGTTTCCCACCGAGTACCATTTGCAGCGATTCAAGAACAACGTAAATCGCTTTCTCCGCACACGTGCCGCTCTTGTAGCGCTTTAGGGACTTCCCTGTAGCACGTGTGCTAGACCTAAAAAAAAAGGAATCTGTGATTTTTTTAAAAAAGAACTTGTTGAGATACCCTGCTTATTTGTTCTTCTTGAAGTGCCATATCCGATACTGACTTAGGCGACCCTCTAGCCTTTGCCTGTGGTTGATACCTTTTAAAATGTTCCACAGCCAAAGGAGATCTACAGTTGAATGTCAGTTTCGAACGGCCAAAGTGACGGGGCTTTACTAGTCACCATACTACGGGTGCTGTCCCATAGCCTTCTATATAGAAGCGACCGTTACGTTGGAAAGTTTTTTTTTTGGTTTATTATTTTTCGAAACGAGAGTCGAACTTGGGTATCCGACATAGAAAGTAGACCTTACCCATTACGCTATGGCCGTCTCTTTTTTAAATGTTATCTTATTCATAAAGAATATTTTTGAAAAAAATAGTATTTTCACAAAATTTAAGGCCCAACAGAAAAATGATAAAATTATGTGTATAATATAAAACGAACTAATATTCGGAAAGTCCTTATTATAATATACTGATGGCCACGAACGTTATGAAGCAAAGTATCTCAATATTTATATTTCAAAAAACATTATTTATTATACCAAATACCATATTACTGTTTCTAAATATACGAGATTTATTATGAAGGTAATTATTAACGAAATATAATTATCTATGCTTGTTCTAACAGACATCTTAAATTATGTCATTAGTAAAGTAAAGCAAAATATCTACACATATTTTTGGTGTTCCGTATGGAACACTTATGGGATCACTTCGGTGTCCGCCTGTCTGTCTGTCCGTCTGCCACACCCGATTTTCTCCGAAACTATTTGACACAGAAAAAATTTGAAATTTGACACAAATATAGGAATTAATTATTATTCATCTAGTGGAGTATCAAATGAAATCTTGTGAAAGCATGACTTCAAAAATATATATGATGTAATACTTCGCACACCTTCCTTTTCATAAAGTGTAAATTAGGCAAAAATTATTACGAGTGCATTACGTTGGATAACCTATCTGGTGTAACAAAAATACTGAAAACTAAGTTTCTCCAGAAAATAGTGGAGGTGGATTATATTTCCGTACATTACCGCGCGTCGCTCCTCTAAAGACAAAATAATTTTATTTTATTTGTTTTTAATTAAATATCTAGGTAGTAAATACTTGTTTAACACTTTTATTACTAGATTCTAGACTAAGCTAGATTGATTTATTGGCTATTAGGTAGCTAAGATACTATACCTGTTATATATTATTGATTGTGAAAAGGTATATTGGATTTTAAGATATATACTTAATTAGCTTACTCTAGGTGAGAATTTTATGTTATTTTTAAAAGCAATCGCGGTACGGAATACTAATTGCGCAAGTCCAACTTGTACTTGAACGATTTTTTTGAATGGGTATTTATTTGGACTTCGTATCTCGAAAACGACAGAAAATATCTGAAAATAATTATATTTTTATAATAGGATTCAAAATAGCTATTTGATAGTATTTCCACATAAATAGGGTACCTTTAAAATAACCGGTCAAGTGCAAGTTGAACTTGCGCAATTAGTGTTCCGTACGTTGATTGCTTTAAACTAAAAAATTTTGTAACGGAGGTATAAAATGATCAGTGACTTCACAAAACACACCCCAAATGAGTTTTCAACAAAGTTTGTTTCCATTTTTTACTGAAAATTGATGACCTTGAAATTTTTGTTTTGTTTATATACCAGATAAATTATTAAATGATAGTTTTCGTTCAATCTATACCCCGTAGAGAAGATTCCAGAATTATTTCAAAATTTTTTGAGCAGTACTTTTCGAGATAAGGTAGGGGGATAGCAATTTTTCGCGATTTTTTAAAAATAATACAAAGAAAAGTGTGTGCAAGTATTACATTATATATATATTTTTTACTCGTATTTTAACAGGCTTTCATTTGACACCACACTCGATGACCTAGTAAAAATTTTTTTTCACGTCCGATTTCACCCCTCGAAATTAACACCTTAAGTCAAAATTTAACTTTCAAAACTACACGGCTCTGATGAGGCCATCAATTTCTATATTAGTACCAAATTTCAACTTTCTATGTTAAATAGTTTCGGAGAAAATCGGGGGTGTGACAGACAGACAGACAGACAGACACTGAGGTGATCTTTTAAGTGTTCCGTACGGAACACTAAAAAACCGAATTGGCTTGGTAATGTGTCAAATCCTGGCAACTGATTGCAATATCAAATTTGGAAATAAAAAATATTTAGTATGTCAAATCCAAAATAGTAAATCTAGTCAAAAAATCCTCCTGTACCTGATATATCTACTAGGACAGAAATAGCAATCACGGAAGTTTTATTTTGAACGTTATTTTCTTAAAATAATTCGCAGTAAACTACTAATACATTAGAATATTATTAGTACATTTTACTAAAACCAATACTTTCAGCGTGCATATTGTTCACATAACACTGATTGTGTTTTGTATATTTATTTATGTTAATTAATATTGAATTCGGCTGAAGTATTTCAGAGTCGGGATAATATTGTTAATTTTGTTTGTTGTGATAAACTAATTATATATGAATTTTAGTATTTCAGTATTGACCTGTTTAAATTAACGAATTTTTTAACAATAAGAATATAATTAAGTTGTTGATTTATGAGAAAATATAGATTTAATTATCTATCTATTTTTTATTTCAAAACGTTATTAGTATTCCGTACGGAACACTTATGGGATCATTAATTTGGTGTCCGTCTGTCTATCCGTCTGTCACACCCGATTTTCTCCGAAACTATTTTACATTGACATTTGGTACTAATATAGGAATTAGAGCTGTGTAGTTTTGAAAGTTAAATTTTGACTTAAGGAGTTAGTTTTGAGGGATAAAGTCCGAACTGAAAAAAGAAATTACCAGGTCATCGAGTGTAAATAAATAAGACGTAAGACTTGCACACACTTTTCTTTGTATTATTTTTAAAATAATGATGAAAAATCTGTGTCCTCCCACGATATCTGGAAAAACACTGATCAAAAGAATTTGAAAAAATTGTGGAATAGTACAAATAAACTGAAGATTGAGCAAAAATTATCACGAGTGCAATACGTTTGATAGTTTTTCTGATATAAAGAAAATGTGGCAATACAGAATGGCGCAGGCTGGGAAAGTTGGGAATTCAAACGAGACTAAGAGACCAATATGTACTCTGTGCAATCAGTAATATCACGAAGACTGGCTACTAACGATAGTTGCCGAAGACAAAATAATTTTAATTTATTTGTTTATAATTAAACAAATACTTAGGTAGTAAATATTTGTTTTAAACTTGAACTACTAGATTCTAGATTAATCTAGATTTATTTATTGGCTTATTTCTATTTTAAAATTAATCACGGTACCGGACACTAATTGCGCAAACCCAACTTGTACTTGACCGTTTTTTTTTTTGGATATAATCTATATGTATGTGCTATACTCGTAGTTCAGGGTTGGTATCTTTTGGGGTCTTTTTCTGAAAATATTATAGAGGAAATCTATTAAATTATTTTCTTTCATTTTCTATTTCTTTAGAGTAAATATTGGAAGCCTTGTATCTTAGTACCCTATCTGATACATTATTTATTAACTAAAATAAGAAGTGTAATTCAAAAATAAGTAAAATCACCTTATTGCTTATTTAAAGGTAAATACAAAATTGGTAGTCACTTACCCAATACTTTCTTAACGAATACGTACTTTCAAAATAAATCCTAGATTTGACTTTGCCACACTAAAGAATATGTTAATGCGAGCATTAAAAGTCGTTATTTTAAATAATAATTTAATGTACGAAATTAATCACAAAAAAAAAGGGCGAAGTAGACTTTAGCAAGGAAGCTTAATATTTCCCTCTAGATACTATTTCTATTAAAATTAAAAAACATGAAAACATGTAACACTAACACAATTTTTAAATTCCTCGTATCTAAAAACCTAAAAAAGGGCGTAAAAGATGATATATACGATACTACTCTCTGAAACCCCACTGCCCGAATCACATGTATGTTTGGCTACAATTATTAAAAAGAAAGAACAAAGAACATAATTTTTAGATTTCTTAATTCTAAGAAGCGAAAAAATTACATATATATATATATATATATATATATATATATATATATATATATATATATATATATATATATATATATATATATATATATATATTATATATATATATATATATATATATATATATATATATATATATATATATATATATATATGTGTATATATATATATATATATACATATATATATATATATATATATATATATATATATATATATATATATATATATATATATGTGTATATATATATATATATATATATATATATATATATATATATATATATATATATATATATATATATATATATATATATATATATATATATATATATATATATATATATAATATATAAATATATATATATATATATATATATATATATATATATATATATATATATATATATATATATATATTTATATACAGATTCCCCCTTCTTTTTCCCGACACACATAAAAAACGAATATTCTCTTTTCAAGGGATGATATGCCTCGGCTATAGACCTAAAGAAGATTTGGAGAAACTAATAGGGTTTCAGGGAATAAATCCAATATGCAGTACTAATTATTTAGGTTTAACACAAACAAAATTAGTAAAAGTGTCTTTACTATCCTTAGAGAGTATATTTTTTTATTTAAAACTATCTACGGATGCCTTAAACTATACTGGTAAAAATAACATCTGAAACTAAAAATAGTTTTTGCGACGGCAGTACAAAATAATGCACTATTGATATAAAATATTTGGGAAATATGTCTAACTTTCATTAAGTCTTTTGAAATAATTATTTAGGCTGATCACAGGAAGTTCGAAGCTATATGTAATAATTTTGTTTCGAATGTCAACGGCAATGACAAGGGTATCTATTATTCCTAAAGACGGCCTACTTAATCTATTGTACTTATTTCGTAACGTTATTATCTGAAAACTACTTAAGCTGATAGGCATAAATTATGCTCATTTTTTTTTCTGTTTCTTATTTATTCAATAAATACTTAGAATTAATATTTGTAAAGGTTCTGACACGACAATGTCATACTGAAATTATTTTATTTATTAATTTTTGAAAAATTGAAATATTAATTTTACTCCACGCATAAGTAACAAATAAAACTGGCAGACATATGAATATATTAGAACAGCAAAATTGGCAAAAATAATTCCAAATAAATAAAATTATCTAACCTGATAAAATAAATATAAAACCAAATTATTTAATTAGAAATTCTGTCTTTTCGAAAAGTTATTCTTGGAATCTTGACAAAAATATAAAAATATTTTTTTAAATCCCAATAAAGAAAATTTTGTCACTTTAAATTTCTATATTGCAATGTGTATGTATTTGAATTAAAATAAAGTACCAGCAGAGGTACCAAAATATGAAATTTTCGAAAGTTATAATTTCTCTTTATAACTGTTTTGGCAAAAGTTCATAAGACTATTAGTTCTAATACGAATTCGGAACAAACATATATATTAAATCTAAATTACGGTCCTACACTTTATATATTTTATTAACCAAATGTAGTACATATACCTAATTAGAATGAAAGATGAAATTAACAAGTATTTTAAAAACATTTATTTGATTTAAAAATATTTATTTATATTAAAGAAATAAACTAAAAATTAAATCTATATCATCATAAATAAATTTCATTAATTTTTTATTAGTTAATATTAGTTAATTGAAATAATTCGATAATAAAATAATGAAATTCATAATTAATTAATTTATTCTAACAAAAATAATTAACAATATTATCCCCATTCTGCAATATATTCATGGAATCCAATATTAATTAACATAATTAAATATATAATACATAATCAGAAATTTTCGCAAATATAAATTATAATAATAAAGTTTACTAAATGTAATTGTTTTATTCAAATGTATTAATAATACTCACTCAACATTTAAATTCCTGCAGCAAAGTATTTAAAGAAAATAACGTTTAAAATGTGCTTCCTTTATTACTGTTTCCCACTAGATATATCCTATTTTGACCGAAGTAATCAGCTACACACCTATTATTGTACTACGGAAATTTTAGAAAGATGCCCAAGTGTAATAGCTGAAGCAATTTTAACACTGGCAGGTTCAATTTAGTTTATGCAATAATTAAACAGATAAAAACTGAGAACTATATGACATACTTAGAGACTACCATTACAAAAAGCAAACTTTGTTTTTTACTCAAGTACAAAAATTGAAAAAATTGATTTATCCAATACATTACGAACATACACTCCTAAGTTAATTACAGAATTTGACTTTGGGACTGTAAAGAATAACTAATTTCAACCAATAAAACTCGATATTTTAACATATGGAGATACTCATCATAAGAAAATCCAAGAGCGAACAGTTATCGCAGATGTTTACAACTGAAACCTAACATTTCCCTTTACACACTGTTTTTTTTTTTAAACTTCAAAATTAATGAATAAGTGATTTTTTTATTCTTCGGCTCCTAGAACCCTGAAAAAGCCGTATAACATGTACGAAACAGCCCCTTACCACTTATATTTTTAATTATAAATATTTATTCTTAATTTTTTTCTATATACTAATATATATATATATATATATATATATATATATATATATATATATATATATATATATATATATATATAATATATATATAAATATATATATATATATATATATATATATATATATATATATATATATATATATATATATATATATATATATATATATATATATATATATATATATATATATATATATATATATATATATATATATATATATATATATATATATATATATATATATATATATATATATATATATATATAATATATATATATATATATATATATATATATATATATATATATATATATATATATATACGTGAAAACACCTTCTTCGGCTCCTAGAACCCTGAAAAAGCCGTATAACATGTACGAAGCAGCCCCTTACCACTTATATTTTTAATTATAAATATATATATATATATATATATATATATATATATATATATATATATATATATATATATATATATATATATATATATATATATATATATATATATATATATATATATATATATATATATATATATATATATATATAAATATATATATATATATATATATATACGTGAAAACACCTAATTACAAAATACTATTCAATATCAGATAGAGTAATATGAAATCCAAATAACTCATGCATAGTTCTCAACATCCTCTTCTGAAGCTGAAGACGTAGAGTAGACATATGAATATACTAGAACAGCAAGATCACTAAAAAAACTGGACATGTAATAATAATAGGCGGTTTCAATGCTAAGATCGGCAAACGAAAATAAGAAGAGACCGAATATATAGGCGAATTTCGCTTGGGAGACAGAAATAACAGAGGGGAAATGTTACTGGATTTCCTAAGAAATGAAAATCTCTGTTGTCTAAATACATTTTATAAAAAACCAGAACAACGTAAATAGATATGGATTAGCCCAGATCATAAGACGAAAAATGAAATAGAAAACATTATATAGGATAGCAAATAAATATATAAAGACGTGTTAGTACTGAATAGGTTTCATACAGGAGGTGATCGCCGTATGGTTAAGGGACGATTTCTAATTAATATACGAAAAGAACAAGCCAAAAGATATAGAACCCTTGGATTTTCTACACAAAAAGAATAAGAAAAAAGCACGGAACAACTAAAAGGAACTGGAAAAGAAATTGACATCAATAGAAAATCTAAACCACCTGAGTATCCATCAATTAGCTGACACGCTATATCCAAGAAAATATGTTCAAAGGCAAATAAAAGAACAATTACATCTAAACTAAGAACAAACACAACTAGACTAATGAAAAAAGACGGAAAATACAAAGAGAATCACCAGAATATAGAAATCTAAATGAAATCATAAAAAAATAAATTAGAACAGATATAAGATCGCACAGAATTAACTTGATAAGAAAAACTATAGAGAACAATTCCAATATGAGAGTATTAAGACCAGGATTTACGGAAGGGAAAACGCAGATCACCAGGATGAGAAATGCCCAGGGAGTGATAATTACAAACATGGACGAAATTATTGAAGTAGTGCATACTTGCTACAGTCAACTCTATTCTTCACATATGAGAAGAAGTACCTTAAAAAACAAATTCTAAAATAAAAGAAGCCTTAAAACAAATGAAGAATGGAAGATGTTCTGGAGAAGACTTAATAATGTCGGAGAGGCTTAAACTAGGTGGGAACACTCTAATAAACCCTATAAGACTATTTATAAACAGATGTTCTGAAGAAGGGAAAACACCCACAGCTTCGAATAATGCAGAGGTGGTGCAGATATTTAAAAAAGGAAACATAACCAATAAAGGCAACTATAGACCCAACTGCTTGTTATCCTATCTTTACAAATTATTTACGAGAATATTAAGCAACCCGCTCAAAAAGGAACTGGATTTCTACCAACCCGTAAAATCGGCCGGATTTCGAAAAGAATACAGCACCATCGATCCTCTCCACGCTGAGAGAAAAATAATTGAAAATGCAAATGAATACAACATCCTTAATCATTTTGCATTTGTTGATTTTCAAAAGGTCTTTGAGAGTATCGAAATATGGGCACTGAAATCACTACAAAGTACCAGGATAGACTCCAGATATACTGAAATTATTGAAGATATCTATCAATAAATCACATAAAAATTAATGAAGAACTAAAAACTGATAAAATTCGGGAAGAAAGAGGAATCCGTGGAACTCTCGTAGGAAGGTAAGGGCATAAATTTTGATGGAACTTACTTAAACAATAAAATTAGTATAACAAATAAAATGGATCATCTCTAGGTATAATAGTTACCTCCTATAATCAACCTAAATAATCATTTCAATAGACTTAATGAAAGTTGGTCCTACTTCCAAAGTATTTTATGTCATTGTTATATTTTTACTACTGGTGCTAAAGGGAACTATTTGATTCTTAAAAAAATGAACCAGATTTTTCCTATTTCTTTACTCTTCAGAGTCTCTAAATTACGAAATAAGTTTTCTATTTCCATCTGTCTGTTGGTTTATCTATATATTGGTACGATAACTTTTCTTCAGTTAGCACGAATTTAGGAGAAAACAGCAATAAAATAAACGAATTATAAACATTATTTCCTTTATTTGATATGCCGCTGGAATTTATCTTTGGAGTGAATATTATTAATATATTTTTATAAAACAGTTACATTTAGTGGACACATGGTTATCGTTTATACTTGCTAAAATATCTGATTATGTATTGTATATTTAATTATGTTAATTATTATTAAATTTTATGAAAATATTGCACAATCGGGATAATATTGTCAATTTTATTTGCTGGAATAAATTAACTAGGCATAAATTTCAACGTTTCAATATTGAATTATTTATTTTTAACTAATTTTTAAACATTAATTTAATTTATTTATAAAATAACCGGTCAAGTGCAAGTTGAACTTGAGCAATTAGTGTTCCGTACGTTAATTGCTTTTAAAATAAAAATTTTTGTTAGGAAGGTATAAAATGATTAGTGACTTCACAAAACACATCCCAAATGAGTTTTCAAAAAAAATTTTTTCCTATCTTTACTGAAAATTTTGAAATTTTTTTTTTTTTTTTAATAAACCAGATAAATTATTCGAGGTAATATACTCATGATAATTTTCGTTCAATTTAGACCCTGTGGAGGATACTCCAGAATTTTTTCATAATTTTTTGATCAGTACTTTTCGATATAAGGGGGCGATTTTTGGCGATTTTTTAAAAATAATACAAAGAAAAGTGTACGCAAGTATTACTTATATATATTATTGAACTCGTGTTTTTACAAGCTTTCATTTGACACCCCACTCGATGATCTAGTAAAAAAAAAAAAATTTTTTTCACTTCCGATTTCATCCTCCAAACTAACCCCCTATGTCAAAATTTAATTTTCAAGGCTACAGGGTTCTGATGAGGCCATTAAGTTCTATATAAGTACCAAATGTCAACTTTCTATGTCAAATAGTTTCGGAGAAAATCGGGTATGCAGACAGACAGACGGACAAACACCGAAGTGATTGATTTTTAGTTAATGTGAATTAATATTTTTAAACCAAATAAATACTAAGTTGGAAATGTGGAATCTTTGATACAACGACACTACTTAGTATATATCACCACTACAGCAAACACTTTAATTTTGCGCTCGACGCGCGACTCTAGTCAATCATCGCTCCTGATGAAACTGACATGATTAGCGAAACGCGCGTCGAGTGCAAAAATAAAGTGTTTGGTGTAGTGCTGATATATACTGAGTAGCAAATAAATGCTTCTAAAAACTAGTTAATGTTTCTAAGCATCCTAAATTTGGTATATTACTACACTTAATTAATAAAATATATTAAATACAGGGAGTTGTTGATTTAGATATAATATATATGTTTGTCCCAGTTGTTTTTAGAATTGATATTCTTAAGGGCTTTTGCCAACACTGTTAAAAATAGAAATTATGATTTTCGAAAACTTGATATCTTGGTACTCCTGCTGGTACTTTATGTGAAATCAAACATGCACATTGTAATTTAGAAATTTAAAGTGTCAAAATTTTCTCTATTCTGATTTGAAACATGTTTATAGACTTGTATCAAGGTTATACTCAAAAAATCTTTCTAAAATAGAATATAAGACAGAATTTGGAATTAAATAATTTTATTTTTATAATTTTACTTTGTCGTTTGTATTTAACCTTACTGGGGGTATACACTGTCAACGACGACGATCGGGCTAATAACAAGGATTCATTTTTTGAACAACTAAATGAGGAAATACGCAAAATTGGAACATCAAGAGAGATATTACTTTTGGGTGATCTAAATGGAAGAATAGGAAGGAAAGAACACGATAAAGTGGTAGGAAAATATGGCGAAGAAGTTACTAACGACAACGGAAGAAGAATTATAGAGATATGTGAACAAAACAACCTTACAATATTAAACGGACACTACCAGCATAGGGATATTCATAAATATACGTGGAGACAAACAACAAGAGATTTAAAAAGTATTATCGACTATATGATAATACGTCAGAGATTTAGATTAAACTTCCTAGATGTAAGAGTCCAAAGAGGGGCTACATGTGGCAGCGACCACTACCTCGTGAAAGGAAAGATAATCTCACGAACAACACGGGAAAGCAAACTGGAAGATACAAGTACACAGCACACAACAAGTGAAACAACAATAAGATATAATACATACAGCTTACAAAATGAAAGTATCAGAAATCTATACAAGAGTAGACTGGACCAAAAGATACAACGGCTTCCAAGCTAGAGTACGCAAAATGATTAGTGACAAAAAGAACAACCAATGGGAAAAGACATGCTCAAGACTCAACACTTACATAGGAGGAAGAAAAAGCACAGAAAGCTGGAGACTTCTTAAAAATATTAGAGCAGAACGGAAAAGAGAAATCTTCTTACCAATAACACCAGAAAAATGGAACCAATATTTTACAAATATGCTAACAGAAGATAGACCAGAGTTCAAAAGTACCCAACATGGAAACCCAAATATAGTTATACGAGGATCCCCAATAAGGATAACAACATCAGAAGTTAAAGAAGTATGTAAAACACTAAAAAATGGTAGAGCTCCAGGACCAGGAAACATCCCAGGAGAGATAGTAAAATACGGAACTGAAAAGCTATTTAGCGCTTTGAGGAACTTATTCCAAAGATGCATTAACACATCAGAAGTACCCGAGGAATGGAAAATATCATACATATCAACAATTCATAAGAAAGGAGACAAAAATAATTGCGATAACTATAGGGGAATAACGGTTACAGGATCTATTAGCAGAATATATGGAAAAATACTTAAAAATAGAATAGAAACGGAATACGCGGACGTAGAAGCTGAAGAACAGGCAGGCTTTAGAGCAGGAAGATCCACAATAGACCATCTCTTCTCACTGACACAAATCCTAGAAAAGAAAACCGCATTTGATCAGGAAGTCCATGTCTTTCTTGTTGATCTAAAAAAGGCCTACTACAGCGTGCCCCTAATGAGATTGTGGGAAACACTACAACAGAGTAATGTAAGCACCGAAATAATTAAAGCCGTAAAATCCTTACACCAAGACGCAAGAAGTAGTGTGAAAACCAAATATGGTATAACAACAGGGTTCCCGGTCACAAAGGGTCTCAAACAGGGCTGCTGTATATCCCCAACGCTATTTAAAATCTATTTGGAGAGTGCACTGAAGAACTGGAAAAGGAAATGCAGCAGTATGGGATTACCACTGGATGACGATACTACATTGTACACGCTATCATTCGCAGATGACCAGGTAGTAGTCGCTCAGGACATCGATGATATGGAATACATGACACGAAAACTTATGGATGAATATGAAAAATGGGGCCTAGAAGTCAATATTAAAAAGACCGAGTACATGTGCGTCGGAGGACAACAGCAGGACTTGAAACTGGCCACAGGACACACCATCAAACACTGTGCCAGTTATAAGTATTTGGGAACGAGAATATCTAGGGACGGAACACTGGAAGAAGCAATATTCGGGAGGAATATCCAAGGAAGAAAAGCGATTGCAATGCTTAATAGTATACTATGGGACAAAAACATAACCATTGAAAATAAGAAGAGAATTTACAACTCAATAGTGAAAAGTATAATAACTTACAGCTCCCAGGTGTGGCCATTAAAGGAAAGAACAGAAAAAATACTAAAAGCTACAGAAATGGATTTCTGGAGACGAGCAGCCAGAAAATCCAGAAAAGACCGCATACCAAATGACACGATAAGGCGAGCTTTAGAAATAAAGCACGATATAGTGGACGAAATCAGAACCCAACAGTTGGTATGGTACGGACATGTACAGAGAATGTCACAAGACCGACTGCCTAAAAAGATTTTAAATTGGAACCCTCATGGAAAAAGAAAGCGAGAACGACCGTGCCAAAGCTGGAGAGCAGGAATCAACAAGGAAGTACTAGAGAGAGACCTGGAGGAGGAGGGATGGAGAAACCGGGAGGAGTGGAAATTAGGCATCGGAAGAGGTTATAAAACCGATTGATATATATATATATATATATATATATATATATATATATATATATATATATATATATATATTTATAATTACCTAATCACATCAGATCATTTTATTTATTTAAAATGACTTTTGCCAATTTTAATTGTTATTTTGCCACTTATATTTTGAATGAGTTTAATATTTTAATTTTTCAAAAATTAATATATAAAATAATTTCATTACAATTTTAATTGTTGTGTTTTTATTTTGTATCATAAACTCTTATTATATATATATATATATATATATATATATATATATATATATATATATATATATATATATTAATTCTTAGTATTAACTGAATAAATAAGAAGGTGCTGAAAAACAAAATATCAGGCTGAAGTAGTTTCAGATAATAACCGTACGAAATGAGTACAATAGATTAAATAGGTCGTCTTTCGGTATAATAGATATCCTTGTCATCGCCGTTGACATTCGACATAAAATTATTACATATAGCTTCGAACTTCCTGTGATCAGTCTAAATAATTATTTTAGTAGACTTAATGACTGACATATTCCCAAAGTTTTTTATATCAATATTATATTGTTTTTTGCTGCATTCACACTAACTGTTTTTTAATGAAAAATTTTGTTTTTCTTGCCACTGCAGTTGTGAGACCCCCATAGGTATTTTTAAGTAAACAAATATTCTTAAGGTAGAAATGACACTTCTCCTGAATTCATTTGCATTAGAGCTAATTATTTAGTACTATATATTGCATTTGTTCCGTGAACCCATGTTAGTTTTCCCAGATTTTCTAAAGTCCTATAGCATAGACATATCATCCATCTTTCAAAGAGAATGTTAGTTTTTTATCTGAGCGCATAAACATTTTTAAGTTTAGCATGCACTTGAAAGATCATTTACATAAAACAAGTTGAAGCAGTTAATGGAAAAATGTAGGAACGAAATAAAAGGTTACTGATTTTAATGACACAAACTTTATATTTCTTGTAAATGGAACACCCGGTATTTTTTTTTAAATTTCATAAAAGTTTAGATTCTATAAACACCAATATATGTATATATATATATATATATATATATATATATATATATATATATATATATATAAATAAATATATATATATATATATATATATATATATATATATATATATATATATATAAATATACATATATGGGACGATCCGCGTCAACCGGATCAGAGCTACGACCAAAATTAGAAAAAACCAAAAAACTTGACCAAGGGCTCATTTTAAAGCTTAGAGCATCTATTTTCAAATGCCGAGTGCGCCTTTGAAAATCCAATATGGCGGCTCCAATATGGCGGCCGGTAGCCGGAGAAAAATCAAGTGTCCAGCAAACAAAGCTTGAAAAAATAAAAATTCGCAACTGTTTGGGTCGTTTTTTGGCTCAAATTGTAGCTGATGGACGCCCCAAAAAATTGACAAAATCCAACATGGCGGATCCAATATGGCGGTCAAAAATCCAATATGGTGGCCGAATTTTCGCAAATGAACCGATTTGCACTAAATTTGGTAAACGGGGGTTTCTAGGGTCGCTGATTACGAATCCGAGGTCTGATTTGCCAAATTCAAGATGGCGGATCCAAGATGGCGGTTGAAGTTTTCGAAAATCTGTCGATTTGTACCAAATTTGTTATACGAGGGTTTTTTGGGGTCGCCGATTACGAATCAGAAGTTCGATTTTCAAAATCCAAGATGGCGGACCCAATATAGTAGATTGGCTTATTCAGTTTCCACCATATTGGGTCCACCTTCTTGAATTTAAGAATTTTAGAAATTTGGTTGCTTCTAATTTTGGTCGTAGCTCTGATCCGGTTGACGCGGATCGTCCCATATATATATATATATATATATATATATATATATATATATATATATATATATATATATATATATATATATATATATATATATATATATATACATATATATATATATATATATATATATATATATATATATATATATATATATATATATATATATATATATATATATATATATATATATATATATATATATATATATATATATATATATATATATATATATATATGTATGTATATATATATATATATATATATATATATATATATATATATATATATATATATATATATATATATATATATGTATATATATATGTATATATATATATATATATATATATATATATATATATATATATATATATATATATATATATATATATGAAGCTTTTTTTCTCGTGCAGTTAAAACCTAGATATATTTGAAATATTTATTAAAAATGGTTGTAATAAAACGTTAGCAAGACCAAAATATATAAGGCCTTAAGGAATGCTCTTGCTAATATATATTTTCAAAAATATCTAATTACATCTTAACCAAAATAAGATTGAAGAAATAGATTTCTTACTAAGAAGATTTACTGTGAAGTATCTTTCGTGTTTTAATTTATTTTTAAATAGCCCAACATAGTTAAATCTGGACCATTTTGTGGTCATACTAATCTTTTGAATATATATATATATATATATATATATATATATATATATATATATATATAATAATAATAAATCAGTTACTGTTTAAATGCGAAGCCCTGACCTCCTACTAAATTATGCCTGTCATTATGTGGTAAAATTTTTTTAACTATTATAATATTAATATATATTATAATCCATAATTATAATTTCTAAGTATGTTCACCCATTTATACTTTTATTAAAACATATCGATCCTATTAATTATCACACAACAAACTCTTTTATGTCTGGCAACTCAAAAGTTTACATTTCTTCTATTCAAAAATTTTGGATGGCGAGGAAACTATCTCATCCGTCCAAACAATTTTATTAAACTACTAGCAACCGCCAGCGACTTCATGCGCGTGGAACTGTTATTTTTTCAAGCTTTTTTTTAATTCAGGCACCTATGTTAACTAGTAAGAGCTTGTTGTATACTTTCTTTGATGTTTTATTATGCTATGGTAGCAAAATATATTGGTTTTCTGGAGTTACAACTCTTGATAACCCGACATATAATTGGCTATGAGAAAAACATCCCTGTCTCATATCAGTTCCTACTAGTTTGAAAGTTTGTCCCAGGGACTTGTTTATTGTGAGAGCAAACGATACTTGTGCCGGAAACGCCAACCGCTTAAAATGAATCGGTAGAGCCGTGGAGATCATAGGAATATGAGACATAGACGCTATTGTTCTTATATTTTACCTATCAGGCCACTGTGAGCTTTCAGTGTTAGACTCTCCAATTCGACGTATTCTAGCAGCCTTCGTCTCAGAGTATTTCTAAAAAGTTGCGATTTTCTTTTAGGTCTCAATGTTGTCCTTAGATGCTACTTAATCTTTAGTAGCAGCCACACATGTACAGCTAAAAAAAACTACTTAATAAAAACTGTCATAATTGTGAAAGGAAATGCAATAATTGCACAGAATTTTTAGTAGATATTTTAGAACATGCTTACTAAATAGTAGAGAACTCAAAACTAAATGAAGTAGCTACCTAAGTGACAGTGAAACAGTAGATATACCTAAATTAAGGAAGATTACTAAAATAATACTTGTTGCCTAAACAAATTCCACACACTTGTTGAATGAAAATACACTATATAACAATAAAAATTGTCCTAATGATACCAATAAAGTATCTACAATGTGCCTATAAAAAGATTGAGAGAGAAGAATCTTAAAATTACGAAT
The DNA here is from genome assembly GCA_019049505.1 of Pachyrhynchus sulphureomaculatus. NCBI lineage: Eukaryota > Metazoa > Arthropoda > Insecta > Coleoptera > Curculionidae > Pachyrhynchus > Pachyrhynchus sulphureomaculatus. The sequence continues at coordinate 89,402,528 of CM032454.1, read as the reverse complement.
AACAAAAACTATAACAACAAATCTTTTCGTCTTCAAAAACATAATAAGAATAAGAAACGAAATAATAATTTTTCACAAACAAAATATTATATACTAAATCAATAAATTATATCTAGTTCATGTCATGTAAACTTCCCAAACGAAGTCAACGCAAAAGTGAAAAAATCACGTTGAACGTAAACATAACACTGCGCGAGCGCATCGGTTGCTCTGTCGGTGGCTCGGCGCGCGACGCCGCCTTCTTCCCGCAGGACCGATCGCTCTTGGCCCTTTCTTTTCCCACCATGTCAGCTCCTTTTTATCACATCCTCATAAAATCTAGCCTATGTTAACCCCAAAAGTTCAAGCTAGATACCAGTAAGAGATTTATTTAAAATCTGAGAATACCTGGAACAAACAAACAAACATACAAACTTTACTTCTTTATTATATTTTTATAGATTGTGTATCTTCTCTCATATACTGCATTATTTCCCAACAAAGGCCTGTTAAAGAAATCTTCTGTTTTTAACACCGCGTTTCCGATTCAAAGATTCTAATGCAGCGTTTCTCAACATTTCAGTATTTGTGACCCAATTTTCAAACATAATTTTTATCGCGCCTCCCTCCTCTCTCATATAATAACAATGCATGCAATAATAATGTATTTTCAGTATTTTGATGTTAAAGCTACACTATGACCTTAATTACAAACCTTACAAACTACCAAGAATAGGTAAATTTTATTCATATTTGGCAACATACATCTGCTGCGTTGACAAAACTAAAATCGATACCTTTCTATTGCTCTCTGTCACGTCCACCATATCGGTAGCGGCTTCGCGAGAAGTTGAAGAGTTGTCTTGAACATTTGGAAAGTCTGCCCAAAAGTGTATAAATGCTGCACCTCGTTCGATTACAGCCCGTCTCAGTCGAGTTGATCCTTCTACTGCTATCGGATTTATCGTGAATGTGTATGTTGTAGTTTACGTGTTAATTGAAATTCAAGGTATCAAGTATTCACGACAGTAAATTTATACAGAATCATGGATAAATTTTTAAGTGGGTGTAAGCGAGCATTAGACGATAGTGAAGCATCAACAAGTGCACAGACGAGCGTGGTTCCGAAAATAAAATCAAGAAAATATTCTCTAGAGTACTTAAATTTAGGCTTTACCAGTACTGAAGTAAATGAAGAAGAAAGGCCCCTGTGTGTTATTTGCTCAAAAATCTTGGCAGCAGACAGCATGAAACCAAAATAAACTTAAACATCATTTGGAAACGCTTCATAGTGAGTACCTTAACAAACCTCGAGAATTCTTCGAATTAAAATTAAAATCATATGTAAAAACAGAAATCATTTTTAAAAAAACTTTGTCTGTGAATGAAAAAGCTTTACTTGCCTCTTACAAAGTTCTACATATATGCCAGATGTAAAGAGCCTCACACCATTGGTGAAGAGCTTGTTTTGCCAGCAGCAATTTAGATTGTAGAAACTATGTTTGGAGGTAAATTTGCCAAACAATTGGTATCCATACCTATATCAAATGATACTGTTGCCCGTCGAATTGCTGATATAGTTGAAGATGTACATTTTTTAAAAAAACTTTGTCTGGGAATGAAAAAGCTTTACTTGCCTCTTACAAAGTTCTACATATATGCCAGATGTAAAGAGCCTCACACCATTGGTGAAGAGCTTGTTTTGCCAGCAGCAATTTAGATTGTAGAAACTATGTTTGGAGATAAATTTGCCAAACAATTGGTATCCATACCTATATCAAATGATACTGTTGCCCGTCGAATTGCTGATATAGTTGAAGATGTACAGCTTTTCGGGAAGTTGCATGACAAATTGTTTTCAATTCAGCTTGATGAGGCAACAGATAGCAATAAATATGCTCATTTCATTGCTTACGTTCGATTTTGTGATGGTATGTCAGCAGTAGAAGACCTATTTTTCTGCAAACCAATAGAACTTAAAGCAACATCACTCGCATTATTTGCTATCTTAAATGATTTTATAAACGAGGCAAATCTGGAGTAGAAAGATTGCGTCGGAATATGTACAGATGGTGCTCATTCAATGTCTGGAAGATTTCAAAGTGTACAAGCACTTGTGAAACAAAAATCTCCACTGTGTGTGTAGACACAATATACACAGAGAAGCTCTGGCTTCCAAAGAAATGAGTCCTGCTCTGAATATTGTGACGGAAGTAAATTATATTAAAATGAGACTCCTAAAATCTAGAATTTTTTCTGCATTTTTGTAAGGTCATGGGTGCCGAACATTCAGAGTTACTATTTTATTGCGAGGCTTTTTGTAGAAAATTAGAATTATGGAGCAGAAATGTAAAGCAAAAAAACCTAGAAATGTTTGCAAATGTGGGTGAATGTGTTAAAACATACAAGGCTGAAGAACAGCATGTGAAAGTTGTTTTAGTAAGCATTGAAAATCATCTAGCCATGTTGACAAATAATTTTAAAAAGTATTTTCTTACTGACGACAACTTGGTAGCAAGTTACGAGTGGGTGAGGGATCCAATTCGAAATACTCCCGAAGGGCTCTCAACTTCCGAAGAAGAAATCTTAATAGGTTTCACGGTAAGTGGCGAAATCAAAAGACGATTTAATAATAAATCACTCTTTCAATTTTGGGCAGGGGTGAATGAGTTTTCTGCACTGAAAACAAGAGCATTTTATATACTACTACCATTTTCAACATTCTACATTTGCGAAACCGGATTTTCTGCGGTGGCTGCTTTGAAAACAAAATATAGATCTCAACTAAATATAGAAAAAGAACTCAGAGTATCTATTTCTAATATTAAACCATCCTTCGAAAATCTTTGCTCTGCAAAACAGGCCCAAGGGAATCCCTAATAATTATTAAACTTGTTTTTAATTTAGTATTGATATGTTAATTATTAGGTAAATATATTGTGCAGAAACCACAAGGTTCATCTGTATCCTGTATCGACCACCAAGTGATACTAATTTTCGAACACTTTTCGTTTCTCTTGCAGACACCATCGATTATTTACAAAGTAACTATCCAAGTGCCGAAATTGCCATCCTGGGCGACTTTAATGTCCACAATATCAACTGGCTCAAATATTCAAATACTACCGACGAACAAGGTCGTGAAGCTGAATCATTCTCAATCAGTTATGGCTTAACTCAGCTTATTGACGAACCAACACGGATCCCTGATCGAGACGGGGAGTTCGCCAGTCTTCTTGATCTGTTTTTAACCACCAATCCGGAGATTTACACGGTCACCGTAAATCCGCCGTTAGGTTCTTCCGACCATAAACTGCTTTCGACAACGAGTATCCTGCCAATCAGTGACAGAGAAGCGCCTAGGCCGCGCAAGATTTGGCACTACAAATCTGCTAAATGGGAAGATCTCATGGAATACTTTCGAACTTTCCCTTGGATGGACGTTTGTTTTCGATCCGATAACCCATCTGACTGCGCCAGGGAGGTCTCCGATGTTATTTTGGCTGGTATGGAAGCTTACATCCCTTTTTCGAAGAAATGCTCCTCCAACGGCAAACCTTGGTTCGACCGAAAATGCAAAGAAGCTGTTGCTTGTAAACATATTGCCTACCGACAATGGCGTGAAAATCCTAACACCTTAAATCGAAATATCTTTGTTCATGCCCGGAACAGATGCAAGGGAATTATCGACGAAACCAAGGAGGCACACAATCAACGAATTAGAAACAAACTTCTCGCTTGTCCCAACAATTCCAGGTCCTTTTGGGCAGTCGCTAAGGCAGTTAGTCAAAACTTTACCAAATCCACCATACCACCACTCACACGGCCAGATAATTCCATTGCAACCACACCTGTTGAGAGAGCGAACTTGTTGGCTGAACTCTTTGCTTCACATTCTACTGTCGATTTCCAAGGAAAAACACCACCTACTATTCCCATATTGCAGTCAAGGATGCCCGATGTTGTCTTCAGACAGCGCATCATAAAGCGTATTTTAATGAAGCTAGACACCAAGAAGGCTTCTGGCGCTGACGGAATACCTGCCATAGTTCTCAAAAACTGTGCAAGGGAACTAACACCAGTTTTCTGTAGACTTTTTAACCTATCCTACAGAAAGGGAATATTTCCGTCCTGCTGGAAATGTGCCACGGTTCAGCCGATACCTAAAAAAGGTAAGAAGACCTTGCCAAATAACTACCGACCAGTTGCACTGCTTTCAATAATATCGAAAGTCATGGAAAAGTTATCAATGAGCATCTTCTAAAATATCTTGAACGATTCAATATTATTAGCGATCACCAATATGGTTTTCGTAAACATAGATCAACAGGAGATCTTCTGACTTATGTAACACATGTTTGGAACAACGCAATTGAACACTTTGGAGAATCTCGAGCGGTTGCTCTTGACATGTCCAAGGCATTCGACCGTGTTTGGCACGATGGACTGTTGGCTAAGTTGCGCTCTTATGGTATGTCTGACAGGTTCTGTTTGTGGCTCTCATGTTTCCTCAGAGAGCGTTCTTTACGAGTGGCGGTCGACGGATTTCTTTCTAACACCCTCACTATCAACGCCGGTGTGCCCCAGGGCTCCATACTGTCTCCTACTCTCTTTCTCATTTACATTAACGATCTGCTTTAAAAGACCGGGAATCCAATCTATAGCTTTGCAGATGACAGTACGCTTGTCTCTTCATTCACCTTAAACGCTCGGACATCGGCTGCTCAGACGAATATCCGTAGACAGCAGGAGGTCGTTCAACTTAACAAAGACCTGGAAGAAATTCTAACTTGGGGTGACGGTAACCAAGTGGAATTTAACGTTACAAAAACCCAAGCGGCAGTTTTTTCTAAAAAAGTTAACGTTGCTGAACCCGACATAGTTATGTCGGGGCACTCCATTCCCCTAGCATCGTCGCTCAATTTGTTGGGCGTTAGTTTGGGAGCAAATATGTCTTGGCATGAACATGTTGCAGGCATAGCAAGGAGAGCTTCTCAAAAATTGGGAATATTATTTAGAACCAGAAAGCTTTACACCCCACAGCAACTGTTAATTCTTTACAAAGCCCAAATTCGACCAACTATGGAATACTGCTCCCACGTTTGGGGCTCCGCTCCCAAATATACACTGCATTTGTTGGATTCTGTTCAGAGAAGAGCGGTCCGTCTGACTGGGGACCCGGAATTGACCGGCGGCCTTGATTCGCTGGAACATCGAAGAACGGTTGGCGACTTGAGTCTGTTCTACAAGTATTTTCATGGAAAGTGTTCGAAGGATGTAGCCCGCTTAATTCCTCCCAAAGAGGTGCATGTTAGAAATACACGTCGCGCTGGGGCTTCGCATCCGTATGAGGTTCAGCTTGTTACTCCGCGTACGACGCTTTTCAAGCAATCTTTTATATGGAGAATGTCATCCCTTTGGAATAATTTGCCCAGCGCTGTGTTTCCCACCGAGTACAATTTACAGCGATTCAAGAACAACGTGAATCGCTTTTTCCGCACTCGTGCCGCTCCTGCAGCGCTTTAGGGACTTCCCTGCAGCACGTGTGCTAGACCAATAAAAAAAAAAAAAAAAAAAAAGAACTATATAATCCTATTTATAGGTATACTATATAAGTGTAAATGTGTATTTTATTTTTTATTATGTCAGAATGTATTGTGTCTTGCTTTCCTTTCAATAAATTATATTAAATATTTTTAATGAATGTTTTTAATAATAATTTCCTTTCGATACGCTCGCGCCCTCCTAATAGTGTAATCATGCCCCCCTAGTGGGGCGCGCCCCACAGGTTGAGAAACGCTATTCTAATGCAACTCAACGGAATTTGCTTACAAACAAATGCTTAATAACTGTACAATTATCAGACACTCTAGTTAGGGGACTGTAAATTATATTTGTGGATTAAATAAGACACTGAGCTCTGTTTTATCTCAGATTACAACAAATATACAAACGTTATGAAGAAAACTAATTTTCAGACGAGTACAGGACAATCAAAAAGGTCTTAAGATATTAATTTTTGGTCTAAACCCACCTTTTCTTGGCGAAACTAATAACAGACTTTTTTTCCTCGTAGTTTAGGCTATATCACTCGACGACTTTGACCACAAATGGTGAGTACTGTGTTGCGAAGTTTATTTTAAGGCAAAATAAAACTTAAATGTATTTTATTTAACAAACCCTAAACTCATTTCTTTGTTTTAGTGGTAACAGGGGTAATTACTTCTGTGAAGCATTTTCAAATTTTTTTAAAAATCAGTTAAATACAAAATATTGGTTTGTGTTGAGTTTTAATAATAGTAAGTATCTTGAAAACGCAATAGTTCCCAATTGTTCATTTTCATAGTTTCTCCGCATAGCGACATTTCTTTTCTTTCGATTAAACCTTGCTTCAATTAAGAAGTGGTGTATGCAAATGCATTCCACCTAGGGATTCTTGTTTTCCCTTGTATAAAGTCATATATTTCCTGTTTTCATTCCAAATGAAGTAAATATTTCGTATATACACGTTTCCACTTGTTATCTGTACTATTCACATTTTTTAGACGAAATTTTCCTTAGAACAATACATTTAATTTATGACTATAATAAACTAAAAAAACCGGTCAAGTGCAAGTTGAACTTGCGCAATTAGTGTTCCGTACGTTGATTGCTTTTAAAATAAAAAAATTTTGTTACAGAATGATCAGTGACTTCACAAAATACACCCCAAATGAGTTTTCAACAAAGTTTGTTTCAAATCTTTACTGAAATCTGATGACCTTGAATTTTTTTTTTATATACCATATAAATTATTAAAGGTAATGCACTCGTGATAATTTTCGTTCAATCTACACCCCGTGGAGAATATTCCAGAATTTTTTCGAAATTTTTTGATAAGTACTTTTCGAGATAAGGCCCGGGACAGCGATTTTTCGCGAATTTTTAAAAATAATACAAAGAAAAGTATGCGCAAGTATAATATTATTTATATTTTTTTTACTCGTGTTTTCACAAGCTTTCATTTGACACCACACTCGATGACCTAGTAAAAAAAAATTTTTTTCACTTTCGACTTCACCCCCCACCCCCTTGAGTCAAAATTTAATTCTCAAAACTACATGGCTCTGATGAGGCCATGAATTCCTATATTATTACCAAATTTCACCTTTCTATGTCAAATAGTTTCGGAGAAAATCGGGTGTGACAGACAGACAGACACCGAAGTGATCTTATAAGTGTTCCGTACGGAACACTAAAAATATACTAATACCTATAGACCAACATATACCTAACTCATTCCATTCTAATTTTTCAAGTTCAAATTATTAAAAAAGGATATAAAATACATAAGAGAATAGAATTTTTCTTTATAAGAAAAGAAAGTTTAAAGTAGAATTTGAACTTAATATCCCAGTTCCAAAGATTTTCATTTAAAATATGAAATATCATAGAGTCAATTTGCTTTGTCTCCATCCTATTTTGCAGTCAGTTGGCTCACCACGCCAACACTTTCGATCGCGTTTATAACTTGTTTGGCTCTAAGTGAGAGAATAAAAAGTAATGGTAGAAATGGTAATTCGATGTTTCCACTGGCTAGAGCACACTCACGGCTCGATAGGGTCATATTTTATGACCAAATTCTCATATTAAATCAATAAAAAAAGATTAAGGAAGGCAACGGCTCATGGCTTACGCCTGAGCTTTGCGTGTTATGAGATAGAACAGAAATTTAGATTGGATATTCAATATACTACATAATTTCACTTTTAGATATAATTTAATTTCTTTTGGATATTTTATTATTATATTTATATTATGTTGTGTGTTATAGTATAACATTTTCTTAAAGGCTAAATGAGAAAGGGCGTATTTTTTAAATGCTTCAGAAATTTCATAGGTTGAATGGAATTATACCTTAATAAAAACCGGTCAAGTGCAAGTTGGACTTGGGCAATTAGTGTTCCGTACGTGGATTGCTTTTAATTTTTTTTTTTTTTTTTACGGAAGCATAGAATGATCAGTGACTTCACAAAACACATTACAGATCAGTTTTTAACAAAGTTGTTTTCCGATCTTTACTGAAAATTGATGACCTCAAAATTTTTGTTTTTTTTTAAATACCAGATAAATTATTAAAGGTGATAATTTTCGTTCAATCTACACCCTGTAGAGAATATTCCAGAATTTTTTCAAAGGTTTTCGATCAGTAGTTTTCGAGATAAGGGGGGTATAGCGATTTTTCGTACTTTTTTAAAAATAATACAAAGATTTCACTCCCCAAAACTAACCCCTTAAGTCAAAATTTAACTTTCAAAACTCCACGGCTCTGATGTCAAATAGTTTTGGAGAAAATCGGGTGTGACACACAGACAGACAGATGGACGGACGGACGGCCGGATACTGAAGTGATCTTATAAGTGTTCCGTATGGAATACTAAAAAATCCACTTCTGCGCTCAGATCCATTTATTACAATGTGTTAAGTAATAATTGGTTAAATTTCCATTGCGCATACCTGTATATGGATGAAAATCAGCTACTTTCTTGAAATTGTCTTTCGATTTAGAGTAGTTAAGAAATTACCACACAACTGCAATATCGCTTTTATTATGGGAATTTACTATAATTATGAGACTGTAATATCTTTTTGAGTATAGAAAAGTAGTTTAAGTTATATGTGCAGAAAGACAAACTGCTATCACGTACGGCGATATGTTTTTATAAGCACAGCGTACCCACTACAAGGAAATCACTAAATCGCTAAAAGTGCGGCACGTGCACGGAAGTAACGATTCATGCTGATCTTGAATTATAATACCGATTAGTTAAAAATTTTAGAAAAGTGTTACAAAGATGAATATTTATCAATATTAAAAGTTTTCAACGGATACAAATCGTTTGAAACGGGTAAGGAAGCATCTGGAAGAACATCCACCTCAACCACGGAAGAACTTAGTCAACTTAGTACTCGCCATTTCAAAATATTAGTGATCTTAATGAAATATAAAATTGACCAATACAATCGATTTTAAATAATAATTTGGGTTCAATTTTTGTGTTACCTCATCTTGTTCAACCAACTAAATTTTTTGAAAAAATTCATTGTTTTGAAGTCGGTGAAGCTAAACTTTCTTTAAATAGCTCTTCTTTGAAATATATAATCAGTGCTACAGCCACATGAATATCATGCAAAAAGTAAACCAAAATCGAAGAAAACATGTCAAACTCGGTCAAAAATCAAGGTAATGCTAACCATTTTTATCGATTACGGTGGTGTTTTACAAAATATGGCAAGTGGCGATACAGTTAATAAGGACTATCATTTAAGCGTCCTGTCAGTTAGGTCCTAAAACAGATACTAAATTCTGGCGGAACGTTCAAGGATTTCTCATTACGATAACGCACCATCATACAAATCGATAATTTTTTGTAACTTTCTAAGTAGAAGTGAAACGATGATAGTTCCACTAGAAGAAATTACCATTTTGTGGACTCCTTTTTAAATCTATAGAAGCTACAAAAGAGAATTCTCTGGTCGCATTAAAGGCAATACCGGAAATCGAGTATATAAGTGTGTAGAAGATTGGAGAAAAAAACATTGGCATAAGTGTGTTGAATAGGGAAGAAATTACGGCATTAAATAGATTAGGATGAATTAGTAATTAGTTTGAATTTTATTTAATCAATTCCCTCAATTTTTTAACTATGAGTGGTATGTTTGGGAGCGGAGTCCTAAACATAAAAGGTGGTAGAAATTTAGTTTGTTACAGGATTAAAATCTCGATTGATAACTATCGATATGTCAATAACTATAGGTATATCGATAACTATTATTTACAAATTGGTTATTGGGACTTCCAAAAAAAAGAACCCTTTTTTACCAAAATTTTTTATCTCCTTTTAAAATTTATGTATCGCAGGTAAAAGTAACTGAGGCCTATCAATATCTCGATAACTATATTGATCACTGTCGATATGTATGATATATATATATATATATATATATATATATATATATATATATATATATATATATATATATATATATATATATATCGATGTATCGAAAATTTTTACCTTACTTATCGTTACTCGATATATCTATAGCTATCGATAATGGTATTTATAAAGTAATGAATACTAAAGATTTACGAAGAGGATAGATGAAAGTGAAAGCTTGGCCAGGAACAAAATTTGCAGGGGATTTAAAGCTAACTTTTAGGGGTAGTTTTATTTTCCTTTTGGCAAATTGCGTAAGTTTATGTTGTCAATTTACCTATACAAAATGTTGATCTATAGTCATCATTAAACCGTATATAAATATATTTTAGACCCTTATAAGTATAATTTAGAAATCGTTAAACTCTAAGCTACTATTTCAGGTTATTTTTTGCCATTCAACTCAAGTGCATGTCAGAAAAATTTGAATAAGTAATGACCCCATTTTTTCGCATATAAAAAATAATATCTTATTTTGTTATTACATAGTGATATGATTCCACCAAAGAAGATCATTTTGTTATGTATTTAACTCATTTTAAGCAAATTTTATGAATCATGAAACGGAATTTACATTTTTCTATGTTCTAGAATTTTATTAAAATGTATTTTTTCTGAAATAATAAGAATAACAAGCATAATAATAAAGAATTTTTATTAACCATAAATTAATGGACTATGGACTATTGTAAACTAATCGCAGCTAAAATCAGACCTGAATTTTCCTTAAACGTGGAAAAACGATAATAAAATTAGCCTTTTTGCTTCAGAAGAAATAATACATAATATTATATAACGTAAAGAAATTGACGTAAAAATAGACAATAATTAAATATGGTGGAAATCAGCTGATTAAAAAAATGACTACTCTAAACGAAATAATTATAATTGAGTGTGATTTACAACTTGAATAGGTTATTTGGGTTGTAATTGCAAAAAAGCAAAGAAAAGTCCTATAACATTATTCGATCTAGTGAACGCTTATGATGTTGCTCCAAGAAATAAACTTTGTGGGACACTGATAGAATCCAGATGCGCGCTGTCGGTATAATTTGGCATTATTTTCAAAATACTTTTATTAATAAATCACATCAAGAAAAGACGGAATGATATTGAAAAGGTTACGGATATTCCTCTTGAAGAATTTTTGTACGCTACTGAGAAATGTCTCAAATTCACGTATTTTTTATATAACAACAAAATATACAAACAAATAGAAGGTTGTGCCATGGGATCTGCAATCTCTAGTGTTGCAGCCCAAATGGTACTCAAGGAATTAGGATATACGATCATTCCAAAACTAAAACAGAACATTTCATTCTTTTTTACTGCCATACCGAAAAATATGCAAAATGATGTTTTAAAAAACTTTAACACATTTTATCCAAAGTTAAAATTTACCATAGAATCAGAAACAAATAATAAAATAAATTTTCTAGATATGACCCTACATCACAAATAACAAAATCAAGACAAAGTTGTATACCAAAGAAGCCTGGTCAGGCAAGTACTTTAATTACTACTCTCAACATCGAATGACTCCAAAAAAATCAGTAATAATGGGATTAGCCGACAGAGCCAGAAAAATTAAGTGACGTAGAATAGAAACAAAAAGCAATCCAAAAAGCAAAAAAATAATATAAAGACATGTCAACAAGACTGCATCATATTAAAAACTAAAACACAAAAATAAAAAAACACATGTTATATATCAAATCCCATGTAACAGCTGCTCGGATGTACACATTGATCAGACCTCTGAATACATTTTTGATAGATTAAATGGTCATAAATTTGACAAAAAAATAAGACAGCGTTGAGCAATCAAGAAAATATAAAAAAACCCTCTTTTGATTTTAATAATATAAAAATATTAAAAACAATGCCAAACCAACATAAACGTGAATTTCTGGAAACGGTTCATATTAAAAGTAATAAATATATCATAAATGATAAAAAAGATATCAAAGGTTTATTATCCAATAACATTAATTCAAAATAAAATTACATGATGCTACACCAGGATATAATAAAATAAAATAAACCCTGAGCTATACTACCAAAAATAAGTTGATGTTCCTAAACCAAACCAAATAAAAATAATAATAATATAAAAAAAAGAGAAAAGAAAACTAAGGAAAGAGAAAGAACGAAGCCTATTACATATAAAGAATTCAAATATAAATGTCTATGTAAAATGTTCCATGTAATGTTCTCATGTATAGTTTTAGTTTATTTTAATTTGTATGTGTACAGTTTTTTGGAATAAATAACAGGTAAGCCGAAAAACGGGTAATAGTATGTAGGATACACACAATGTAAACAGAGATAATACAACATAACTAAAAAATGTGTTTATTGTAGAGTAAACAAAATATATACCATGACATAAAAGAAGTCTTTAACTCTCCAAACATTAAACCCAATAAAATTGTAAAAAGTATATATATATATATATATATATATATATATATATATATATATATATAGTGTATATATATATATATATATATATATATATATATATATATATATATATAGTATATACATACATATGTAGAATAAGTAATGCAGGCGTAGCTATGTAGAAATGTATATTCAAAATCATTATTCGTTTACACTTAGCCTTGTGTGATTAGGTTTTTCTGGTCCAAGACGATACTGGCTTAGAATTTACGTTAACGAAATTGCATAAGCCATATCAGTAATAAGGTCCTCAAATTAACCCGCATTTCGTTGCAAATTCAGAAATTTGATTTGAACTTCTGATATATGAAGATCACCCAGTAAAAAAAGTAAATAATTTCAGGTTTTAAGACGGCTTTGCTGAGAGAAATGGTATAGGATGACAAAAAATAAGACAAAGAGTTCAAAAATCATGTTAGGGTGCTAAACTTAGTCTGATGAGATGCAAATATATTTTTGGCAAACAAAAAATATATTTAAAAACGTATGATATATATAATAACATGTGAAGGTATGGGTAATAATTTCTTCGTGTCGAGGACAGGAAAAGTACGAAATAAAGATATTACAAATAGAATAAACACTACAGAAATATTTCATACAGAATCACTTGTTAGGGTATATGGTTCAAGACCAAAAAATTTAAATAATTTTCACATAAATTGTAGTAGTACAATAATGTTTACTCTGAATATTTTGTCTAACTTATGAAGATAATGTTTAAAATGTAATAGAGAATTATTTATTTTCTCTACCAACGAATTTTTCAAACAGCATGGTATTGGTTTATAAGCAACTTTGACCAAATGAAAAATTTTATAACGGTAGATTTGTGATAAAAGAATATTTACCCATCAATCGTCTCCAGTTATTTATGGCATGTTTGAATGATTACTGACTTTTACTTATAAAAAATGATACTATTAATTATTGAAAATATGTATTAAATTTTGTTGTTAAATACATTACATTAAGCTACTTTAGTTTAAATATTTTAACCCACACATAAATTAATACATCTGAAAAAATCATTTTACTTTTATTATTTATAACAACAATAATGACAGTGCTTCATCTTATATTCAACTCCTAATAACAAAGAATATAATATTATTTATCACTTCTATTATTTTTTTGAGTAAAAGTACACAGAAGAGCTAAACCTATGTCCCGCACCTTTGGAATAAGTCAAATGAAAATTATGGAAAGTCTCGAGCGGTTGCGTCTGATATAGCATGATAGATTATTATCTAAGCATGACAGATTGTTATGTAAGTTTCGTTTTTACGGCATGTCTAGCAAATTTTGTCCTTCATCAGTACAACTTACAGCGATTTGCAATTTATGCACGTCTGCACACGTGCCGCTCTTTGAACAATTTCCTTGCAGTGCTTGGATATATCCAAAAAATAAAATTCCGTATTTAAATCCATTTAATTTTTAATATCTCTTTTTAAAGTTTTAAATAATTGTGTTTTTTTTTAATAAAACTGTGCCATTTTTATTTAGCTCTAAGAACAAAAGATATTGGCCGCTTCAACTAGCACTTTAAAAGGATAAGTGTTTAATTTAAAAACAGAAACAAAACAGTTTTGTTAAATTTCATAGCTAGGGTAATATTGAAGTAAATTCTAGAATATAATCAATTTCTTTTTGTGTCGTTATTTTATAAGTCATAAAGGTTCAAAATTAAATTCTTCTGTTGTTCGCCGTTGTATTATAAAGGTCTCTGCAAGGTTTGCTAGAGTAATTGAAAGTATAGTTGTGCAGTAAAAATAATAGATTATTTTGACTTTCTTTATATGAAATAGTAGGTAAATATTCCAAAATATAAATATATTATTTTAATTTTTATATAATATTCCTAAGTGATCGAATATGACGAAATAGGAAAAATGTATCGTACAGGATACGCATCACAATAAAGCTAGATTCCAGGTCAAGTTGACACAGGTTTGTTTTTTGTTAATTTGTTTTACAAAATACAGATTTCGGTGTTAATATATTTTTCATATAACTTTTAGTCTATTCTCTAAGGGAAATTCTATTTATCTCCTTTGTAGTACCTCATTTTCAATTTAACTTTTCCTGTATCTACTGTTCTAAGTAACTTTGCCATTTTAGAAGCCATTTTCTTAAAAATGATATAGTGAACATTACGGTTGCGTTAGATATATCCAAGGTATCCAGCTGTGCTTGGTATAACTGGTTATTGGCTAAGCCTCGCTCTCAATAGTTTTGCTTATGGTACTCAAGTTTTTTTAGAGGATATATGCAGTACAGTGGAAATTGATGGATTTCTTTCCGATTCTTTCATTAATAACGCGAGTATTTCAGGGCAACATATTTTCTCCTGCTATCTATCTTCTTCATGTTAATAATTTGCTGGAAAAATTAGAATAGCCTTGCAGATAATAACATGCCCGTGTCTTTATTTGCTATAGATACTTGAACCACAGCTGCTGATGTAAATACCTCTAGACCAGGTGTGCTCAAACGGTCGATCACGATCGACAAGTCGATCGCGAGTGCTTTTTGAGTCGATCTCGAGAAAAAAATTCCGATATAGAACTATTCACAGATTTTGTTTTAGGTAACTAAAACAAAATGTAATGAATAAACTACTAAAATTTATTGGATCCACAATTAGGCCAGAATAACCCCCTCATCACTTTCTTTTATCGTAATAACCCTCTGCTAGCGGCAAAAGGCGGCTTTATCAAAGGAACGCGCCGTACTTGTCAAAGAAAAGCCGCGTTTTTGATTCCCGCCGATTTTTCTAGAAACTTCGGGCGGTGTGCTTGACGAGAACATTCGAGACTTCGTTCGCGCAGATATAAATGTTGCGCCTGCAGAAATAGGACTCAGTCTAGGTTGTA
>CM032454.1:89272224-89382224 GCA_019049505.1 Pachyrhynchus sulphureomaculatus | reverse complement strand
CTTAACAAAGACCTGGAAGAAATTCTATCTTGGGGTGAGAGTAATCAAGTGGAATTTAACGCTACAAAAACCCAAGCGGCAGTTTTTTCTAAAAAAGTTAACGTTGCTGAACCCGACATAGTTATGTCGGGGCACTCCATTCCCCTAGCATCGTCGCTCAATTTGTTGGGCGTTAGTTTGGGAGCAAATATGTCTTGGCATGAAAATGTTGCAGGCATAGCAAGGAGAGCTTCTCAAAAGTTGGGAATATTATTTAGAACCAGAAAGCTTTACACCCCACAGCAACTGTTAATTCTTTACAAAGCCCAAATTCGACCAACTATGGAATACTGCTCCCACGTTTGGGGCTCCGCTCCCAAACATACACTGCATTTGTTGGATTCTGTTCAGAGAAGAGCGGTCCGTCTGATTGGGGATCCGGAATTGACCGGCGGCCTTGATTCGCCGGAACATCGAAGAACGGTTGGCGACTTGAGTCTGTTCTACAAGTATTTTCATGGAAAGTGTTCGAAGGATGTAGCCCGCTTAATTCCTCCCAAAGCGGTGCATGTTAGAAATACACGTCGCGCTGGTGCTTCGCATCCGTATGAGGTTCAGCTTGTTACTCCGCGTACAACGCTTTTCAAGCAATCTTTTATATGGAGAACGTCATCCCTTTGGAATAATTTGCCCAGCGCTGTGTTTCCCACCGAGTACAATTTACAGCGATTCAAGAACAACGTGAATCGCTTTTTCCGCACTCGTGCCGCTCCTGGAGCGTTTTAGGGACTTCCCTGCAGCACGTGAGCTAGACCCATAAAAAAAAAAAAAATATATATATATATACTTGTAAACTTTGAAGATGTGGACCAAGATTGGGTGAGAGTGTAATGTGGTTAGAGATCTGTGTTTGCCAAATATAGCTTTAGAATATAACAAACAGTAAATTAAAATCCGATCAAATAGTTTCATATAAACATCGACGTAATAATAATTTGGGAAAATGTTTAGTATTCGAAATTCTAACCTATTTCTCCTTCCTCTCTTCGTCGCAATACGTGTCCATCTAGTAACCTAGTAACCAATTGTGATAATTTTTAAGGCTCATACTCCACATCTGCCTTGTATTTGTGTTTTTAAAGGTTACAACTTTTGCTAAAGTTACTAGCGATTGAGGCTTCATATGACAACGTAAAAAATTTTGTCGCTTTAGGCGCTTTAAAAATTGCTCGCACCGTGCTAGTCTCTGGTAAATTCAACGTATTGGTCCGATTTTATTGTTCTATTCGTATTTGTCGCTTCACTGGGGTCAAGTTTCTTACATAGAACACAGTGTTAATAAAAATTCCACCCCATTAAGTAACTAACAGGTTTTTTTGCAATTTTCTATTAGTTTGTAAAACTGGTTAAATAATGAGAATTTGGTTTAATGATTGGATAATGGGTAACATTAATGTTTTGTAATGACTGAACAGTAGCATCACATTAACTAAATAATTTTTGTAACATTGTTCATCTTTTATAAAAAGTTAAGTTCGATAGGAAAATAATAAAACGGATTTCTACCTTATGAGAGTAAGATTTGTTGGTCTCTTGAGGAATAAAATCGCCATTTGAGAGTATCATTTTCAATTTAAATTTTATGTCAGTCTCCAAAGCGACTTAATACTTCTATGCATTTTATTTTATTTTTATTTCCTTGTCTCGTCGTATACTTGTATAGCCAATTTCAAAACACATGTAACATGTTCATTTAGTATGTGCTTAGTTTTTGACGTCTATTAGATTGATATATACAGGGTGTTTCTAAACTAGTTTAATATTTGAAATGGGTAAGTTGTAGACTATTAAAGACAATTAATCCTTATCATTTATTTCAATCAAGTTGAACATATTTGAAAAATTTTGAAAACTACTGTCTAAACGGTTGAAAAACTGTTTTTTTTTACGTTTTTCCGTTCCAAAATTATGGAAAAACTCCTTTCTATTTCCGTCGGTCTATGATCCGTTGACGTAATCAAACTTGAACAAAATAATATATGTTTACTGTATGCTCACATTTCAAATGAAAAACGTAAGTTGTCGCACTATGTCCTAAGTTATTGATAGAATATGCTCTCAATATATTGAGAGTATATTCCATCAATAACTTATAGTTAAAGTAAATATCGCTATGCTGGACGGATCAAAAACGTTTGCTCACAACATAAGAAACTTATGCGGTATATCAGATGCTTCTATCATTTTCAAATTAGTTATTGGTATATGTTAGGGATAATGTGATAAATAATGAAATCTGAAACAGAAAAATTTTTGGGAGTGTGCATAACACATGTCATATAAAAAAGCAGAAGATACTAAATTGAATAAAAAGACCTTATAGTCTTAGCCGACATATCTCCTCAAAAATGAGGATGAGAAAAAGGGAAATCGATATATTTATTTGAAGGCATTCAGTTGATAATATTTACCTTTTTTCAGAATTTTTATTGTTGTTTTCAAGTCAGGTTTTTTGTTTATAGAACGTAAAAAGTATCTTGTGAAATTTTAAATGTCTAAGGATGGCTTTTGTTATTTAAATTATTGTAGAGAAGGGAAAAAGATAAGAGAGAAGTAAGATACTTGTTTATTAGCACTAAAATGCTCTATTTAAAAATTCTTTAGGTAATTTATATTTATATCTTTTAGATGAAAGAATGTGATAAATACTAAGACATGAAGATGTTTCTTCTACTTTTTCGAAATAATCAGTAATAATTTTATTTAAATATTCAAAAACTATCTCCATCTGTAGATCTCTGTCTATGATTCTATTTAGTGTATAGGTTGGTACATCAAGGATTAATTTCAGGACTCTATTCTGTACTACCTGATATCTTTTAAGCATTTTCATGCTAATGGTGCAGTAAATGCCATGATCTTAGAAAGATTTCTGGATAAAACGTATGTAATGTTTTGGGCTCTTTATTAGTAATTTTATTTGTCTTGTTCTTCCAGTTAAGACGTTTTTCAAAACAGAGTCCCAACTGTTTAACAGCTGATGTCCAGTTGATCGCTTGTTTTGTAAAACTCAACTCTTGTTAAAAGCAATCTGTGAATCGTATTCCTGAAATAAATTTTGTCGGGCTTAACTTATTCTTTCAATCTCTCATACACAGCTCTAATGTACTTATTCTTTGTTGTAGCTTCTTAACAACCAGTCTTGGTTATCTTGAAGCTAGAGTTTTTGCAGTATCATCCGTAGAAGGTATAAATTATTTTGAAAGAACTTTGAGATATCTGCAGCGAATAAATTATGTAAGGTAGGAGATAACGGGTATCTTTGTTCCCGTTGTCCCGTTCTTATTTCTTTATCACTAGAGACTGCTTTCTATTGCAACTTTGAATTGGTCTGTTTTCTGAAAAAGAAATAATGATCTAAATGAGGAAATTGGGCATACTTATCCTGAAAATTTGATAAATAAACCATTATGCCAGACCCTATGAAATACTTCACTAAAATCAAAGAAAACTGCTCCGGTGCAGCGTTTTCTATTAATATTCATAAATACTCGTATATTTGATGCCAACATTGTTGTTTGCCGAAATGTGAAATGATTTTGCCTAAATCCATATTATTTGTCAGAAAGAATATTCTTTTTCTGAGTGAAGTCACTAATTTTTTATGAAATTATTTTTTTTAATAATTTTGCCTAGGTTAGGTAAAAAGCTGATGGGCGATAACTGTCCGCCAGCGATCCGTCCCATCCAGATTTATAAACTAACATAATTTTAGCTACTCTTCATGTTTTTAAAAAATCTATGATCTAATATAGTTTCAGTTAGATTTTAAATATACAAAATTATTTTTTTCAGGCCTGTTTTTAAGTGATATGTACAGTTTTGGTTAGAATTAACAGTTGGATTGGAATAAACTGATCCTATTACGATTTTGCCATTTTTAAGAGCAATTTCAACATAGATTTCTTCGACATGAGCGCAATCGATGGGGTCTGGTATAATCCCCCCGCAATTGGCACATTTAAGCGTTTGTTTTGGAGCTAGATCACACTGCAAGAAACCAAATACTTGACATCTGTGGCATTGTGTTGAATTTATTTTATTTTTTCGAGGCTCATCTCGCACAACATATTATCAAGACTGATTAAATTGAAAATTGATTTCTGAGATTTTGGTAGAATTGCTAAGAACAGGAATATGACATTTCTATTTTTATTAAACCACCTAATTATGTGAGAAGGTCTGTAGCCCATCTCTTCTAAATCTTTTCGATTTTTATTAGTATCCCATGTTTCTACTAAGCGTTTTATCCCAACATGGAGATCTTTTTCATTTAAGAAGCGATATGGCTATGTCCAGATTCTAAATGTTTAATTATTTTTTGTAACCATTTGGCATAGTAAGGTAAATTTTCACTTCGATTAAAATGGCTGTATTATAATCTGTTTTACTATTTTTAAAATATGATAACAGTTCATCATGATTTTTTGCCTTGGATGAATTTTTAATTTTGGTGTAATTTTAGTCAAGTTTTGTAATTGGTTTTGAGTATATTTGCATTTTGTGAATTATCAGTTTATGGTTTTGATGTTGTAATAGTGCTATAAATTATTGCATCTTAAATGTATTGACAAGCATTTCCCTGTTTGTTTTAGGGCAGTTTGGGAAAAATATTTCATTTAGCTTGGATGTTTTCGCTGAAGCAGAGGAAGCAGAAGCGACTTGACTGTCAGAGTTTCTTTCCCGTAGTCGTTTTTTAGTGTATTTGTTTGATACATCCTTAAAGTCATTTCCAGTTCTATTTTTTGTTGTATTATTTGTGTCATTTGAGACTATATATTCATCGTTTTTCTGTAAAACCCTCAGGATCTCTGTCTTGTATGTTAGCGAGCTTTATCTTATATTTTTGGTTCTGTTCTGTTAGTTTTTTAATTATGTTAAATAATTCCGAAATTTTTTTATATTTTTTTGTATAATCTTATTGACAATAATCTCTAATTTTTCTTCCCAACTATAACTATTTTCTTTTATGACTTCTTGAGACTATGCGTTCCATTTACGATCCCAATTTTCTACATGGTTTTGTAGTTTCTAGTCTTCTATACTCATTAATATGAATGAATTCATTTGGTATATTGACTCGATTTTCTCTAAAGACGCCAGATCCTAGCAGCAAAAGTTGAACTAAATAATGTACGGACTTTTATATAACAAAAAAGTTAAATTTTACAACTGTATATCGTCGTATCCAGGAAAAGGATGAGGGTTTAGTGGAAGACGGTAGTTGTATTATGATAATATTGTGTTACGGCGACAGTTTTCAAAAGTCAGAATTTTTTTGAATTCATACCTTTAAAATAGTTCCTTTGGTTAGTATTTACGCATGCAGTGGCTAAGTGTAGCAAAATTTTGATACAAGTAAGTCGTCTAAGTTTGTAATTACTCCTGTAATGGCGAAATTTTGACCCATTTGGCCATATCTCGATATTATGTTACTGTTACTGTCTGGGTCTCCTTTTGCCCATACGCTGGGTTGTGATGGAAGGTGTAACTACACGAATAAAGTTCGAAGGAAAATTTTGCGTGTAATGAAGACAATAGGTACTATTCAGTCTATTTTAACAAGTAGTTAAAATGTATAAAAAATGGATTTACAAGATTTATCGTTTTGATAAACATTTGTTCCTTGAAGAGCTCCAGAGCATTGCGCTAGGTATTGCAGTGAACCAAAGGGATAACAAATTATCAACAAAAAAGTATAGATACAGCTTAGAGACGTCTCAAAAATGTCACTGTCTAAGTTAACAACAACCAACAGGTTGAAATTTTTTGGCACCCGGGAAATTCAAAAGTGTTTGCTTCCTAACAGATGGTGAGATTAGTGTTGTAAAAGATAATACAAAGAGAGGCGTGAAGTTTATGAAATATTATAAAAAACCATAAATACACCGGAAATGTATCTCTAATTCATTTTTGTGAATTAACAGTTTAAGGAAGTCTATGGCTGAAAAAAGAAGAGCACATAATTAAAAAAAAAAAAATGCTTTGCTCTAGCATCAAAGGTACAGCTGGCCAAAGTTATGGTTTACATGAGCGTGCCATCTATGAATCATCAACCTAGGACATGCTTTTTTGCTCAATACCAGAACTCATTAGCCCGCCTATGTGAAGAGGCAAATCGCAAACACACAGTTACAACAGGACAGATTTAAAAATCAGGAAAAAAGTGCCAGTAACCAACATTTTAGGAAATTCATCCGTACAGTTGCACCTTTCCTTCCTCCACCGTGTACTGCGGCCGCTCTATACGTGGTCACTTTTAAATATGAAAGTGTAAACGCCAAAACGGGCGAGATTTTTGCAACTATAAGAATCATACATTCACAAAATTTTCTCTAAAAACGAGTTTTTACATCAAAATTTTGCAACCTACATTCAGCTTAACTTAGGCCCTCGCGCACGGCTTTGTGTAGTTAGAGAGCCATAGAACTATCATCAAAAGTACTCTTAAAATATGAATCTTAAAAAATTCGGACTATTAAACAATAACCGTCATCCGAACGCTGTATATCATATTTGGGATTTTTGGGTTCGAAAAATTCGAAAATCACCTCATTTCCATCATTAGGACCGATCCTATTCATGACTTCATGACATATTTGTGAGGTATGTCTGCAGCAAATAATTATATCATATGTAAGTCTTTCGCCAAGGAATGTTCTGTATTTACGAAAAAACTCTATTTACAGATTTTCATATCCCTTTTGTGTTTTAGAGTTCCTAGATTGCACCTTACCCATTGCCGTGATAACTGTAAGACGATTTCAAATTTAATGTCCGCATAGTACTTGAAGTAGTGAACTACATATAACCTCTGTTCTTACCTTTGAAATTTTAAATATGCCCTATTTACTAATTTATAAAACGATTATCAGGGTCAGGCTTATGTACGGCTGCCAGACATGGTGCCAGATTTCTGGAAAGCATCAAGCCAAAGTCCACACAGTTTAAAACAAAACCCTACGTATTATAGCAGGAGCTCCCTGGTTTGTTCGCAACAACCAGTTGCACAGGTAGTTTCAAATGTCCATAATAACAGAATTCACCCGAAATACCTAGCTTCACTTTCTTGAGAAAGCGACAGCTCACCCTAAACCTGAAATAACACGTAGGCTGAAAAGTCTTTGGTCTAGCTACTTAAAACACATTTTTTTACAAAATTCGACTTTATTCATTAACATAGTCTCCTTCAAGAGCAATACAATTAGTCCAACGGTTTTTTAACATTTCTATGCCTTTCTTGTAGTAGGCTTTGTCTTTGCCTTCAAAATAGGCCTCAGTTTCGGCGATAACTTTTTCATTGGAGACAAATCTCTGTCCCACGAGTATTTTTTTGAGGTCTACAAATAGATAATAGTCGCTGGGGGCCAAATCTGGAGAATACGGTGGATGAGGAAGCAATTCGAATTTCAATTCATGCAATTTTGCCATCGTAACCATTGACTTGTGACACGGTGCATTGTTTTTGATAAAAGAACACTTTTTTTTGGTCCATTGGGGCCATTTCTTTGCGATTTCTGCCTTCAAATGTACCAATAACTTTATATATATATTGATGGTTTTTCCCTTCTTAGCCTAGTCGATGAAAATTATTCCATGCGCATCCCAAAATACAGAGGCCAAAATCTTCCCAGCCGACTGTTGTGTTTTTGGTCGCTTCGAGCGGCTTTTACGGCTGCTGTCCACTTAGCTGACTGTCGACTTATGTCGGTGTGTAGTGATGAATTCATGTTTCATCCATTGTCACATATCGCAAGAAAAAAATTCTTCTTATTGCGCTTAAATAGGTCCAAAGAACGCTCAAAATCATCAACACGTTGTTGTTTTTGGTCCACTGTGAGCAAACTCGGTACTCATTTCAAACAGAGCCCTTTCATGCCCAAATGTTCATGCAAAATATGACCAACACGTTCTTTTGATATCCTTAAGGTGTCAGCTGTCTCACGCAATTTCACTCTACGGTCATCCAAAACAATTTTGTGGACTTTTTTGATATTTTCCAGTGTAACCACCTCATTTGGGCGTATAGAACGTTCAGCCTCATTTGTATCTGCACAACCGCGTTTAAACTCAGCATACTAGTAAATGATGAGCGATTTTCCAGGGGTAGCGTTCAGGTAACACAATTACCAAGTCATTGCTTTGCTTGAAAGGTATTTTTTCCCATCAAAAAACAGTGTTTAATCAACACACGAAATTCGATTTTTTCCATTGTTTTGAAAATATCAAAAGCGGCGTCACTAACTCCACTGTAACTTGTGAAATAATCGTGAAAATGTCATGAAATTTTGTCACGTATCCTTTGAAGGTTGGTACTTCCTAAAAATCATATGGATTTTTTGAAAAGGGCAACATCTATATATCCGAACAAAAACTTTTTAGCCTACGTGTTAGACAACGAACAATCAACGAATTAGAATCAAACTTTTCGCTTGTCCCAACAATTCCAGGTCCTTTTGGGCAGTCGCTAAGGCAGTTAGTCAGAACTTTACCAAATCCACCATACCATCACTCACACGGCCAGATAATTCCATTGCAATGACACTTATTGAGAAAGCGAACTTGTTGCCTGAACTCTTTGCTTCACATTCTACTGTCGTTTCCAAGGAAAAACATCACCTACTCTTCCCATATTGCAGTCAAGGATGCTCGTTGTTTTCTTCAGACAGCGTATTGTGTGTAGCTATCAGACAGTGTATTTTAATGAAGCTAGACACTAGAAAGGCTTCTGGCGTTAACGGAATATCTGCCATAGTTCTCAAAAACTATGCGAGGGAACTAACATCCGTTTTCTGTAGACTTTTCAACCTATCATACAGAAAGGGAATATTTCCTTCCTGCTGGATATATGCGACAGTTCAGCCGACACCTAAAAAAAGCAAGAACACCTTGCCAAATAATTACCGACCAATCGCACTGCTTTCAATAATATCGAAAGTCATGGAAAAGGTTATCAATCAGCATCTTCTAAAATATCTTGAACGATTCAACATTATTAGCGATAACCAATATGGCTTTCGTAAACATAGATCAACAGGAGATCTTCTGACACATGTTTGAAACAACGTAATTGAACACTTTGGAGAATCTCGAGTGGTTGCTCTTGACATATCCAAGGCATTCAACCGTGTTTGGCACGATGGACTGTTGGCTAAGCTACGCTCTTGTGGTATATCTGAAAAGTTCTGTTTGTGGCTCTCATGTTTCCTCAGAGAGCATTTTTACGAGTGGCGGTAGACGAATTTTTTTCACTATCAACGCCGGTGTGTCCCAAGGCTCCATACTGTCTCCTACTCTTTTTCTCATTTACATTAACGATCTGTTGGAAAAAACTGGGAATCCAATCTACAGCTTTGCAGATGACAGTACGCTTATCTCTTCATTTACTTTAAACGCTCGGACATCGGCTACTCAGGTGGATATCAGCAGACAGAAGGAGGTCGTTCAACTTAACAAAGACCTGGAAAAAATTCTATCTTGGGGTGACAGTAACCAAGTGGAATTTAAGGCTACAATAACCCAGGCGGCAATTTTTTCTGAAAATGTTGCACTCCATTCTCCTAGCATCGTCACTCAATTTGTTGGGCGTTAATTTGAGAACAAGTATGTCCTGACATGAACATGTTGCAGGCATACCAAGGAGAGCATCTCAAAAACAAATATTATTTTCGAACCAGAAAGCTTTACACTCCACAACAACTGTTAATTCTTTACAAAGCTCAAAGTCGACCAACTACGGAATACTGCTCCCATGTTTGGGACTCCGCTCTCAAACATACACTGCATTCTTGGATTCTGTTCAGAGAAGAGCTCTTCGTCTGATTGGAGACCCGGAACTGACCAGCGGCCTTGATTCGCTGAAACATCGAAGAACGGTTGGCGACTTAAGTCTGTTTTACAAGTATTTTCATGGAAAGTGTTCGAAGGATGTAGCCCGCTTAATTCCTCCCAGAGCGGTGCGTGTTAGAAATACACGTCGCGCTAATACTTCACATCCTTATGAGATTCAGCTTGTTACTCCGCGTACAGCGCTTTTCAAGCAGTCTTTTATATGGAGAGCATCATCCCTTTGGAATAATTTGCCCAGAGCTGTGTTTCCCACCATGTACACGCCTTCAGCCACAACGAAAATGTCGGTAATCGCTACTTACGATCCTCAGACATACAATACAAATAGACTAACAATACACATGTCTAAAATTCGACTACCACTATTACGTACTTAGTATATGAGGATAAGGTCGTAGTACAGTTGAGCTACTCCTCTCCAAAAAAATAAGCTAAACATGTAAATATTACACATTACTTTTGTAACACAACACTCCCGAAATATATGGGAACTTAGCTTTTAGTTTGTAATTAGGCTTAGTTAGATTAAGGTAGCATAGTTATATACATTAGAAACTAAACCACAAGTTTTTAAAATTCACACCTCCTATATAAAGAACAATAGCCACATTGCAAGAGGAGTAAAGGGTTGCAGACTCAGCAGACGCAGGATGTTCAGTGGGTATAACTGGAGCATTCTGGGGTACCCTTAAGATATCACAGACTGCTTCATTATCCATAAGACAGATTAATCCCGGTAAAAAACAGCAATATTTATTGGTGAGTAAAATATTTTATTTTACGCCTCGTACATCATGTGCAAAAGCAGTTCTTTAGTAATAAGAAGTTTATTTTCTAATACGATATATATTTTAATTTGACTCTTATAAATATAGAGTTCCACACGTTCCCATTTACCATTTATCACTACGGCGGTCGGTCGGTTCAACAAGCTCTCCAAAGATTTAGTGTTCATTTCAAATACGAAAACTAAAAATTGGGTAAACGGCCAAAGGGATCCGTTAAATTTTATAGCCTGTGTAATATCTGAATTAATTCCGGAATATAAACCGAGTTTTTCTTTTCTATTTTTATCCTTTTGTTACGGTAAAATTTCTTTTTGGAGATGATAATAAATACAGTTTATTACAGTTTATATTTTTAAATAAAATCTAGCTGGTTTTAACTCTATTCCGGAGCAGCAGAGAAGAGTTATATTTTAAGTTTTCTATATGGCTATATACAGACGTATGAATGTATCTACGGGGGTATATGAGTGTGTAGGTGTATGTATTATTCTTAAAATAACTCCACTCTACGTTTTTAAGTGTTCCATACGGAACACTTATAAGATCACTTCGGTGTCGGTCCGTCTGTCCATATGTCCGCCTGTCCGTCTGTCTGTCTGTCCACCTGTCACACCTGATTATATCCGAAACTATTTGACATAGAGAGTTGAAATTTGGAACTAATATAGGAATTAATGGGCTCATCGCAGCCGTGTAGTTTTAAAAGTTAAATTCTGCCTTAAGCGGTTAGTTTTGGGGGGTGAAACCGGAAGTGAAAAAAAATTTTGTTACTAGGTCATCGAGTGGGGTGTCAAATGCAAGCTTGTAAAGAGCCGAATTCAAAAATATATATAATATAATACTTGCGCACAATTCCCTTTGTATTATTTTCAAAAAAAGTGCGAAAAATCGCTGTCCCCCCAACCTTATCTCGAAAAGTACTGATCAAAAAATTTTGAAAAAATTCTAAAATATTCTCTACAGGGTGTAGATTGAACGAAAATTCTCACGAGTGCATTATCTTTAATAATTTGTCTGATATATAAAAAAAAAAAAAAATTTCAAGGTCGTCATCAGGTTTCACTAAAGATCGGAAAAAACTTTGTTGAAAACCCATTTTGGGGTCTGTCTTGTGAAGTCACTGATCATTTTATACTTCCGTAAGGAAAATTTTTATTTTAAAAGCAATCACCGTACGGAACATTAATTGCGCAAGTCACATTAGTTCAGGTACTGAACTAACTAATATATGAATATTATATAAATATAATATATATATATATATATATATATATATATATATATATATATATATATATATATATATATATATATATATATATATATATATATATAATATATATATATATATATATATATATATATATATAATATATATATATATATATATATATGGTACTCTATTTTTTAAATTTATATTTAACGTAATGTTTAGTAACTTATACTGATTTTTGATTCACCGCCGGACATTGTTGTTACTAGATTTCTTTAGAAAGCCAACAAAAAGCATCAAGTTGATATTCGTTAAGGTTGAAGTCTACCAATTCAGCATCATGTTATTATTAGAAAACGAAACTTCTCAAAAATCACGCAAATACATTTAGAATAGAAAAAGAACGTCTACTTTACACGAAATTAATTTTTTCATAGAAGTCGTTACTTCTAATTGGTTTGGCGTGATTCTGTGTTAGCAAATAAGTGTAAATAGAGCTCAATCCTTTTGTGTCTTTTTTATGATTGAGATTGTTTTTATGTAGCGCATTTCCAGAAAACGTCTTCTAAAGTAGTTGGTTTCAACATACAGAATGAAACTGTTAGTGCCTTGTACTATTGACATGTAAACTTAAACTTGTTGCTTTGGGTTTATGCTTGCTGTCACTTTTATGTAGAGCTAGTCTCTTAAATAGCTTTTGTGTCGTTTGTTCAACATAAATCAAACCACATTGACATGGGATGCCATAAATAATATTAGATCTTTGTAAAGTATCGGTTTTGTCCTTGAAATTAGCATAAAAACAATTCATGTTTTTAGCTGGCCAGCTATTACTTAAAAAATATGAGTTGTTTTTATGCTAATTTGAAGGAGAAAACCGATACTTTACAGAGATCTAGTATTATTTATGGTATCCCATGCCAATGTGGTTCGGTCTATCTAAGAGACTAGCTCTACATAAAAGTGATGGCAAACATAAACCCAACGCAACAAGTTTAAGTTTACATGTCAACAGTACAGATCACGGAGTACATTTTTCTATAGACATACCCCTTATCCGGAGATACTACATATATTGTTTTCTTTGCAGTATTCTACAAACAATCTATACATTTTCGACACATTTAAGTCTGTTCTTAGGTAATTTCTGGCAGTTCTTTCTCTCCAATAATGGCTTTTGTAACAACAATTTGGTTGTTAACCATGTTTCCCTCTTGCATCTGCTGGGCAAATGTTCGTTATTGCTTTCCGTTTTTTTTTTCCAAACTCACCCTAACTAGCTTCAAAATCGCTATTTATTCCAGATGTTGACGGACCAACTTCTATTTTCTCATTATTTTCGAATGATGGCAATATATCATTAATATTAAAAGTTGGATTAGACTGCGAGTCATCTGAATCATTCACAAAACGTCTCAGTTCCTCAAGAATATCTTCTAATAAACTGCTGAAATCTTCAGCTGCCTCCTGATGATAATTTTAAATGTTTCGGGGACCAGTGTATTCTATTTTTTTCTCCATTATTAACAAAATCCATGATTTCGACATTTTCCTCTGTAAACAAGCAAACCATTGTTACCTAAAGACATTGAACCGATGCCTAGATTGAGACTAATATTAACTTATTAATTTTAATAAGTGAAAGTGGATAATCAAAATAAAAGGCATGAAACATAACATGATAAAAATACAACTACTACAGAACTATCTAGCGACAATGACAACATTTTTTCCTCTTGAATGACAACTCATGGTTAAAAACAACTTTTTGAAAAGACATACGAGTGTTATTATTTATATATATATATATATCTATATATATATATATATATATATATATATATATATACATAAATATATATATATTATATATATATATATAAATATAATATATATATATATATATATATATATATATATATATATATATATATATATATATATACATACATACTATATATATATATATATATATATATATATATATATATATATATATATATATATATATATACATACATATATATATATATATATATATATATATATATATATATATATATATATATATATAAAAGAACACCTAGGCTGAAAAGTTTTTGGTCTGACACATACATGTCGCCCTTTGCAAAAAATCCATATGATTTTTAGGAACTACCAACCTTCCAATAACACGTGTCAAAATTTCATGACATTTCGGCGATTAGTTTACAAGTTACAGTGGTTTTAGTGACGCTACTTTTGATATTTTTAAAACAATGGAAAAAATCGAATTTCGTGTGTTGATTAAACACTGTTTTTTTTTTGATGGGAAAAAATACCGTTCAAGCAAAGCAATGGCTTGATAAGTGTTACGAAGATTCTGCGCCTGGAAAATCACTCGTCATTTACTGGTACGCTGAATTTAAACACGGTCGTCTAGATACAAATTATGCTGAGTCAAAAAAATCCAGAAAATTGTTTTGGATGACTATAAAGTGCAATTAAGTGACACAGCTGACACTCTAAAGATATCAAAGGAACGTGTTGGTCATATTTTACATGAGCATTTGGGCATTAAAAGCCCTGTTCGAAATGGGTACCGCGTTTGCTCACAGTGGACCAAAAACAACAACGTGTTGATGATTCTGAGCACCGTTTGGACATGTTAAAGTGCAATAAAAAGGATTTTTTCATGCGATATGTGACAATGGAAGAAACATGAATCCACCACTACACACCGGAATCAAATCGGCAGCAGCTGAGTGAACAGCAGCCGGTGAAAGTCGCCAGAAGCGACCAAAGACACAATAGTCGTCTGGAAGGTTTTGGCCTCTGTATCGTGGGATGCGCATGGAATAATTTTCATCGACTATACTGAGAAGGGATAAACCATTAATAGCAAATATTATATAAAGTTATTGGTGCGTTTGAAGGCAGAAATCGCTATGAAATGGCCTCAAATGAACAAGAAAAAAGTGCCCTTTCATCAAGACCATGCATCGTGTCACAAGTCAATGGTTACGATGGCAAAATTGCATGAATTAAAGTTCGAATTGCTTTATTATCCACCTTATTCTCCAGATTTGGCCCTCAGCGACTACTATCTATTCGCAGACCTGAAAAAAATGCTTGCGGGTAACAGATTTGGCACCAATGAAGAAGTTATCGCCGAAACTGAGGCCTATTTTGAAGGCAAAGACCAAAAACTTTTCAGCTTACGTGTTTTATATACAAATGGAAAATTCTTGAAGGTAAGGACATAACTGGAGGAGAATTAAAAAAAGTTTCTCAATGTCCATGGGATTCAGAACGACGATCTCAGGGTATAGGCCCCCACGCCTTACCAACTAAACTACAGTACCTGCATATCTTGGTATGCTGGTCGGAGATCCGTCTCGTCGTTTCCCTCAACTTAGTCAAAATTGACTCCCTTGACGTCACATGCATTGGCATGGTCAGTAAATAAGCTCAACCTCGGAGCCACGAATTTTCGTATTTCATCCTTTCGTGGGTCATTACAATACATAGTCAACAACATGTAAACTAGATAATTTTTTTTTTAATGATAGAGAGGCTAGAGGCATTGTGTGGACAACGGTATACAGAGTGGAATTAACTATGCAAAGTTTTTTTTGCTTTCTTAGAAAACCATTAAGAAAAGAAAATAATAACTTAAATGGAAATGATTTTACAGTGAGCGAAGAGGCAGAAATAAATGACGCTCCTCAAGAGGAGCGTCAACATTCAAATTTAAATTTTTATTTTATGTTCTGATGAATCTCGTTTAAACTAACATGGGGATGTTTGGCAAACACAATACTATACTACGTATTAACGGAAAACCTTCATTTAGTGAGAGGCGGTTCTTTCGAGGAAAAATTTTGAATTGACATTTGTCATGACGTTATAGGAAGGCAGAGAAAATATTCAAGACTAAGTATTTAAAAATTTGTTGATTTTGGTTTTTTCAGGCATAGATAATAAATTAATTCACAACTAATTTTGTGGACAACGAAAGAAAGTAATTATTAAATCTATTTTTTCGTTTAGATTATTTCTTGTAATTGCATTTAACATTTGATGGAATTGATATTTTTAAAGCGACTGTTTATTTTTGGAGCGTATAGCTAAGCTAATTGTTACCGTTCTACCTTTTATCAAAAAAAAATGTATTTTATATAAGGCACGTAAATTCTATAACTTTTTGAACACTTGCCTTAAAACTCGCAAGATATAAAAATAACTTTAGATTGAAGGGCGGAAAGTTGTTCTAAAATTCAAGAGGTTTTTTTACTGATATTTTGTACCTTCTTCTATTAACTCGGTGCATGACTGAATTCTTGTGATAATATGAAGATTTTTTTTAAATTACTGTTTTGTTTTATTTTTAAATCTTCCAACTGAAGCAACATAGTATTTTAATTTCAATTTTATTTGACTAACCTTTCAATCTCGGTTGGCGGGTTACAAAATATTCAAATTTTTGTCTGTTTGTAGACGATTTATTTTACTTTTTTTTATTTCTCAAACCACCTGTATAACATAACTAAATTTTATATTGGATGAATATGTTTAACAACATGCCGAAACTTTTAGGATCAAGCAATTTTTTAGAAATAAACGACAACAAATTTCAAACTTGTTCCAACATTTATGTCCATCCATATATTTAATAGGACGTTTAAAGGATTTTTTTTTTTTATATATATATATATTATATATATATATATATATATATATATATATATATATATATATACTATATATATATATATATATATATATATATATATATATATATATATATATAGGGTAAATCCGAAATAAAGAGTATTTAGAGCAATCAGAAACCGAAAAAATTTTTTAAACAAGCACACTAGTCTAGCAGTATTTTTTCGAAAGCCTGGAATTTTTGTAACATGATGCCAGGGTAGTGCAAGCCCACTGTTCTCGGTTCTGTGCATGACTTCTCGGTTAACTGTTTCAACTGATCCACCCAACGTGAAGGTGATTTATCCCTGCAGCGCTTGGCTCCAACCTTTCCCTGTATGACCAGTGATTCTGAGGTGGCCGAAATACCTCAAGTACATCTGATTTATAGGCGTGTTCAGTCTTTTAATAATTTTTAGTTCTTGTAAAATAGATTGGTTAGTTCCACCCACGATAGTTGAGAATTCAACCATACATCAACATCTGAAATGCAGCAATTTTATTTCTATCAGTTTTCCTTATCGTCCATGTTTCCATTGCATATGTTGCTTTAGGAAATATAAGCATTCTTGCGAGCCTTAACTTAGTCTTTCCATATTTTGACTAATTTTGTGTTTGCAGAGCGAGCAATTGAGAGCCTTCTATAGATTACTGAGTGACACTGGCCGGTATTGGTAATTAGAGATCCAAAGTATTGATGGGAATCTACGCTTTCATACCTTAGTAAATGTTGAGCCTGATTATCATTCGTTCTACTAATGATCACTTCACGCGTTATGTACTCCATATAAATGTTGAACAGTAGCAGCGAAAGAATGCATCCTCGCCGGACATCAGTTTTCGTGGTGAAGCTTTCTGTGTACATGTTATTAATACGTACTTTAAATATGTTGAATTCGTAAAGCGTTTGTATTAGCTTTAATTAGTGTGGCGGCGTTTCCATTTCTTTCAGAATTGACCATAGTTTCGGCCATCTCATCGTGTTAAACGCTTTCTGATAGTCGATGAAGCAGACATAAATTTTGATGTTATTTTCTCTTTCTTTCTCTATCAGTTGACCCACATTCAAAATTTGCTCCCATGTTCCTTACAGACACACGCACACATGTATATATCGTAACATTCATTTTTTTTCTAGATTTTAAGATCATGTTACGACACTGTTTTTCTCTCTATAATTTATATTTTATTACATTTTTATATCTAATACAGTGATTTCAATTTTTGAGCAGTGTAGCTTATAGTGTTTTAAATTTTGAGCAGTTTAATTTAAACAGGCAGTGTGTAGCGTGTGTTGCCGACTTGACTTACTTAGTTCACATTGAATGTGTCGAGATTTGCATGCCGGGAAATGACCCAACGAGAAGGGACAAAAATAATTAAGCAGCCATCACGAATTTTTAAGGGGTTTTTCCACCATGAAGCAGTAACAGCCTTGTTCCGCCAGTAAACCGTAGTGGCTTTCTTCTCCAGCACGCCAGAGTGGTTTTTTTTTCTCAGTGATGTAGTAGTGCAGTAACGGTTTCTAGCTCTCAAGTTTAAGGCCTTTTTCCTTTCTTGAAATATCCTGCTCTTTCTCAGACATTTCGGGTCAAAGTGTTTAGCGACCCAAATGAAACTAGGATGTTAATGGCTGAGACAATATTTTTATGAGAATCTCACCAAGAGAGGCCAAGTAACTTATGGAAAACCCACGACGAGAAACCAGTCAGTAAATCATAAGCACACCAGTCTAAAAATCTCATTTCCTCTCTACAAGTACGTTTCCAAAGACTACTCAACACGTGTAATTCGCGGAGTTAATTTCACAAACTTTTAATATCGAGTTTTATAAAGCTTTTTATTAAAAATTTAAGAATCCTAACTTAAAGACTCTATGCAATAGTGTACACCAGGGGTGCTCAAACTTGAACTGCTGGCGATCTACCTCAAAATTGTTAGACTACGATCGATCGACTCTGACAGGCTGCAAGTAAGTGTGATGCAGGATTGTCGTCTAGGTAGGGTTTATCGTGGCACAGATATTAGTTTTCCGCACAATATGCATTTTTTTTAGTCAAGGTAAGTGTAGGTCTGCTCTAAAATGTCAATGAAAAAACTCATAATTATTCAAAATTGCGAGTTTATTGGTTCTTACAAAACAAACGAGTTCTAGTGTCTAAACTTAACTAAAGAGTGACTTTGGATGTTGAAGCGTGGCACTGCATGTCCTCAGCATACTTTTCATAAGATGGCACGTAATTACCGAGTGCTAATCGCAATCATGATGACATATGTTCGTCTGTTAGTCGATTGCGATATTTTGACTTAATTTTCTTCATTTCAGAAAATGCAGACTCGCACAAGTAAGTTGACCCAAACATTGCCGTCAGTTGAAGGGCGATTTGCCTTAGATTCGGATATTTATCTTCAGATATAAAACACCAGAATTTTGTATCAGATGCTGTGGCTTTGAGATGTATATCTGATATAATCTGCACTAACTCATTTTCAACAGAACATGAGGCCATGTTAAACTGACTTGCTATTTCAGTAGCTAATTCCTCAATGTTTTTACACGAAAAAGGATAACTCATAAACGATGCGATATTTGCCAATTTACTGAAATCATAAAAACGTATTTCGAATTGGCCCAAAATATTTGATAATTCTGCTTCATAAATATCATAATTCAACTGAGGAATCCTTGCTTTCATAGACGGAAAATTTTTCAGATCCTTTCTTTTCAGTTGATCTATCATAAGTTGCAATTTACGTTTGAATGTGTTTATTGCGCTAATCATCTCAATAATAGTTTTTCCTTTACCTTGAAGCTTCAAATTAATGGTGTTTAAATGAATTGTGATGTCTGTCAAAAATGCCAAATCAGTCAGCCATTTTCCGTTTTTCAGCATCTGAGTGTCATTACCTCTTTCGTCCAGAAAAGCTGTTATTTCGGGTAAAAATCCTTGAAACCTTTCTAGGAATTTTCCGCGACTCGACCACCTGACGTCCGTGTGAAGAACTAAATCAGTGTGTTCAGCTGACTCATTATCTTCCAACTGCAATTTAAAGAGCAGTCGTTGCAAGCTACGTGCGCGGATAGAATTCACAATTTTTATTGCAATGCCCATAATCTCCTCCATGTTTAGAACTTTTGAACACAAAACTTGTTGATGTATAATGCAATGGAAGGAGAAAAATGAAGGGAAAATCATCATTAGCTCGACACAATGCCACAAAACCGTTTTCGTTTCCAATCATTGCTGGTGCTCCATCGGTTGTAATGCACACTAGTTTATATATTGGTAGCTTGTAGTTTGTTACAAAATTGAAGAAAACGTCATATATATCTTCGCCACGGATCTTTCCTTTCAGAGGAATCATTGTCAAAAACTCTTCCTTAGCCGACATGTCATTGAATATCATTCGAATAAAAATACACCGCTGGGCAGTGTCTGTCATATCGGTGGATTCGTCGAACTGTAAAAAAAAGTATGTACATTCCATGATATCATATTTTAGTTTATCTGCCATGTCCTGACTCATCACTTCAACACGCCTTGTGATAGTCGGACGAGATAACTTAAGTTCTCTAATAGCAGACATAATCTCTGTTTTATTTTTAAAATCTCCAAATAAAGTCTCACCCGCTTCAATAAATGCTTCCTTCACAACCAATCCATCATCAAATGGTTTCTTGTGTTTCGCTAATATATGAGATATTTTAAACGACGCGATCGTTGCAGCTTTTGATTGGTTGGCTGGTCTAGTAAACATGGTTTGTTCTTTTTTTAAACGAGTTATCAAATCACGTACTTTTCGTTTTCTTAATTCACTCTATGACGGAAAATCCTTTTTATAGTTTTTTTATGAACCGTTTTATGATGCCTCTCTAAGTTCCCATGCTTAGGTATTGCAACTGACGCACGGCAAATGAGACAAATGCACTTATCCTTTACCATACAAAAGAAAAATTCTTCCTCCCAATCGTTATTAAAATGATAAGTTTTACTTTTCTTCGCCGCACTCATTTTGGACTATTTATTAATAAACTTTGTATCGATGTATCGCCTTCAAGTTACAACTCAAACTGACTCCTATTCCTGCAGGCGCAACATTTATATCGGCGCGAACGAAGTCTCGAATGTTCCCGTCAAACACGCCGCCCGAAGTTTCTAAGAAAATCGGCAGGAATCAAAAACGCGGCTTTTCTTTGACAAGTACCGCGCGTTCCTTTGATAAAGCCGCCTTTTGCCGCTAGCAGTGGGTTATTACGATAAAAGAAAGTGATGAGGGCGTTATTCTGGCCTAATTGTGGATCGAATAAATTTTAGTAGTTTATTCATTACATTTTCTTTTAGTTACCTAAAACAAAATCTGTGAATAGTTCTATATCGGAATTTTTTTCTCGAGATCGACTCAAAAAGCACTCCCGATCGACTTGTCAATCGCAATCGAACGTTTGAGCACCCCTGGTGTACACTCTCATAACATAAGGGGTTTTTATTTACTAGATGTAATTTTAAGAGTGTAATAAAAGTAGGAATTTTTATTTGGTTAATATACCCTTCTTTATTTAAATGTGTAGTGTCTCACTAAACTCCTGCTCTTTCTTTCAGGACGCACAGGTTTTAATATACTTAAACTTATTTTAACAACTTATTAACTCTTCAGTATTTTTTCATTTTTTGAGCTGAAATTAGATTTCTTTTATTCTAAAATGAATGATGCCCAAAAAAAAACATTACATCCGAGTTTTAAACAACTAGAGAGACTATTTTCAAAAGACGTACAAAAATTATCTCTTATCCATAATCTCTCCAAACAAAACGAGTTAGCTTATATCTAATTTTGCAGTTCTTTCAGTTTTAATATCCACTCAATCCATTCTCAAAAAATAAGATATACATAAGGGGTAAATAACGGCTTCTATTTAATAAATAAAATATATATTAAAAATAAAGAAAGTTGGGGCTATACAAAATAACGCAGCAACGAGAAGTTACAAAATATCTCTCCAACGTGAGTTTATAAAAAATGGCCCCGCTGCTAGAGGTTATACCATATATACATATATATATATATATATATATATATATATATATATATATATATATATATATATATATATATACATACATATATACAAATATGCCGGCTGATAAAAAAAAATAGCTTGTAGATGGAGAGGAATTTAATTCGGTAATTTATTTAAAATATAAGATAAAGTCAGTAATTAAAAATTTGTTGATTTTGGTTTTTTCAGGCATAGATAATTAATCAGTTCACAATTAATTTTTGTGAGCAATGAAAGAAAGTAATTTTTAAATCTATTTTTTTCATTTAGATTATTTCTTGCAATTAAATTTAACATTTGCTGGAATTGATATTTTTAAAGCGACTGTTTATTTTTGCAGCGTATAGCTAAGCTCTACCTTTTATCAAAAAAATGTATTTTATAAGACATGTAAATTCGATAACTTTTTGAACCTTAAAACTCGCAAAATATAAAAATAACGTTAGACTGAAGGGCGGAAGGGTGATATTTTGTACCTCCTTCTATTAACTCGATGCATGACTGAATTCTTGTGATAATATGAAGACTTTTTTTTTAAATTACTTTTTTGTTTTATTTTAAACCTTTCAACTGAAGCAACATAGTATTTTCATTTTAATTTTATTTGACTGAACTTTCAATCTCCGTTGGCGGGTTGCAAAATATTCTAATTTCTGTCTATTTGTATATGATTTATTGTACTTTTTTTATTTCTCAGACCACCTGTATAATATATCTAAATTTTATATTAGATGAATACGTTTTAACAACATGCAGGAACTTTTAAGATCAAGCAATTTTTTAGAAATTAACGGTAAAAAATTTAAAACTTGTTCCAAGATTTATGCCCATCCATATATTTAATAGAAGAAAAATACTCAAGGCATTTGAAAGGAGTTTTTATTTATTTTACATCTTATGTTTGAGACATAAAATTATTCTTACATTTACCAAAATACTTGAGCGAAGTGTTTAGAGCAAACTTTGTATTAAATTAAACTGATATTACTTTTGAAACAACTCCTGGGTTGCAATTCGCAGTTAAAATAATCGTGAACACGGAAAGCAACTTATCCATTACAAACTCATATTTGTAAGCTCTGGGAAATGCATATTTATGTTTGTAATTGTCTCAAGCAGCTTGGGAATATTTAATAATTTCGAAGGGGAGCCTAGGGCAATAATATTAAAAAATATAATATATTTCTACTACATAATTTTTGAAACTGCGAAAATTGTGTTAAATAATTTCATCTTGTGAGTTTAAATATATGTATATATGTATATATGTATATATGTATATATGTATATATGTATAATTATATATGTAAATATGTATATATGTATATATGTATATATGTATATAATATGTATATATGTATATATGTATATATGTATATATGTATATATGTATATATGTATATATGTATATATGTATATATGTATATATGTATATATGTATATATGTATATATGTATATATGTATATATGTATATATGTATATATGTATATATGTATATATGTATATATGTATATATGTATATATGTATATATGTATATATGTAATATATGTATATATGTATATATGTATATATGTATATATGTAATCTATATATGTATATATGTATATATTTGTATATATGTATATATGTATATATGTATATATGTATATATGTATATATGTATATATATGTATATATGTATATATGTATATATGTATATATGTATATATGTATATATGTAATATGTTATATGTATATATATATATGTATATATGTATATATATATATATATATATATATATATATATATATATATATATATATATATATATATATATGTATATATATATCTGATTTACGTCTTTTTTTTTAAACATACATATGTTCTTTGGCCAGATTATAGAATATATTTTATTATGTTAGGTAACATAAGGAATAAACAGTGACGATAACAGTGAATCAATACGCTACCTAAACCATTAAATATGGAACAATATCATTTAGTAAAGAATATAACATATATAAAATGCAACGTCTCTCTGTCTATCTGTCTGTCCGTTAATGCGCTTGTCACTCGAGAACCACTTATTCGATTTACGTGTTTTTTTTTAATCCATACATATGTTCTCTAGTCAGGTTATATATGGTAATAATAATAATCTATATAATGTGGAAACATGGGACCACATTGACCAAATGTGAGAAAGAAGAACCAAAATAATAATAAGCTGACTTGGCTTAGGCCCGCCAGCCAAACTTTGAATCACATTGACCAAATGTGAGAAAGAAGAACAAAAACAATAATAATAAAAAAAAAACCAACAACATTCACATCTCACTTAGTACAATTGGGCCTCCAACAAAAACATACACAAAAACTTTCAGAAGTCAGTGATTTTGAAAACATGTAACATTGTCAGGTCATTCCTTAATACACAATGGTAATAGCGCTTGTGTTGACTTGGCATAGGCCCATCAGCCAAACATGGACCACATTGACCAAATGTGAGAAAGAAAAACATCTATATAATATATATAAAACGTAAACGTCTCTCTTTTCGTTAGTGCGCTTATGGCTCGAGAACCACTTATCCGATTTACGTGTTTTTTTTTTAATTCATACATATATTCTCTGGCCAGGTTATAGGCTATATTTTTTTAAGTGAGGTAATATAAGGAATGAGCAGTACGATAATAGTGAAACAAATCCACGCGAACGGAGCCGCCGGCACGACTAGTATATATATAGTTATATTTTGGATATGTTTAAAGAATGTTGGGCGTCATATCAACGAATTTGAGAATTGTTAATTTGGTGCGTGAAAAAGAGGAGATATACCCACCCAATATATACATTACTAAATACTGTCCTCTGCCGAAAAGCTTCTAATAAAACTAAAGGTTCTAATTCTCAAATATTAATTTTCTCTTACTAACATCGTTTGGCTAGTTCCCCTAAAATTCTTCGCTAGTGGGCCTATTAGAAGACTGCTACAGGTGTTGGGTATAATTAATTACTATTAGGATATGAATCCACCCCTCACTGCGCTTGGCCTCCCTGTCAGAAACCCTTTGCTTAGCTAATAACTAGTCCAAAAACAGTAAATTTAAAAAATTGCTTAAAATTCAGTAGGTTATCTTTGTCAAATGCCTACAACCTTAAATTACTAGCTCTAACTCAGGTCTGAGGTTCGGTCTTTTGCTTTCCCTGTTAATTTGATATATGTTTTCACCTAAACCCGAGGGCGCTGCCAAAGTTTTATTTCTAATAATTGTAGGTGTGTTCTGTCCCCAGAGATAAAAGAAATTGGAGAAAAACGAAAACGTTTATTGACTCATAGTTTATTCTGAAAAAAATGAAATTAAATTTGGTACAAAACAAAGTTTTTTTTATGGATCTAGCACACGTGCTGCAGAGAAGTCCCTAAAGCGCCACAGGAGCGACATATGTGCGGAAAAAGCCATTAACGTTGTTCTTGAATCGCTGTAAATTGTACTCGGTGGGAAACATAGGCTTGGGCAAATTATTCCAAAGGGATGATGTTCTCCATATAAAAGACTGCTTGAAAAGCGTTGTACGACGAGTAACAAGCTGAACCTCATACAAATGTGAAGTATTAACGCGACGTGTATTTCTAACATGCACCGCTATGGGGGGAATTAAGCGGGCTACATTCTTCGAACACTGTCCATGAGAATATTTGTAAAATAGGCTTAAGTCGCTAACCGTTCTTCGATAATCCAGCGAATCAAGGCCGCCGGTTAGTTCCGGGTGTCCAATCAGACGAACAGCTCTTCTCTGAATAGAGTCCAACAAATGCAGTGTAAGTTTGGGAACGGAGCCCCAAACATGGGAGTAGTATTCCACATTGTTCGAATTTGAGCGTTGTAAAGAATTAACAGTTGTTGTGGAGTGTAAAGCTTTCTGGTTCGAAATAATATGCCCAACTTTTGAGAAGCTCTCTTTGTTATGCCTGCAACATGTTCATGCCAGGACATATTTGCTCCCAAATTAACGCCCAACAAATTGAGTGCGATGTTAAAGGAATAGAGTGAACCGACATAACTATGTCGGGTTCACCAACGTTAACTTTTTTAGAAAAAACTGCCGCCTGGATTTTTGTTGCGTTAAATTCCACTTGGTTACTGTCACCCCAAGATGTAAGTTGAATGACTTCCTGCTGTCTGCGGATATTCGTCTGAGTAATTTCCAGCAGGAAGGAAATATTCCATTTCTGTAGGTTAGGTTGAAAAGTCTACAGAAAACTGGCACAGTTTTTGGTGTCTAGCTTCATTAAAATACGCTTTATGATACGCTGTCTGAAGACATCATCGGGCATCCTTGACTGCAATATGGGAATAGTAGGTGATGTTTTTCCTTGGAAATCGACAGTAAAATGTGAAGCAAAGAGTGGCCGTGCGAGTGGTATTATGGCGGATTTGGTGAAATTTTGACTATCTGCTTTAGCGACTGACCAAAAGGACCTGGAATTGTCGGGACAAGCGAGAAGTTTGTTTCTAATTCGTTCGTAATGTTACAATAGAGGTTTTCACGGATGGTGGAACGTAATACATTAAAATTCCGGGTTTCAGTCCGTTCGTCTAATAATGAATTTGCACGACGTTTCGCCAAAATCTCACTTGGCATTTTCAAGTCCTCCCGCTGCTGCTGCTACTCGATACTGTGATCTTGCTACTGCTGCCGCTCGAAACTAACTGAGCTCAGCTTTCACAAGCTTTCATTTGACACCCCACTCAATGACCTGGTAAAGTTATTTTTTACAGCCCCCAAAACTAACCCTTAAGTCAAATTTTAACTTTCAAATCTACATCAGTTCCTATATTTGTGCTAAATTTCAACTTTCTATGTCACCTAATTTCGGAGAAAATCGGGTGTGACAGACAAACCAACAGACAGACACCGAAGTGATCCCATAAGTGTTTTGTATGGAACACTAAAATCACTAAATCCTTTTAGGGTATAGTTACGCTGCTCTCCTGAAAAAAAAAAAATAAAAACAAATATATTGATTTATTAAATATTTTTTACCTTTATTTAACGAGCATTAACATATAAAAATATCTGTGCTTTTTTGATACCCTAATTTAGGCTTGCACAACCCTGGCATCATGTTCCAAATATACTGCTAAACTAGTGTGCTTGTCACAAAATATTTTTCGGTTTCTGACTGCTCTAAATACTCTTTTTTTTTCGGATTTACTCATATATGTACATATATATATATATATATATATATATATATATATATATATATATATATATATATATATATATATATATATATGAAAATAATATTTTATACAAATTCTGTAAAAATGAATTTGTATATAAGAAAATAAATATCCTATTTCAAATATTTTCAAAAGGTCTAGTATTCATTTTACTATTTTTCTGTTTAGTTAAGATGATTTAGGATCTAAAATTATAACGGGGTAATAGGAAGAATAAAAGAGAGACATTTTTTTTGAAAACGATTACATTTATTGCGAATTATACAAAATAAACTATACCAACATATGAGAACTTATTAACTTTTCACCAATTGTCTTGTCCTTGGCCAAAGCTATAACCTCTACTGATCTTTCGAGTTAACGAATTTTTAATTTATGAAAATATTTGGTTTTTGGCTGTGCTGTGTCGTTGACCTTCTGAAGTTTCTTTTTAATTGAAAGTGTTTATGCCATAAAAGAGTAGAGGTTATTTAATTATTCCAAAGAAAATAATAAATTATCGTAACCTAAATTTATGATTTTCACAAAAATACTTAGTTTACTTTATTGAAATTTCCTCGTTCTTGACATTATCATGATGCATCTGTAAATATTTGCTACGCTACTGTAAGTTTCATAAACCATAATAATTATCGCAACACAGTTAAAATTTGAAGCTCAGAGAAGTGAGTAAAGGAAACACAGCTTCAATAATTTAATTCATACTACACAGTTCAACGGACTGTAAAGCTTTGCCAGGCTTTGGAACTGAAAGCACAATATAATATACACCAATAAACCTGATATATTAAAAGCGGTTGTATCAGTGGTAAGATCCGCCCGGGGGGGAAGGGGAGTGGGTTTGAACCTACGTTTATGTTAGTTACATTAATATCGAAACCATAATATTACAGTAGATTAATTATGAATCATAACACACAGTGTGTTAAAAATTCTCTGTACGTTCTACATTGTTGCCTAAGATAAGTGGATAAATGGTTAAACAAGAAGGGTTTTCATTTTTTCTTTTTATGAATATAGAATACATATATTTTACTTTTTGATATTTTTGCAAAAGTTCGTCATTATCAAAGAAAACATTAACGCACTCAAAACATCTTGATCTGGTAGCTACTCTACCTAATACTATAACCTACGACTTAAAGAGATTAATTTAATTACGAATAATAATTACTCCATATTCTTCAACGTTACTCAAGATCTTAATTAAATAACATGCAAGATGTATCCTTACCTTATTCATTAATAGAGTAGTGAATTTATGTTGTGTCGTCTGCATAGAAATTTGACGTAAAATGATGAATCACTTTATGGGCTTATGAAGTGTATAATATATACCAAAGTTTTATAAGGATAAACTGTTTCATGACAATTTTACGTAAACAGGGATTTTAAGTTTTTCCCCTTTACGTTGGTCTATACTTAAATAAATACATATTTTCATGCTCTACTACTGTTTAAATCAAGAGAGAATTGAAACTTTATTTATTTATTTACAACTAAGTCCAACATAAAAAGGGGCGTATAAAGCAATTAGGTCTATACTGAACGTCAATAAAAAACTGCACAATAAACACACGTGCCTTTGGCACTGTCGCTCCAAACAATACAGTATAAGTTCATAAAACTATAACGAATCAGCAAGGCGACGACCGAGTTATTTCAAGGGCATGCCTAGATCCCATTGTTGGGATATTCGGTTATAAACTGAACATATTTTGTATATCGATGATCCTAACGTAACATTCGTAGCAGTCCTCAGTAGATAGAAACAGTTTCCTACTCTACTAGGACCTCTAGAACTAACGAACTTGATTTCTTCCAACAAAGAAGAACAAACAACACTACTGTTAACGATCTGAAACAAAAATGTTATTGAATGAAATTCTCTGGATTTCTGAAGGTTATCAAAATTAAACCACTGCAATAATATTACATTGTCTATTCCTTTATGCGTGTACATTCCGACCTCTTTTCCAAAAAGATATTTTAAAAATTTTCTTTGCACTTACTTGGATGCTAATATATATTTACTATAAACTGGTGACCATATCAAGGCTCTCTCTCTCTCTCTCTCAATCCTTTCACACCAACAGGAGTATCGGTGATACTATGCGGTTGCTGCCTCAACAGTCAATCTCCAGGAATCTCGATCCTGCGCGACTTGACTTGACTCGTGCATACCCATCCCAAGGAGAGATCTTACTTGACCGGACCATCCTGTCGGAGACCGTCCCCTTGATCTTTTACCTTCTACCTTCCCCGTTACTATAAGCTTTTCCATGGCATCCACTTTCCTCATAATGTGACCAAAATATTTCGGGTACTGTCTAATTCTATTTGAAAGTCGGTCATTTATACCAAGCTCTTCAAGAATAGATACAATAGTACGGTGTTCGGTATATGATACTCTAAGGATTCTTCAA
Source organism: Pachyrhynchus sulphureomaculatus (assembly GCA_019049505.1). Taxonomy (NCBI): domain Eukaryota; kingdom Metazoa; phylum Arthropoda; class Insecta; order Coleoptera; family Curculionidae; genus Pachyrhynchus; species Pachyrhynchus sulphureomaculatus. The sequence goes on along the minus strand of CM032454.1, from coordinate 89,352,924 downwards.
TATGCTCACATCTCAAACCCATCGACTAGTCTTTTGTCAGCTTGTTTAGTGGTCCATGTTGCTATGGAGAATATAAGGCTAGATAGCAATCTTAACTTTGTATTTTTTGTGACAGCTGGATCTTTTCAGACCTTAGTGAGTTTGATGATCGAGGTTCTAGCCATTGACAAACGTTTTTTTACTTCCACTTCAAAACTACCTTTGTTAGTTATGAGGGATCTACACTAACAATCATTACTTTGGTCTTCGCTCTATTACTTGTCAATCCATAGTTCTTGCTAGTGATTTTCAGGCGCTCCATAATTGATTCTAAGTCTTGTATTGAAGTTGGAAGTATAAGAGTATCATCCGCATATCTAAGGTTACTTAGGTTTTTTCCACCGATTATCACACCCCCACTCCAGCCATCCAAAACAGACCTCATTATATGTTCACTATATATGTTAAAAAGTAAAGGTGACAGAATACAACCCTGTCTGACCCCGGCTTCTATGATAAAGGGGTCGGAAAAAGAATTATTCAGTTTAATTCTGTTATTTGTGTTCTCATACAAGGCTCGGATAAGGTTTACAAGATGTATAGGTGTTCCCATGCTGATTAGAATCGACCAAAGTTTGTTCTATTGTATGCAGTCGAAAACCTTAGAGTAGTCTATAAAACAAAAATAGGTTGTTATTTGTAATCCCCTGACTTTTTATATTATCTAGCGTTTGTCGAGAATTTATTCTCTAGTCCCTCTTCCTGCAATGAAGTCTGTTTGTTCGGTAGATATTTGCGGCAGCAGATAAGTTTTGAGTCTTTCATTTAGGATCCAGAGAAACGCCTTAGCAGCATGTGACACTAGAGCAATTGTTCTATAGTTGCTGCAATCCAAAGGGAATCCTTTCTTATGCAAGGGTATAAATGCAACTTCGCACCAGTCTTTCGGCCATCTTTCAGTCTTCCATACCTCATTACACAGTTGGTGTAGCATAGTCACGGCGGTTTCTCCCATCATCATTGTTATTTCCGCAGTTATCTCGTCAGTACCTGCTACTGCTATTCTTTAACCTTTGAATAGCCTTCCTGACTTCAGACTTAAGAATATATGATTGTTGTTCTTCTGCGGCTTCTTTGTCGACACTGCGGTCACCCACTAATTGAGCCATAAAAAGTTCTTTACAGTAATCCTTCTAAACATGTCGGTGACTGTTCTACCTTCCTTATTTCTGATTAGTTGTGTTTTAAGCACCATATTCTAATTTGCTTCCCACTAAGGATGTAAACAAGATTTTAAGTAAAGCTCTATTCTTAAACGGCTTACAATTTTCCAAAATAAATCCCAACATTTATGTTTCTTCTGCTATTATTTTGTCTATGTGAACACTAAAACAGCTTAGAGTCAAATAGAATTCTCAAATCACGTGTATTTGCTACTTTAACTAACCTTAATCTATCAACATGATATTCATACAGCCAAGAATACAATTTTTTAGTAAACGACATCACTGAACACTTACTAGCATTAAACATCAGTTTAGTGACCACAAACCCGTTATAAACTCTGTTAAGAGCTTCTCGTAACTTTTTGCAATCCTTAAGTCTCTTCTCAGGTAAGTACAGATTTAACTCATCAGAAAATTTAGTTTATAAATATTAAAAAGTAGGAGCTGCAAATTGAGCTACGTTCATCGATTACTTTTCATGAAAGTACTTGCAGGATGGACTTAAGTTGCCAACCGTTCTTCGATATTCCAAGGAATCTAGGTTGCTGGTAAGTTCTGGGTCTCCAGTTAGACAAATAGCTCTATTCTGAATATAATCCAACATATGCAGTGAATGTTTGGGAGCAGAGCCCCAAACATGGGAATAGTATACCATCGTTGGTCGGATTTGAGCTTTGTTCAGAATTAACCGTTATAGTGGGATGCAAAGCTTCCTAATTTAAAATAGTATTCCTAGCTTTTGACAGGCTTTTTTTGCTATGCGTGCAACATACTCCCAAATGAAGGCCCAGGAAATTGAGTAATGATGCTAGAGGAATGAAGTGTCATATACACAACTATATCGGGCTCAGCAACGTTAACTTTTTTACAAAAAAACTGCCGTCTGGGTTTTTGTAGCACGATCATCATAGCATGCATTTTTATTTCTTTACCTCTTATTCTACATTCCTCTGTTTAGAACGTATCAAATTATTTAATTCATTATTACTCGTACATTGAAAAGTAATGGGCTCAAGAAGTCTTCTTGGTCCTTTTGTCTTTCTGTCGGTATAGGTGTCAGTTTTTAGTTAGGAAGTCAGTTTTTAAGCCTATATTTCTGCAAGAAATGCTAACCCATTATATTTTGTCGATTTTTCAGTAATTTGCCTTATCATAAAAACGATATCCACGCCAGCCCTCCTTAAGCTAATCCTTTGTTATTTCTCTCTAACATTGTTTTTATTTTATACATAGTTTTAGCTAAGACGTCCAGTGCTCAAAAGTAAATTAAATTAGCAATATTGAAATGTTCTTTAATTTTTAAAAAATAGTTACACGTAAACTATTAAAAAATTGGCAAACACATCTGGGGATAGGCTGATTTAGGCCACCTAGGCTAACTTAGACTACCTAACTTACTCATTATATAGCGGAAAAAATATACTAACGAAGTTTCAATATGTATCATATATATACACTCCTGGACAAAATTAACGCAACAATATATGAAATCATACAAATCTTTATAATGAATTAATTTTAATGAACATTGGTTACACTAAAAATTAGAAAAAACTTATTCAGATACTTTAAAGATGAATTAGCTACCAAATTTCTATATAAGATTCGAATTAAAATTATTATTAAGGCCTAATAACAAAATCGTTGAAATTATGTAATAATGAAAAAAATAAACTGGGACATTAGTAGCAAAATTAATGGTGTAACTGGGACACTAGTAGCGTGTGTTGCCTCCTCTACTTCGGATGACAGCATTTATGCAACCAGGCATGCTTCTAATTAAATTTTGGATAAAATCTTGAGGAATTGCCCAGTCTGTGATAACTGCATTTTCAAGTTCCCTCAGGTTTCTAGATGCAACTATATGACGTTTCACATTTTTCTTAAGGTGATCCCATATATGCTCTATCGGATTCAGATCAGTGCTTTTTGGTGGCCATTGCATAATCGGTATATCAACTTGATTAAGATAATCGAGTACCTCCCTAGTCACGTGAGGTCGAGCGTTGTCTTGCATAAACAGGAAATTGGGCCCCACAAAATGACCGAAAGGCATCACATGTTCTATTACAATATTCTCAAGATAGTAGTCAGCATTCATGGATCTCGTACGAACAGGAACTAACTCTGCGCGAGCATCAAAGCAGATGCCACCCCAGAACATAACAGAGCCACCGCCGAATGGAATCCTTGCAGAGATATTGCAAGGAACAAACCTCTCTCCTGGTCTTCGCCATACTCGCTCACGACCAACTGGATGTTTTAGACTAACCCTAGTTTCATCTGTGAAGAAAACTTGTTTCCAATCATCCACAGACCAGTTTTCGTTATTTCGAGCAAAACGTAACCTGGCAACTCTGTTCTCTCTAGTAAGCAAGGGCGCAGTGGCTGATCTCCTACTGTTTAATCCAGCTTCATTTAACCGTCTTCTAACTGTTTTAGAAGAAATTGTGACACTGCTAACAGCTTCGAGTTCGTTTCTTATTATAGAATTAGTGACAGTCCTGTTTCTTAAAGCATATTGTCTTGTAAAACGTTCATCTAGGTCGCTAGTGCATCGTTTTCGCCCTTGCCCTAGCCTTCTAGAATAAGTTCCTACTTCATTCAAGCGTCTTACCATACGACTTATTGTGGAACGATGTTTGCCTAACAAATTGACAACATAACTCTGACAATATCCCTCGTCCAATAAAACTGAGGCTCGCACTACCTCGTGTTCAGTTAAATTCCTTGTTCGATTCATTTTTCTAATTCTTCGGGGTCAAAAATAAAATAGTCTACCACAAAAACGTATTACTTTGAAAAAGGGAACAATTTATAAGCTTACTTTTAAAGAAAATCTATCGCATTATTACAGAAAATTGTTTATCTTCTAAAAGATTCTTTAAAACTGTAAATCTAAACGAATTGTTTTGATTTCTGTCATGAACAACGAAACAAAATATGCATAGCCTAATATTCAAATGCTCGATAAACTTTAAAACTGACATAAGAAAAAGATAAATTAATTTTCAGATTGTTGCTTTAATTTTGTCCAGGAGTTTATATGTTGAATGATATGTATATATATATATATATATATATATATATATATATATATATATATATATATATATATATATATATATTTATATATATATATATATATATATATATATATATATATATATATATATGTATGTATATATATATATATATATATATATATATATATATATATATATATATATATATATATATATATACTTTTTAGAAAATACTCTCAATTATACATAAACTATTAAAAAATTGGCAAACATATCTGGAGATAGGCTAATTTAGGCTACCTAGGCTCATTTAGACTACCTTACTCATTGTACAGCGGAGAAAATAGATTAACAAATTTTCAAATCTTGCATTAATTTCATATATATATATATATATATATATATATATATATACATATATACATATTTATATATATATATATATATATATATATATATATATATATATATATATATATATATACATATATACATATTTATATATATGTATATATATGTATATATATATATATATATATATATATATATATATATATATATATATATATATATATACATATTTATATATATGTGTATATATATGTATATATATATATATATATATATATATATATATATATATATATATATATATATATATATATATAATCAAAGAGAGAGAGAGAAAGCAAGTATTAGTGGCAGAATGACTTAGGTCAAATCTCATAGCAACGTAATATGATGCAAACAAAGAAAGATATATTATTTTTTTACCAGTTTATTAGTCCCAAACTAATTTTCATTGCATAATTTCCACGAAATTTCAAGTTTAATTAATTTTGATTTACCTGTCTCAAAGAACAGTTAAACCCGCAATATTATTCCATTTTCAAAGCTTATAAATAGACCTGAAACCATACATAATTTGTTTGGCAAGCATGAGCCTGGAAATCCTTTGTTGCCGAACTTGGTGACTAAATGTACATTTGATTATCTAAATTAATTCTACCGTTCCTCGTTTTAAAGTTAAATAATGTAAAAATTATTACAAATAATATTTTTCTTTAAGTAAAGTAAGAGCTTTTTTTGCTAGCTAACAAGATTTTGGACATGTTTTAAACTAGTAGCTTCAAAACAGATAATAAAGACTAAATAGTAAAATTATAATATGTATTCTTTAAATATTTTACAATAGAATATGCATATAATGTACACATTGCAGACAAAGCAGTCGTAATTAAAATATTTACGTAACATAAAAAAATTTCTAAAACCAATACATATGAATGTTGAATTACAATTTTATTACATTTTCATTTCTAAAGACAAAACGCTGACATATTTTAGCGACTCAACTTAAAGCTCGTTCCTAGCGACGCCGACATTTTTATTTTAGCATCAAAAAGATCTCGGTAGAGCATTTTGTGTTTAAAAATATACAGATTGCACAACCAAGCTGGCAACAATCACTGCCAGGTAGCGCAATCGTTGGGGCTCCACCTCACGTTTATAAAATCAGTATCAATCACCAAAAATGAACAAAGTCCATATTTTAGCAGTGACCCACTGTTCTCTCATTTGTCGATCCATCTCGCGTGTCTTCGTATCGCGGCTCATGAGACGAGCTAGGATCGACAAACAAGAACAAAACTCGTAGTACACACTACAGATACTGTTTGCCTGAAAAAGCCTCCGACGAAGAGCAGGTATACTTTTAAACTTTTGAGCTTCACCAACCAAAGATACAATATGCTGCAAATTATCGCGGTGTTACGCTCGTAGAGCAATAAGTTCTGTTAGTTGTGTTTTGTTGTTTGTCGATCCTAGCTCGGCTGATGAACCGTGATAGAGCAAAATGCATCCCGAGATGGATTGATAAATAAGAGAACAGTGAGCCACTGCTGAAATATGAACTTTGCTTGGTGATTGATACTGAGTTTCATCAAAAAACATATTAAATTCAAACTTTAAGATATTATATGGTTTAAACAAGTGTAGAATTTGCCCATAAAACAAGTGCATATTGCCAGTCTAGCTTAAAATAAAATCAACTTCGATATTTCTTATGGAGCATCTCTATATATTATAAAAAACAACGTCTCTCTGTCTGTCTGTCCGTTAGTGCGCATATCACTTGAGTACCACTCATCCGATTTACGTGTTTTTTTTTCTTAATATATACATATGTTCTCTGGTTAGGTTTTTAGTATATATTTTGTTACCTTAGGTAACACAAGGAATAAGCAGTGACGATAATAAGTGAATTAAATCGGAAAAAAGTTTGCCGCCAGCAAAAAAACCTAAACATTAATCCTGTACTCCACGCGAGCGGAGCCGCGGGCACAGCTAGTCCCATATATCATTTTTCAATTCTACGGTAAAAAATATTCCTAAGGACAATTTTCATTTGAAGTGGCGTAATAGAATTAATGGCTTGAAAAGTCCTATTTCTAAGGTCTTGACTAGAAAAAATGGAGAGATGGAAGGTCTGGTAATCTTGGTGATCATCTTATTGGACCATTAATACCGACCCAATGATTTTTACAACTTAAATTTAAGTAGTTATACACTACTTTAGCATTAAGGGAAGTGGCACAGTGCTGATCGATAATTTGTGCGAATTAGGTTTTAACTTGTTAAGTATCTGAAAGGTCTTCGAAAGAAATGGGTCCTATTATGCCAAGTTAAATTTTAATTCTAAATTTTTCCTGAAAAGCACAGTCCCTCACTAAATGAAGATTTCACAGGTCAACATGAATTTTGACTTTAATGAGAGGATATGAAATTTCGATAGATTTATCGACAGTTAGACGAAAAATATATATATGGCCTGAAAAAGTTTGCTTTTGTATCCAGGAGAACGGTTAAACAGTATTTTAGAAAATCCATAGTTTAAATTTTTATTTATTGATAAATCGAAACAAATATATTTATATATGGTTTTTATCAACTTTTACTATCATATCAAATTACAAAATAGTGGAAAAAAGTTTAAAAGTGAGCCCTATTACTTTTTTCTTTCATGTTCATAAGTACTTTCTCTCACTAAAACCCCAAATGTAGTCCCCCATCATATTTTCGTTGTATTGTTGTTCGAAGTTCATAATATCTTGATGAAAACGTTCTCCTTGTTCTTCTGAGTACGCCCCCATGTTGTTTTCAAATTTATCTAAATGAGCATGCAGCATATGTACTTTTAAAGACATTCTGCAACCCATGGTTTTAAAGTTTTCTAACATGTTTTCAACTGGCTCTTGGTAATTTTCAACTTTGTTATTCCCTAAAAATCCAGAGACTACTGCTTTAAAACTATTACAACTTTTTTTTTGAGCACTAGTAATTAATTTTGAAAATTCTTCACTGGCAAAATTTTTTTTAATTTGTGGACCAACAAAAATTCCAGCTTTGCTTCTGACAACTTTGGAAAAAAGTTTTTTAAAAATGTAAAAGGTTCAGATTTTTCATCTAGCTTTTTTACGAATTTTTTCATAAGCCCTAACTTGATGTGTAAAGACGGCATTAATACATCTTCAAGTTCAGCAATAGGTTCACATTGAACGTTTTGTTTTCCAACACAAAATTCCGTTCTTAGTGGCCATGATCGTTGAACATAGTATTGAGCATCCGCTCTACTATCCCACAAACAGAGATAACACGGATATTTTGTATATCCACCCTGTAGTCCCAATAAAAATACTACCATCTTAAAATCTCCAATGAACTGCCTCTTGATATTTTAAAGCTTCGAGTAAAATTTTAACACTTTCATAGTTTTCTTTTAGATGTACAGAATGAGCGACTGGAAGAGATGGAAATTTATTTCCGTTAGGTAATAAAACAGCTTTCAAGCTTTTCGTCGAGCTGTCATTCCCTGGGATCACAGGGCATCCCAATTGCTTCAAACAAACCTTATATCGTTACAATAACAAAGTCCATCTTCTTTGGTGAAGAACGTAGCAAATGTCTCATGCCGATTTCGTTGATCTGTTATTTTAACATCAATAAGCAAATTCCATTGCTTCAAACGAGAACCTAAAAGCTCTGCCTTACTCTTCGGCAAATTCAAATCTCTTATTAAGTCATTGAAGTCTTCTGAGGTAAGAAAATGTGGTTTCGGTGGTTCCTGTGACAGTACAAATTCTTCATCTTCAATATTATTATTTGAACTCTGAGATGAGCTTGACCGAGACAATCTTTTAGGAGGTTCAGGTACTGGAAGTTGGGGGCTATGTGAGATTGGAGCAGAAGATGAAGCAAGGTCAGGATATTCGATGGGTTTCGCATTTTTGCCTCTACGTCTTTTAGCTGGATTTACTACGCAAAAATAACAGTCATTAACGTGGTCTCTTGGCTCTCGCCAAATTCTCGGTACTGCGAGTTTCATACTCCTTTTCTCACCTCGATACCAACCTGAAATAAATAAAGATAAAAATAAACATATTTATATTTTTTTTTTACTAAAAATTGTTTACCTTCTAAACATCTTTTGCAATTACTACAAGCAAGATGTGTAGCCCAGGGCTTGTCTAGATTCCGAACAGGGCAGTTGAAATAGGCTTTGTAGGCTTCACGAAGCTTTTCACATGCGTTTAAATAAAATTTTATATCTCGTACTTTAATAAATATACCACATATATAACAAAATGCATCAGCATCATATTTACGCTTTCTCGACGACATTTTAACCTCTTTAAGTCTTCTACAAAACAGTTAATTGTTGTTTATCACTTAAGTGACATCTGTAGACACTGTGTGAAAGTTACGACCCGTTTATTTTTTCGCGGTATTTTTAAATATACCAGAACTATTTAATATTTCTACGATAACTCAAAAAAATGTATTATTATGATAACTACCACAAAAGCAAACTTTATATGGAATATGGGTACTTTTCCTTTATTTTAATTTATTAATTAATAGAAAAATCATAAAATAAATTTTAGGAGAAAAACAAAAAAATTTTTTGTAGAGTTGTGTTTTCTGTTGATCAATACCTATTGGTATTATTAATAATATCTCCATGTTAGTGAAACGATATTCGTCCGAAAATAAAATAAAAAATTTTAAATTTAAGTGTTAACGCTCCTCTGGAAGATTCGTAAACTCCAATCTCCTCTCCTAGGTGCTTTTATATAAGTGTTTATATTTATGAGATTTGAATATATATTTATGTAAAACCGTTCACACACTTTTGCGAGCTGTCCCTAAGTCACCAGGAATTTGTCGTATGGAAATTGTTTGATCGAACTCGAAACACGCTAATATATTTATTTTTGCCTCTTTGTCCACTATAATATCATTTTCATTTAAGTTATCATTTTCTTGGGTCAAATAATTTTCTAACTAAAGAAAATAATTTTTACAAGGAGAATTCTGGATACCGTTTTTTCCTGGCCTCTGCGTATACTAATAATATAACAGTTTGATGCTGTCGGGTAAAAATACACACTTTAATTAAAATTAAAACAATAAAACACGTAATTAGTATATTTTGTAAAAAAAATAAATTCAGTCCTAATTTATTATCCACGACTGTCGAAACGGTTTAAATTATGCAATAATTATGGCGCCCTAAAACAAATGAAATCGTTAAAATCCAATAACCCGCCCTTCAATATGCATAGTTACCTTAGATTACAGCACAGCATTAAAGTATTATTTAGATGGATTGGATGAAAGCTGGGGTGGAGCATAACCTTTAATTATCGGTATACTAGAAACTATTAAATTTAGATATACGAAAATGTAGATAAAAAGGGTTTTAAATCCTCTGTGGAATATACATGTTTAACAAATTGTATATCATTACATTAATATTATTGAAGTTATCTGGCATTAAAAAGATGATTTGAAGTACTCTTTCATTTTGAATTTCAAAAATTCTGTCAATATTGACGTTTTCAGCAGTCATTTTTTCAAACACTGTCAAGAAGGAGTATAATACATGATACATGTTTTTTTTTAGAATTTCAAAAATGATTTAATATGTTTGGCATTCCTTAAGAAATAACGAAATTGATTTGAAGTGATAGTCACTTTTTTATATAGTTAAATTCTTCACTTAATTGACCATGGAAGCTCCTAAGATTTGACATTAATATCATTTTTTATGTTAAAATAACCTACAAATACTAATCTCGCAATTGGGTTTTTGAATAAAAAATAAATATCAGTTTTTTATTTTATTTTAAAACTTTATCATAAATAATATTAATTATCGATGCGAAAAACTTTTCAAATATTTTTATAATTAATTACAAATAAATTAGAATTTATAAAATTTTAAAAAATCATGTGACTACGAAAGAGTCACGATTGGCTGCCCTGTTTGTGACGTAATTGTGTTAAAGTGTTTTCACGTAAGTTCTATCAACAGCTTATACCTGTGTATACACCGTGAAAATTAGATATTAGAATAAAACTACAATTACTAAAAACTTTAAGACCTTTTTGTTCATTCTGCAATCCTAAGGGCTATCCTTAAGTTATATATATATATATATATATATATATATATATATATATATATATATATATATATATATACATATATATATATATATATATATATATATATATATATATATATATATATATATATGTATATATATATATATATATATATATATATATATATATATATATATATATATATATATATATATATGTATATATATATATATATATATATATATATATATATATATATATATATATATATATATATATATATATTATATATATATATATATATATATATATATATGTATATATGTATGTATATATAAGATCTGTAAAAACTTACCCTGGGGCTTAATCCGATGCTCATGGAGTTTTGAATGCACAGGTTCAAAAGGATTAACAAAAAACATAACAATAAAATCACATAGTTACAAATAAACGGAAGGACCCTGAAATTAAAAACATATACCGAACTGAATTGATGAGATATATAAGAAGCAAATAAAAACAGAAAACGAGATTGTTGAATCTCAATGTTTTAAGATGAAGAATGAATTAATAGCAGTGCAGTTTAGTCTAACCTTCCTATGTGTCTATACCGCACCCACTGAGAATCAGTATGGATGATGATGATGTCGGAAAACGATTTTATGAAAGACATGCTTAGTTTCCTCTTACTTACTGATGGTTTTGTCAATTTTAACACCCAATTGCCAAATCAGACCAGTCTTAAAGTCAGACTATTTCAGCAAATTAGGCAATTACTGTATCTTTACAGACGCATAATATCTTGTAATTTTATGCTTTTAAAGTAAAGTTGGAATCATCACCGCAGAAAACTGAAATAAGTTAAGATTTACCTGAAGAAAAGAAGTAGTTATTATAAATGAAAAAATAATGAAAGCGATTTTAAGTCACATTTAAATTTAACTACTCATAATTCACTGTTAACTGAAATCAACATTATTAGTGGGCTAGTAACAGAGAGCATGGAAGTCTGTCAGGGAAGAGAACTATTACGTTGATGAAGTATTAAAGTTAGAGCTAGGGAATTTGATATCCGAATCAGTGGTATCTTACTAAATATGTTCTTCATGCAGACGATAGTGCAATTTTAGCTAACCACTTGGAAGTCCTTCACTCAATTCTAAATACGCTTAAACAATGTGGTTGAGGATTACGTAAAGATATTGTCAAAATATAAATGATTTCAATTACTAAACAATTCATCTCTCAACAACGATGTGGAGAACTTATTGAAAGAGACTCAAACTTGGCTTTCCCTTAACGAAAGGTGGAACTGTAATGAAGAAGTAACGGGGAAAATTAGTTGTACAAGAGTTTTTTAAACTAAATATTCTTTGCGTTCATTAATATCTACCAATGGACACCATATTAAAAATAACTGAATGCTACATATACCCAATTCTACTATTTGGTGTTGCTACTGGTCACTTAAAGCTACAATGCTAAAGCGAACCGAACCCTTTAAACTGTGGACACTTCGCAGACTATTACGCATTACCTGGATTGTTTACATATCAGATGATAATGTATGCGGAAAGAGAACTAAATTTTATAAAACAAAGTAGTCATATTTAGTCATAACTCTCCACAGGAGCTCAATACTCAATACCAAAATGCATACGTCATTCTTCAAGGATAGATAAAAGAATGATGGGGGCTAGGTCGAAAATAACATTTTTTTTACATAAAAAGATGGTGTAGAGGGCGCTCTTTTTGTATTGTTATGTAGTTGTTCATAAGGGGTGGAATCATAAAATGCGCGTGACCTTTCACAAAATTACTACAAATTCTGAACGAAAAATTCCATCACCGGTTGATCGATATATATCTGCAGCAACGTCTTCTTTGCGGAGGCTGGCCGATCGTTGTTAATTTTATGTACATATTCAGATGCATAGAATCTTAGCGAAACAATAATGGTGGCGAAGTGCTGCGAAACTCATATTTATAAGACTAAAATATAACGTCTACTGCCCAGTCGTCATGTTTGCGCACAACTTAAGCAGCAAAATGATTACTGTAGCTACTAGACGTAAGGTCTAAGCGGCAGAAGCTATAAAACCGTTTTGTGGACACCAATGAATGAATTGTATTTTATAATTTGATTTTACATGAAATGACGGATACGTCTAAACGGGAAATAAATTAATAAATATGGAACTAGATGTATAGTATACAGTCTATTCTTATATTTTCATGAAAAATAACTGAAAACAGACAATGCCCATTTTTCAGCAGTTTACCCACTGTTCTCTTATTCGTCAAAATCACACTGTCGGCTTAAAAGCTGCTGTGTCAGCTTTCGAAGGAGTATTAGGGATGCGTACTTCTTGGATAAGTACCCGTAAATTTTGTTCTCTTGTGCTACGCAGATATAACATATTGTTTATGTAAGACAATTATCTAACTTATCTACTTAGATATGGCCAATAATATTTTAAAGCAATCAGGATAATGCTCTGCGTTCGACCAATTAGGCACAGGTTGAAATTTACTTATATATACAGTAATCTTGTATGTATAAAATTCTCTTGCAAGTTCAAGGGATTCCAGAAGCGTTAGCGCTTAAACCAGAGCATTTCGCATTTGTGCCCGTGGAGACTTTTAATCAGGGTTACAAAATAATATAAAAAAATTAGTCGGGCCCCATTTTCCATAAGATTAGTGCCGGATCCTTTCTTCATGAAAGTTGTATTCAATTCAATGTTAATGGGCCTTATAACTACTTCTATTAATAATTTGGATATAAAATTGCGTCGCTGTTAAACGGTTCTAAAATCTGATTCGAAAAGGTCTTTCTTGCTTTTTATGACAAGGAATAAAGGCAACACATAGATGACAAATAAATATACACCGCACGTGCCTGGCTGTCATCACTACCTCTTACTACGAGAATGGGGTAAATTAATGTTAAAACTTAAGTAATATTAAAAATAAATATTATATAGTGTACACCTTTTCTCAAAATGATAAGTAACTCTTGTTGATCCGAGAGAAACAAAAATATCGTTAAGTTTGTTTATTATCCTAACCAAAACTAGGAAAAGTTCTTATAATACCATTGAAAATATATGAAATTTGGGCACTGGCATCTCTTTCTCTATCTTTTCCGAAAGCGATATCACTGAAAGATTCATTTTCTGCTTTAGGTATTACGTGTAGCAAATTTTACATCGATAACACGGGCCAACAAAAAAAATATTTGTAAAAACTTTTTAAACCAATATGTGTGTGTTATGTATTTTTGGGTGCTGAAACCGTATCTAGTATCAGTTTTTTTTGTATCACCCACAGTTCTCTCACAATATGACATCGATTAAATTTCAAAATAGGGAAAATTAAATAATTAAATTAAATAAAATTTTAAAAAAATAAATAGATGTTCCAAAATCCAATAAATGTTTTTTTTCAGCCTAGAACCAAGCAATTCTGCTTTTTTCTTAGTCAAACCCAATCTCTCACTAAATCATTTAACTTAACAAATTTCCTGAGAAAAAATATATAAATTAGCATTACGTCATAATAAAATATGTTTAAAACTTTTATACTAATCATATCAATAAATAAATAAAAAGGACCTTTTTAAATATCAAACTACAATTTGAAAAATTATTCCTTGAAGAGACTGCCTACTAAATGTGTACTAATAGGTTCTCGGCAGGTTTCTTGGCAAACGGCAAAATTAGAAATCACTGTTTGGCACGTCGTCTCCGTGATGGATACCATTTCTTGCCCGATATTTATTTTAATTATTCCAGTGACAGAGAATCGTTACTGTAAATTTTGGCTTTCAGATATTTCTCCAAGAAAAAATCTATTGATCACAAATCGACACTACGTAAAGGTCAACTTATGTAGCTTGTTTTGAAAATAAATTTATTTGAGAGACCTTTACCTGTGTGTTTGAAGAGGCTTGTGTAAACAACTGTGGTATTAAATTTTTAAGAGAACGTTGAAACTCATCATCATCCGGTCAACTTTCATTAAATTCGGGACTGGACTGTAAAACGTCATCAATAGACTAAGGTGGCTCGGGAACAGGAAGTCCCGGTTCATATCCTACCGGCCGATTAGCTGAAGTAAAGTTAGGATAGACAATTACTTTCTTATTTTTGGAGTTATATCCAGAAACATCAAGACCGCAAAAATAACAATCATTTGAATGATTTTCTTGCACTCTTCATACCATGGGTACTGCAAATCTAAAAATTTTCTTTTCTTTCTTAAACCATTTCCTAAGATTCTCCACACAAAAATTACATACTTTGTGAGGAGCTTAACATTTTTCTTGATTACTGATTTCTACACCAAAATAGGCAAAGTGTACTTTTTTTTTGCAAAGTCAGTAATGTTTCTTTGATGTTTTTTAACTACAAACTCACCCCATATATAACAAAAAGTGTTGGGAGAGTTTTTACAACCACGATTAGCCATACTTTGAGTGTGAATTAAAGCACTATGTTAAACACCGCAATGCGAGGTTATATTAACTGGAAAAAAACAAACAGCTGTGACATTTATCGGAACTGCCAACCTAATAACATTTGATTTTACTGCCAACCTTCTAAAATTCTGATCTTATTGCCAACCTAATAACAGTCGAATGATAAAAAATAAACTTTTCACATTTTGAATATTAAAATGTGAAAAATCGGTGGATGATACGATTTTTTTTATTATTATTTTCGGACTCCACACCAAAAAACATACAGGTAAAATTATTAAAAAAGTTTTTTCGTCGTTGGCCTGTGTAATCCTCTCATTTAAGAGTTGTCATACCAACAGATCGACACAGAGACCGACAGAAATGGAAAACTATGATTTTCATGTTTTGAAGACATAAAAATTTCGAAGAGTTATTTTTTTCACGAATTTTTTAAGCGACGAAAGTAAAAAGGCAAGTCATAGATAACCCATGTGGCGGCTGAACTGGTTCTTAAGATTGACAAAAATAGTTATCTAGTACTCTTCTTGTAAATATAAGTTGTAAAGTCAACAATTGTCTTCCTCTTTAGATACTATTTCTGTTAAGGTAGAAAATAATCAGAAAATAACACATAGAGAAGTCAGCCAATATTGCTTATAGTTTGTTTATTATTTCAACTAAACAACAGTACACGTACTAATAATACCCTCGAAATTATACAGACATCGTCGACCTTCACGTCTTACCCTAAAGCGACATCACTCACTAAATTATAGGTTCTTTGTCTAATTGATGTGTTATGTGTATCAAATTTAAAATCAATATTTCTTTTCATTCAAGAGTTATCGTGCCAAATAAATGCAAAAATCCCCTAATGTTTTTTTTTTTACAAATACTTTAGCAAGCAGATTAAGAATTGAAAACTAAATATATCGTTGTGTCGTAATTAAAGTTAGAAAGGTAAAACTGATTACTAAAAAAAAAAGCAGATACATACTTCTTCCTTCAGGTGTATTATCAATACATATGTAGTCAGTATTAGTGTAGAAAATTATATTTCATATTTTAAATTTATACAATAGATTAGATAACGTATACGATTTCTTTTTAAAACAACACAATTTACGGTTTAACCTTTTAGAAAAACCTCAGAAATTTAATTAGTAACGAACGTGAACCCAATAAAACGCTAAAGAATTTATTGATTCGGGTGAAACGCTTCTCGCATCTCTAATGGTATGTGAAACTATGCAGTTTACCGTATTTTAAATTGAAGCCTTATAGAGCGGTCACATCTTAAAAATAAAAATTCCTTCTGTTCGTTTAAAATAAACTTAATATTAACAAAAAAATGGAAAATTGTCTAAAGTTGTATGTAAACTTGTAAGATTAGGTCATCAGTTGTTCATCTCATGATGTTAACTTAGGGCCAGATTTACTAAAAGCTTTTCTTTTAGGTATCCAGTTAACGGTGTAATATTTTGTATTGTGAATATCGCCAAGTAAAATGTTTTATAAGAAAGTTTAATATAAAAATAACCGGTCAAGTGCAAGTTGAACTTGCACAATTAGTGTTCCGTACGTTGATTGTTTTTAAAATAAAAAATTTTGTTAGGGTGGTATAAAATGATCAGTGACTTCACAAAACACACCCCAAATAAGTTTTCAACAAAGTTTGTTTCCAATCTTTACTGAAAACTGGTGACCTTGAAATTTTGGTTTTTTTATATACCAGATAAATTATTAAAGGTAAAGATAATTTTCGTTCAATCTACACCTCGTGGAGAATATTCCAGGATTTTATCAAAATTTTTTGATCAGTACTTTTTGAGATAAGGTAGGGGACAGAGATTTTTCACGATTTTTTAAAAGTAATACGAAGAACAGTGTGCGCAAGTATTACATTATATATATATATATATATATATATATATATATATATATATATATATATACATATATATATATATATATATATATATATATATATATATATATATATATATATATATATTTTACTCGTGTTTTCACAAGCTTTCATTTGACACCACACTCGATAACCGGTCAAGTGCAAGTTGAACTTGCACTTCACAATTAGTGTTCCGTACGTTGATTGTTTTTAAAATAAAAAATTTTGTTAGGGTGGTATAAAATGATCAGTGACTTCACAAAACACACCCCAAATAAGTATTCAACAAAGTTTATTTCCAAACTTTACTGAAAATTGATGACCTTGAAATTTTTGTTTTTTTTTATATACCAGATAAATTATTACAGGTAATGCACTCGTGATAATTTTCGTTCAATCTACACCCCGTGGAGAATATTCCAGAATTTTTTCAAAATTTTTTGATAAGTACTTTCCGAGATAAGGCGGGTGGACACCGATTTTTCGCGATTTTTTCAAAATAATACAAAGAAAAGTGCGCGCAAGTATTACATTATATATATATTTTTTACTCGTGTTTTCATAAGCTTTCATTTGACACCACACTCGATTACCTAGTAAAAATTTTTTTTTTTCACTTCCGATTTCACCCCCCAAAACTAACCCCTTAAGTCAAAATTTAACTTTCAAAACTACATGGCTCTGATGAGGCCATCAATTCCTATATTATTACCAAATTTCAACTTTCTATGACAAATAGTTTCGGAGAAAATCGGGTGTGACAGACGGACAGACAGACGGACAGACGGACGGACAGACGGACAGACAGACACCGAAGTGATCTTATAAGTGTTCCGGACGGAACACTAATAAGATGAAACTCTAAGCCCTTCGCATATTTATTTTAAAATGCGATCAATTATCCAACGTTTACTTAGAATTAATTGCATTGACTAGTAATGATTTGGTCAGATTTATAGTGTTAGACTTCGAGAATTTAAAAGATTTGATGGTTCACCGACCCTCCTTATACCACTAAAAGTCTAACCTAATAAAGGACTTACTTTATTACTATTAATATTATATTTATAATTAAAATCAACGAGCATATTGCGGTGGGAGAGGAACAACTGTGGTATAGATTAAGGTCTTAAATGGATGACGTAGGTCTCACGTGGATGACGTTTGCACCAAATAACTGATAAAATACAATGGGTCAGCGTTTTTCGGTTTCGCAGGCTGTGAGAAAATCTTTAATCGAGTGCAACTAGAGGACGTAATACATTTCCTTTAATAAAGACCTCTACCGCATCAAGTCATAGAAAAAATTTACTCAAAAAATCGACATCGTATCTAAAACAATTGCCGAACTCGGAGCGCCAACATTACTAAAAAGGACGTTAATTGAGCCCCTACTTTTAACATAATAATGGATGATGCAGTTAGGCAAGTTCGCATACTGAGGGATTATAGAATGAGAGATGCGTTACCAATTTAACAAAGCAGCAAGCAAATTTGGAATGCTAATATCGGCAATATAAACGAATTGTAAGAGACCATCTAAATCACCTTTAAAATGTAAGCTTGCTGACGAAAAAAATATTTAACAAGGAATGAAGTTTGAAAATCTTGGGATAAATATAACGCGTTTTAGTGCGCGACGCAAATAGTGGCATAGTTAAACGATGGAATATGGCGAAACAAACTTTATGACTACAAGTCGACCCGAAACTAAAACAACAACTTGAAACAACAGAAACATGAATAGTGCGCAGAATTACGAAAATGGTAGAGAAAAAACAGCAACATTAGAAAAACATGCAAAATAAATAATGTAAATCTACGGATGTTCAACAAAATGGTAAAATAGAATAAATATATAGATATAATGACAGAAGAAAAATTGATCAGAATCCCAAAAGACAGGTAACAAGGAGAAGCATAGGTAAATCCAAGAACCTTTAAAATAATAACCTTTCCACAATAAGGTAGGCGAGGACGCTATATTTGTAATGTACGTTGAATATTTTCTAAATTTCTATTTAAACAATTTATATGTACTACACTGCTACGGTATCCAAAGCGGTGTGTATTACGAAACAGCAGGTAGCCATTCAGAGTTTCAGTTTCCTTTGGAGTTTTACATGGACGTAGTATAAGGTAACTTTTTGTATAACGTCATGACGTGCCAAAGGTCGGAAAGGATTGCGACTTGGTCTACCCTTATTATTTGTGTTTATTGCACTCACTGTAATTCTAGATGGATGACTACTTTGGTGAAATACGATTCTATGAATGAGATGCTTAGTCTCGTCTTAGGTATAAAATATCTCTGCTGAAAGCTTTTGAATAGGTAGTGAAATACTTTTTAGAATTTTAACCGCAGATACCGCATTTTTATCGGTTCGGCTATAAATGGGAATGAAAATATTTCTTCCGTACAGCCTTATAACTTCAGATAACTTACTGATACTTTAGTCAATTCAAACGCCTAAATTATTAAATTAGATCAGTTTTAAAACTAAGGGTATTTCAGCGAATTAGACAGTTGCGATTTAATAAAAATAAACGAAGTTATCTCAAGAAACCTGAAACGCAGAAAAAACTCAATCTTTGTCAACTACAGTTATCTTTTTTTCATATGTTTACTATGTTCTTTAAACATACCATACATAGAATTTTTATTTTACAAACTTTGTGCTTCTCTTTTTCTTTCTGTCTAAGTTGATTTTTTTAAGTTTTAAAATTATTGATATCAAAAATGATGAATTACTGGCAATATTACCAAACTTTAAACATCTTTTTTTTGTGATGGTAATCTCAGAGTAATAATTTATGACAAATTTATTGCTACTAAAAGTTGAGATTGTTTCATTTTATCCAGTCTACTCAGGGTTCTTCTGACTTTATCTGTTTTCAGTAGTTTTTACATTAAACCACATATGCCTCAGCGGATCCCTCGAAAACTGCGCAGCCTGCGTTGAAGTGTTGATTTTGTCAACTCCTTTGTCGGTTTGTGGCTGCTGTGTCAGCCTACGATGGAGTATTAGGTGTGCATACTTGATACAATTTGTTGTGTCTTACCATTAACTTCCGTAAGTACCTGGATGTGGACTAGCAAATTCTGTTCTCTTGTTTGTTGATCCTAACCCGACTGATGAGCCATGATACCGCGAAACACGCCTCGAGATGGATTTACAAATAAGAGAACATGGTAGACTACTGAAATATGGACTTTCTCTGTTTTCAGTAGTTTCACATGAAACTATATATGCCTGAAGGGAGCCCCTACAAAACCGCGCCGCCTGCGTTGAAATGTTAACTTTGTCAACCACTTTGTTGGCTTGTGTCTGCTGTATCAGCCTACGATGAAGTATTAGGTGTCCGTACTTGATATAATACGTCGTATCTTACCGTTAGATTCCGTAAATACCTAGATAACGACTAGTCAATTCCGTTATCTTGTTTATGAAACCTCCCCCGTTTGATGAGTCATGATGCGGTGAAACGTGTTTCGGAATGGATTGACATTGACAAATAAGAGAATAGTGGGTAGATTGCTAAAATATGGACTTCGTCTGTTTTCAGTAATCTTACATTCAACCAGACCGCTTTATGTTTTATAAAATTAAAATTAACTTCCCTTTGAGATTATTAAACTTTAAATATTGTTTTTTATTCGTTTCATTAATTTTAGAAGGGTCTAGAACACTAAACTCACTTTACTAAGTTGGGAATGTAGAATCTTTGACACAATGACACTACTCAGTATATATCACCACTACACCAAACACTTTATTTTTGCAATCGACGCGCGTTTCGCTAACCAGGATAGCTTCATCAGGAGGACTTGAAAGTCAATCATCGCTCCTGATGAAGCTAACATGGTTATCGAACGCTCGTCGAGAGCAAAAATAAAGTGTTTGGTGTAATGGTGATATATACTGAGTAGTAAACTTACTTTTCACATGAATTTTAGAATGAAACATTTGGCGTTATAGGAGAAAAAAGTTATTCTAATATATATATATAATATATATATATATATATATATATATATATATATATATATATATATATATATATATATATATATATATATATATGTAGTAGTGGTTTTTCGGGTATCCCGTGTTAGCTTGAAGTCCCTGGATGGACGGTGTCTTGGCGTTGAATGTTGACATTCAACGCCAAGACACCGACCAGTGATCAACGCTTTGAAAGGGATGGATGAGATTCCATCGAAACGTCAGAGAAACCGTCCAAGCTAACACGGGATACCCGAAAAACCACTACTACATTTCACATCCGTGAGAACATTTTTCAAAACATATATATATATATATATATATATATATATATATATATATATATATATATATATATATATATATTATAATATAAGTTGAAACTGATTTGGAGCTTACTAGACACCTATAAAATTTGTGTACCTTCACATGGATTATTATAAAAAATAATGATTTGTTTGTCAGGGCGCTATTTAATAATATTACAACTTTATTAGTCAACTTGCTTTTAACAAGTTTGGCAAAATACTGAGTCGTTGGTGTTTCACAAAGGTACAACTGTGGATTTGTAATGACAAGAATTTTTACAAGTTTACAAGTAAAGTCTTTATCTATCAATTTATTGTATCCAAGCAATGCGTAATAAACAACTTAATTACTGATACTTGTTCTTTATTAATAATTTTCTTATTTAATGTGAAAAGTAAGAGGATAACTTTAGGAGTCAAAATAATTTTCCAGTGTGTCTTCATGAAAAGATGAGACTTAAAAAAAATATATTGAAAGACTCTGAAGAGTCTTGAGGTCCAAAATCAATTTTCAATTTCAGTTATGTTACAAACTCATTAAACGATTTAGAATTATTGCTGTGCAAATGGAATCACTAGGGTGGATATTAGATACACTTTTATGCACTTACAACAAAAATGCAGCCGTATTATACTGAAGAGCTCAAAGTCATATTCATAGACAAGTGATTTGGGGTAGATTACATTATATAGACCAATGTACCAGATTGGTTCCCTAAAAGTAGCGATGTTTGCGTAAAGTTGAAAAATTATATATTGCATTTGGCAGTTAAATGATCAACGGTTCGTTTAAATTTAAATAATTAAACTGAATTTAGGACATCTAAACTTTGAATGTAAATAGATATTTCCGAGTAAAAATGTATAAAAGAAATTATTAAACTAAAAGTATTTTATATAAAATAAACTATTAGTAAAACATTAAGTTTTAGGATAGTCGAAAACTAAGACTAGATTGGTTGGAAATGATACAATAAATAGGTAATATTTGTATAAATAATTATGGCTTTCTTTTAATATATGCGCTGTAATTTCTATAACTTGAAATAAGAGCAGATTACAATTACCTTTTTTTTTCTATTTAAATCTCAGAACTTGTTAGATGTTGGGATACACTAGTTACAACTAATACTTCTCATGAAAATAATTAGGTTTCTAAAAACTTTGAATGGCTCCAAATAATAAATTATTTATTAGTAGAATATTCAATAAAATTATTATTATAGTTAATGAATTTAAAACGATTTCTCATAAATAATGGATCCTTGTTTAATATTTTAGTATATTCCTTAATACATACTATATATATATATATATATATATATATATATATATATATATATATAGATAGATATATATATATATATATATATATATATATATATATATATATATATATATATATATATATATATATATATATATATATATATATATATATATATGTATATATATATATTATATATATATATATATATATATATATATATATATATATATATACATATTATTGTAATATCGTTGGAATATGAAATATATTATTTGATAGTACAAATGATAAATTAATATCCTTACGCTGACTATGGCACGACAAATGTTGGCTTCAAGTGCATCAAGAGTTGCTGGTTTGTTGCTGTAAACTTGTGATTTAACGTGGCCCCAAAGAAAATAGTCCAAAGGCGTTAAATCGCACGATCTCGTCGGCCAAGCGATAGGGCGTCTATTTCGTCAAATTCTGGGAAGAAATATTCCTGCAGCATCGAGTTATTTTGAGGTAATTTTGGACAATTTCCAAACGTTCTTTTAATGTAAAACGATTCATGATTGAATGGTAAACCTTACTAAACACAACTGACATCAGATGCCAAACATCTGCCAACTAACATGGCCGCTATTAGCTGTCAAAAGTCGGACATGCGTAATGAAAAACCCCATATATGAACCAAAGGAAATAAAGCAAAATATAGATTAAAGTTAGTTTAAAAATTACACCGCCAATTTCAGCAAATCA
Source organism: Pachyrhynchus sulphureomaculatus (assembly GCA_019049505.1). Lineage (NCBI taxonomy): Eukaryota > Metazoa > Arthropoda > Insecta > Coleoptera > Curculionidae > Pachyrhynchus > Pachyrhynchus sulphureomaculatus. The sequence goes on along the minus strand of CM032454.1, from coordinate 89,329,543 downwards.
TTTAGTTTATTTTTCTATCAGTATGCTGAGTTTTAATGGCGGGAAGTTAGATTCTATCTAGAAAAAATAATTCGAATTGTATCCTAAATTGGTATATATAGCTGTGTTATCTAATAGACCGTACAGGGCTTCTTTGTTTAATATTTTAGTATATTCCTTAATACCTTCTTTATATATATATATATATATATATATATATATATATATATATATATATATATGTATATATATATATACATATATATACATATATATATATATATATATATATATATTATATATATATATATATATATATATATATATATATATATATATACATATATATATATATATATATATATATATATATATTTATATGTATATATATATATATATATATATATATATATATATATATATATATATGTATATATATATATTATTGCAATATCGCTGGAATATGAAACGACGCTACTCATAAAATATATTAGTTGATAGTACAAATGATAAATTAGTCTCATGCTCTATATTATCTTCCTAGGTATCAGCCCTCTTCTTTAATCTATTTGTATGTCAGCGAAAGCCCGTAAAACAAGAATTTATTTTATAATTTCGTACCTTAGAATTGCTATGAGAATTTAAAGCAGCATTTGATTTAAGGAATGGACCTCTTTTGCTAGTTCAATAAGGTATAGTACTCTGACCCAAAATGATTATGACATAGTCCGTAGGTTATAACGCAGTTACGTAACTTTTTCTTAGGCAGTATGTGTATGTAGACTATCATTCCTAGTATATATTAGAAAAGGTTTATTCTTATAAGCTATGAACTTACAGTTAGAAATCGGCTTTCGAATTTCCCGACCACGTCTCGAACCGCTATGATTTCCATATCGTGGTAGCGCACCGAGTCGCTGCTGATGATACACCTACATAGAGTGTTGTGGACCCAATATCACCAGCAATGTCCTCGTGACGAACTACCACATATACACATACTTACACCAACTGACAGGGAGAACTAACTATGGATTCGTTATGACTAGCAGCCTGTCCCTGACCTGCAAAGCACCACATCCGCTGATAGAGGGGAGTCTGTTGCAGGACCGTATAGTCAGCCGTTTATCATTGTCTAGTACACAACTCGAGGTATACTGCGCACCCATTTGACCAGTAAAATTATTTTGTGATCAGTCCGATTTTGATCCCAAGGACCGAGAGTCCAACTTTCATAGAGACAAGCTCTCACCGACGTATGTACCTACACCCTACAAGCATATGTGCTTAAGCGCGAAGTCATCGTAAGGTTGGAGTTGAACCGAAGCTAAATTTCTGCTAGTCCAGAAGAGCCACAGAGCCAAGAAGAGTGCGAACTATCACTGCCTTCAGCATCACCACCTACTGATCCGCAAAGCTGCTTACCGATTATCAATTACGACTGGTAATTGTTCTAGGTAGAACGGTAATTTAACTACTACGAAAGTATTTGAATTACAAAAAAAAATTGAATTACTATACCAGTAGTGAGTTATTTTAAAAGTAATTTAATTACTATGAAGGTAAGTAAATTATCATAAATATAATTGAATTATCCCAAAATAAATACAATATTTCATAGTGTAATTAAATAATATGCTCGAATATTGAGTAACTAAATTACTTGTTTTAAGTTACCGGTAATTGGTAATTTAGTTTTCAAATAACTTTTGGAAGTAACTGGTAATAGCAATTGAATTACTTTTTCAGTAATTGTCAACAGCTCTCCTGAAACCCATTTTTTACAAGTTTATAACAGCTGTAATGCATACAAGTAGCACGATGAAAATCTACGTATTAGACAAATTTCCATTTGCAAATACGACAGTAGTTGCTTTAATTCTTGTTGTCAATTTTTATTTACGTAACAAGCTCGCAAAGTAGTAAAAATAATTACTGCAATCCCTCGAGCGCTCTCACTAATAGAGTGTTAATCTAGGATTCTCTTTGATCTATTGGATCTTAACAGCCGGATATGTGCCTGATAATGTCGGGCATTCCTAACTGATAATACTGCAACACTAAAGCTTTATATTCCAAGCCATACAATGCTAACCAGCACAATTTTTGACTGTTCCGACTTTTTAATTCAGTAAAAAATGTCACCGATAATCGTTGTCCCCTAGAACTTAGTTTCTGCCCTTGTTACATTAATTTAAATTCACGGAACACTTATTTTTAAATCAATTACAAATTATTTTGTATTTGCCACAATTTGCATGACGGACAGAAATAATGCACTTAAATAACACTAATCAAGAATTACTGTTGTCATTCATATTTTGTTTTTAATTGACTTTTCTGAACTCATGTCTTTCTCAAATGATTTAGGAACTGATTCGACTATTTACATGTCAAAATATGTAAACAAAATTGTTGTTTAACTTTGTTTTCTATAAAACAAGATACGCTTATTATTTACTTAATTAATTTGTAAAATTAACTTTTTCCATATTAATAATGCCTTTCTATACTTTTATTTGGTTTACCGTGTGTAAAAATTTATGTTGCTGTAAACGTTCTCATCATTTTAGCTGATCGAACTTTTTGTTGCAGTATACTATTTACGTGTCTTGCCCATAAAGGCCTATCGATCGTTCAAAAAAAGGAAGAGCATGAAGAATCCTATTTCTTGTGATTGATGAGTTTTCCACGGAGCGTTGGTAGCTTACAAGAAATTGGAAGTTATGGCTGATTTTCACAAAAGAAATAAGTTAATTTAAGTGCTTATATTTTATCTTCGCAGAGGTCGTTGATGGGCTGTGGTCTCTTTTGACTAGGATTTAGTTTGTCTGGAAGACGGAGAAAAATCCACGTATGTAGTCTTACAATTTAGAGAACCGTTCTGAGACCCGTAGTTACAGTCAGGTCAAAATGTCTCCATACACCACCTGCTTTCTATACTATTTTTCTGTTATGTTTAACTAATTAATTGGAACTATGAGAAAACATGTTTAAATTAATATTTAAAACTTAACCAACGGGGATTAGTATTAAGAACAACTACGGAACATTTTATCTAGAAGTTACATTATTGTTATAAAAATGTAAATAAAATTAATGTTAAAAAAGTCTCCATACACTTAACAATTACCAATAATAGTTTGACGAAAACTAACAATTTCGTTTTAAACTAATATTTAGTGGGGCCGCCGTTGGCCTTGATAATCTCCTATAACCTTCTTGTCATACTTGCAACCAGCTTTCTAGTAACTTCTGCTGGTCGGTTCTCCCATTCGTTCAATATTCTGTTTTTTAATTCTTCTCTATTTGAAACATTTTGTTTGCGAACAAGCCGTTTACGTTCCTCTTATAAATGCTCGATGGGGTTAACATCAGGTGATTGCGGAGGTGTATGAAGCTGCTGTCGTACATTATGGACCATCCATTCTCGCACCAAGTTTGCAGTATGTTTCGGATCATTGTCCTTTTGGAAAATGTATTTTCTTTCAAGTGCTAATTTTTATAACAGTGATGTAACTTCTAAATAAAATGTTCCGTAGTTGTTTTTAATACTAATTCTAGTTGGTTAAGCTTCAAATATTAATTTAAACATGTTTCCTCAGAATTCCAATTAATTAGTTCAGGTTAACATAACAGAAAAATAATATAGAAAGCAGTTGTATGGAGACTTTTTGGACTGACTGTATATGCATGTTCCATAATTCAATTAAAACTTTTTGCTAGTTAGTGTCAACTTGTTTGGGTGAATTAACTTATAAAAAAATTAGGGAAACAATAACATTATTTGGGACACTTTGAAGTTTTTCGGGGGCTTTTTCTTGCTACAAAGAATTTCCTTTACTGTTTGAAGAGTTAGTTGGTGATACATGCCACGCGTTTAGTATTGGAATTTTTTTTTCTGTTTGAGGAATATGGTTAAGACCTGGTTTAGGAGTATGTCTCTCACCGATCATGAAAACCACATGTGCATTGGGGACTCCGAAATTTAGGGTAAATTTTTCGGGATGGAACAACTTTCCGCTTTTATGATTTTGCTATTTTTATTGACTTACCCTTTTATAATGCTTTTATAATATTATTTACAGTGAGAATTTTTCTTTTTAATAAAGACAACCCTTTGATAACCCTTTATCTAGTAGAAATAACTTAATTGCTGAAATCCCAATTTTTGAGATTCAATACACAAGTTTATTGGTTCAGCTATCCAGGTTCAAGTCTACTATAAATGTCGCATCATTTTTGAAGGAGATAGTTCTGTTAGCATTTCAGGAAGTAATGGAGTGCTCGATAAGCAGTTTTTTTGAGAGTCGGAACTGTACACAATAAACTGGTTACAAGTAGTGTTATTGACGATATTTGGAGCAAGATTTTTTATAGCTTTTGATATATTTTTATCTTTTACTATATCATTAATTCTTGTAAGTTTAAGGAGCAAGTTTATGGTAGGTATTATTGTTATAAATATATGATAAATGACTGTTTTTTAGTGAATTTCCACTGGGTTATTTATAATTGTGATGACTCGTTTCCCTGCCGATGCAGCTTCTTCGAATCTACATTTTATACTGTCAAGTTAGGTATAATGTTTACAATTTTATATTATTTCTTAATTATAATATTACATCTATTTAAATTATGCTGATAGTATTGGAAAACCCACACAGACATGGTATTAGAAGAATAAATTCAATAATGGTGAATTGTTTAAATCTACCTGGTCGTTGAGCAAAGTACCTGTAGTCCTTAATCGATTTATTTGCATTGTTTCTAAAAGGTTTAGTTTTAAACCTTTTTGTTGGGTATGTAAAATTTTGAAATTCTTACTAAACGTATGATTCTCTGTTAAAAGATGATTAGCATATGTTGAATTAGACTTTCTATTGATGAAACTGTTTTCATGTTCTGTAATTTTTTGTATAAATGCAGGTCCAGTTTCTCCTATATATGCTTTAGGACATGACCCACATGTTAATTGATATATCCCTGATTTATTACTTTTATTGATTTGCGGTTTGTAGTTTTTTAGATACTTCCCTATAGTATTGTTTCTCTTGTAGTAGATTTTTTGATTTAAAAATTTTCTTAGTTTTTTTCTTGGTTTGCCGAAATGGGTTAAGCGTTTAAATGTGGTTTTTCTGTCCTTAAAATATTGGTATATTTCTGAGTTTTTTCCTAACGATGTTATCGATTAAGGTAACTAAATAACCGTTGTTAACGGCTACTTGTTTTATGTAGTTTAACTCTTTAATAAAATTGTATTCTGATAAGGGCTATTAGTTAGTCTGTGTATAAAGCTATGATAGGCCGCGAATTTATAATGATTGGGGTGGTGAGAAATATCGTGAATTGTGGTATCTGTATGACAGGGTTTGTGGTATTGCAAATTCCTAGTTTTATTGATTGTTAAGTCTAGGAAGTTGATTTTCTCTTCGACTTCTTTCATTGTTTTTTTTTATGGGTCTAGCACACGTGCTACAGGGAAGTCCCTAAAGCGCTACAGGAGCGACACGTGTGCGGAGAAAGCGATTCATGTTGTTCTTGAATCGCTGTAGAATGTACTCGGTGGGAAACACAGTCCTGGGCAAATTATTCCAAAGGGAAGATGTTCTCCATATAAAAGACTGCTTGAAAAGCGTTGTATGAGGAGTAACAAGCTAAACCTCATACGGATGTGAAGAATTAGCGCGACGTGTACTTCTAACATGCACCGCTCTGCGAGGAATTAAGCGGGCCACATCTTTCGAACATTTTCCATGAAAGTACTTGTAGAATAGGCTCAAGTCGCCAACCGTTCTTCGATGTTCCAGCGAATCAAGGTCGACGGTCAGTTCCGGGTCTCCAATCACACGAACAGCTCTTCTCTGACTAGAATCCAACAAATGCAGTGTACGTTTGGGAGCGGAGCCCCACACATGGGAGCAGTATGCCATAGTTGGTCGAATTTGAGCTTTGTAAAGAATTAACAGTTGTTGTGGAGTGTAAAGCTTCCTGGTTCGAAATAATATTCCCAACTTTTGAGAAGCTCTCCTTGCTATGCCTGCAACATGTTCATGCCAGGACATATTTGCTCCCAAATTAACGCCCAACAAATTGAGTGACGATGTTGTCACCCCAAGATAGAATTTCTTCCAGGTCTTTGTTAAGTTGAATGACTTCCTGGTGTCTACGGATATTCATCTGAGTAGCCGATGTCCGAGCGTTCAAAGTGAATGAAGAGATAAGTGTACTGTCATCTGCAAAGCTGTAGATTGGATTCTCGGTCTTTTCCAGCAGATCGCTAGTGTAAATGAGGAAGAGAGTAGGAGACAGTATGGAGCCTTGGGGTACACCCGTGTTGATAGTGTAGGTGTTAGAAAGAAATCCGTCGACTGCCACTCGTAAAGAACGCTCTCTGAGGAAACATAAGAGCCACAAACAGAACTTTTCCGACATACCATAAGAACGTAGCTTAGCCAACAGCCCATCGTGCCAAACACGGTCGAATGCCTTGGATATGTCAAGAGCAACCGCTCGAGATTCTCCAAAGTGTTCAATTGCATTGTTCCAAACATGTTTTTTACGAAAGCCATATTGGTGATCGCTAATAATGTTGGATCCTTCAAGATATTTTAGAAGATGCTGATTGATAGCCCTTTCCATGACTTTCGATATTATTGAAAGCAGTGCGATTGGTCGGTAGTTATTTGGCAAGGTCTTCTTGCCTTTTTTAGGTATCGGCTGAACTGTAGCACATTTCCTGCAGGAAGGAAATATTCCCTTTTTGTAGGATAGGTTGAAAAGTCTACAGAAAACTGGTGTTAGTTCCCTCGCGCACTTTTTAAGAACTATGGCGGGTATTCCATTAGCGCCAGAAGCCTTTTTGGTGTCTAGCTTCATCAGGATACGCTTTATGATACGCTGTCTGAAGACAACATCGGGCATCCTTGACTGCACTATGGGAATAGTAGGAGAAGTTTTTCCTTGGAAATCGACAGTAGAATGTAAAGCAAAGAGTTCAGACAACAAGTTCGCTTTCTCAACAGGTGTCGTTGCAATAGAATTATCTGGCCGTGTGAGTGGTGGTATGGTTGATTTGGTAAAATTTTGAATAACTGCCTTAGTGACCGACCAAAAGGACCTTGGATTGTCGGGACAAGCAAGAAGTTTGTTTCTAATCCGTTGATTGTGTACCTCCTTGGTTTCGTCGATAACTTCTTTGCATCTGTTCCTGGTACGAACAAATATGTTACGATTTATGGTGTTAAGATTTTCACGTCATTGTCGGTATGCAAGATGTTTAGAAGCAACAGCTTCTTTGCATTTTCGGTCAAATCAAGGGTTGCCGTTGGAACGGCATTTCTTCGAAAAAGGGATGTAAGCCTCCATACCGGCCAAAATAACATCGGAAACCTCCCTGGCGCAGTCAGATGGGTCGTCGGATCGAAAACAAACGTTTAACCAAGGGAAAGTTCGAAAATATTCCATGAGATCTTCCCATTTAGCAGACTTGTAGTGCCAAATCTTGCGCGGTTTAGGTGCCTCTCTGTCATTGATTAGTAGAATACTCGATGCCGAAAGTAGTTTATGGTCGGAAGAACCTAACGGCGGATTTACGCTAATCGTGTAAATCTCCGGATTGGTGGTTAAAAAGAGATCAAGAAGACTGTCAAACTCTCGGTCTCGATCGGGGATCCGTGTTGGTTCGTGTAAAACTGATATTTCCATGTAAAGAATTAATGTACTGTAAAAAGTGAGTTAATTGTCTGTCCGTTCCTGTAAAGCATACAATTATATCGTCTACGTATCGATACCAGTATAGACAATTATTACTATTGTTATTTCGGCAAATAATGGGCTTAATGGACTCCCCATAATTACAATTACAAGGCAATCTCAGAAATATACCCATGTTTTAAGGACAGAAAAACCACATTTAAATGCTTAACCTATTTTGGCGAACCAAGAAAAAAACTGGAAAAATTTTTAAATCAACAAAATATCAACATAACTTACAAGACAAACAATACTATAGGGAAATATCTCAAAAACTACAAAGCGCAAATCAATAAAGATAATAAATCAGGGGTATATCAATTAACAAGTGGGTCATGCCTAAAGCATACATAGGACAAACTGGACGTATATTTATACAAAGAGTTAAAGAGTTACATAACAAGAAAAAAGTTTCATCTAAAGAAAGTCTAATTCAACAAATGCTAATCATCTTTTAACAGAGAATCACACGTTTAATAAGAATTTTAAAATTTTACATACCCAACAAAAAGGTTTAAAACTAAACCTTTGGAGAAAATGCAAATAAATCGATTAAGGGTACTTTGCTCAACGACCATTTAGATTCAAACAATTCACCATTATTGAATTTATTCTCCTAATACCATGTCTTTGTGGGTTTTTCAATACTATCAATATAATTTAAATAGGTGTAATATTATAATTAAGAAATAATATAAAATTGTAAACATTAAACCTAACTTGACAGTGTAAAATGAAGCTCCGAAGAAGCTGCATCGACAGCGAAACGCGGCATCACAATTATAAATAAACCAGTGGAAATTGACTAAAAACAGTCTTTTATTATATATTTATAATGAATTTCCATCAAGTAGAAGCTACAACCATCCGATATTATTGTTATATTGTTCTCGTTGTTATGTTGTTTGCAATTATTATATAATAACTCTGGTGAAAGTAGTCACGATTATTCGCTGTTACCGCCTTTCTCTATTTCTTTATACTTATATTCGCGACTTCTTTTTCGATTTATCACATCATCATTGGTTATATCTGTTTAATTTTCTACATTTTAGTTTATCTACTATATTTTGTTCCTTGTACTGCATTTACTATTTTTTACTACCATACTGCTTGTGTTAATATTATTATTTATTATAATCTCATCGTATTAGAACTTATTTGATTTGATTGGCTTTATTCTATCTTCGACCAAAACATTTGTTAGGTTTTCCTTTAAGGAAATCTGTTCTTTTAGAGTAATAGTATACTCAAATTGCGGTGAGTTTGATCTCAGGAAATTTCTATACATTTGATCGGCAACCGAATTGCTGGGCAATTTATTGGCAATCGGTAGCACTCTCTGGTAATTTTATGAATTTGATCCCACTGCGACAGAGTTAACCAAATAAATTATTACTGTCCTATCAGGTCAGACACCGTATCTAAGATCCTGGTTTTACTTGCGGATATCATTTGTGTATTAAAATTTAAAATAAGTTTTAATAATTATTAAATTCTTGCCTAGCTCGTTTAAAATTTTTTACTTTCATTAAAAATATTGTACTTGCAATTTTTATTATACATTGTTATTATTTGACAATGTAACGTTATCTATCGCATTGGGGCGTGAAGGCATCGAGTATCTAACGACCGGCAGAATTGCAGTTAGTTATCCAATGCTCAAATGTCGGGCGGCTCCCTGTTGATTCATACGGTAACGGACATACTGGAGCCTTTGATAACTTATTACAGTAGAGAAACGGTAACCCAGGGGTCAATGCGCTTGTCGGTTTCTTGTTGAGGATGACCTATCTTAAATATGCTCTGAAATGCTGAAAGGTAAGAAATAAAAAACAAGCGATTTAAGAGACTTACAACTAGGTGGCATGAAATTGAGCAGAATGCCGACGACCGACAAGGGTATGTACGGGGGACGTCATCGAAACGGTGGCAAACACATTGCAGTTAGTTATCCAATGCTCAAATGTCGGGCGGCTCCCTTTTGATTCATACGGTAACGGACATACTGGAGCCTTTGATAACTTATTACAGTAGAGAAACGGTAACCCAGGGGTCAATGCGCTTGTCGGTTTCTTGTTGAGGATGACCTATCTTAAATATGCTCTGAAATGCTGAAAGGTAAGAAATAAAAAACAAGCGATTTAAGAGACTTACAACTAGGTGGCATGAAATTGAGCAGAATGCCGACGACCGACAAGGGTATGTACGGGGACGTCATCGAAACGGTGGCAAACATTCCCATTGATCACGATGGATGTGAATCGTGGGCAAAAGGTGGCAGCGGGACGATCATATAGGCCAGAATGACTTAGCTTTTCTCCAGCAATAATCACGGTCGCATCGGCATGTCTTGTCACGGTCGGTCTCACGGCGCCTACTAGTCGCACGAGATTGCAGTATACGTTGCAGATGGATCCGCTGACAGGCTGCACTATTTATCGGTGTACCTCGCCGAGTTTCTTAAAGATGTCGCGCATATTTTCCCCTAGTATTGTTACATATAATACAACTTCTACTTTCCGTGACGTTAATTATTTATATTATACAAATTAATGATTTGATTTTATTGGAATTTCTTCATTCCTTTATTTTTAGACTTATATTTTCTTATTATGGTGATGTTATAGTCAATTCTGTAATACAAAGATTTTTTTATAAAATAGTAGGAAAATAAGATTAATCATAGATAAATTTTAGGTACTTGCTTTTTACTAAAGTTGCTTTCACTAATATTTTATAAAATAAATATTCATTTTTGTAATGTAATTTGTATTTCTATTATGCTTGTGCTGGTATACAGGAATATTTCCCAACATGACAGATATTAAATAAAAAGATACCAAACATTCATTCCCTCATTGTCATTTCCCCGTCTTTTCCTGTATAGGAAATATATTAATGGAATATATACATTTGACTGAAAAATCTCTGCCAACCACTGCTATTACATGTTTTGAATTTTTGAATTTATATCCATAACAGCACATTACATTAGTAAAACAATATTATTTTTTAAATAACACATGTCTGCAACAAAAATGCTGTCTGGATGTTTTCAACTGATTTCTATGTATTTAGGTGTTTTGAAAACTAAAAAAATACTCAAAAAATTCCAGAACGTCAGGTTATTTTGCAAAACGCAAAATTTTATTATAAAAAAGGGTTTTTTTGGGCTAACTTGAAGTCATAAATAAATAGGTACAATTTTATTTTGATTACTGTTTTTAAATGTATACAGGCCATAACTATCATTACTTTCTAAATAAAGAACGCTCTGTGTGAGCTAAATTAACAAACATAAACGTTTGTAACCAGAACGTGCGCGCTCCGATAGTGTAGAAAGTGGCGCGGTACAATTACGTGTTAACTCGTCATTGTTTTATAGATCTTGATTCAATATAGTGCAATGTGATCTGTACGGAAGTGTGTGAATTCGTCTAACAGTTTCTGCTATACTTGTGGCGAATATATGGTATTAAAGCAACAACTTAATATTACGTATATTGGCTTAAAACTTGGAGATCAGGATAAAGTTTGGGCACCTCATAAAGTCTGCAAACGATGTGTTGAAGACTTTCGAAATTGGCTTAAGGGCAAGAAAAAAGCTTTCCGATATGCGATTCCTATGGTATGGCGCGAGCAAAAGAACCATAGTGATGATTGTTACTTTTGTTCGTGTAATGTGAAAGGGTATAATTCAAAATGGAAACAGTCCATTTCATACCCCAATCTGCAATCAGCTATTCGTCCCATCCCTCATGGGACCGAAATACCAGTGCCCAAGGCCCCTGCTACCTTGGAAGAGATTCCAAGTTCTGACAAAGATGGTGCTGTACCTGAACCCGATGACAAGTCAAGTTTTCAATTTGAAGATGACAGCAGTCCGAAATTGTTTTCCCAGGGCGAGCTAAATGATTTGGTAAGAGACTTGAATCTTCCCAAAAACGCTGCTGAGTTGCTTGGATCAAGGCTCAAAAGCAGGAACTTACTTTTGCCGGGAGTGTCTTCCTCCGGGTTTAGATATCGTGAGAAGCAGTTCACTTCCTACTTTTCCCAAGAGGACGAGTTAGTTTATTGTACCAATATTGGTTTGATGGATACATTTAAGATCTCATACGATCCAGCACAGTGGCGGATTTTCATAGATTCTTCAAAAAGAAGCCTTAAAGCAGTTCTGCTTCACAATGGCGGTTTCTATGCTTCCATTCCTGTCGGTCATTCCGTACACCTCAAGGAAACCTACAAGAACTTGGAATTGGTTCTTTGCAAATTAAAATATAAAGACCACGGTTGGCAAGTGTGCGGTGATTTAAAAATCTGGGTTTACCAAATTCCCTTGCTTTTTATGTCTATGGGATAGTAGAGACCGAGCAAATCACTGGACCAAAAAGTGTTGGCCTCCGAGGGAGCTTAAAGTTGACGAAAAGAACGTTCTGCATGAAACTTTGGTGCCTCCTCATAAAGTTCTTCTACCACCGCTTCACATAAAGCTGGGATTGATGAAGCAATTTGTAAAGTCACTTCCAAGAGATGGAAATTGCTTTAAATACTTAATATCAAAGTTTCCAGGCCTCTCGGAGGCAAAGTTGAAGGAAGGTTTTTCGTTGGACCAGATATTAGACGGCTTATGGCTGATCCACAATTCACCACAACCATGACGGATCCTCAAAGAGAAGGGTGGATTGCCTTTAAAGAGGTCATAGAGAACTTTTTAGGCAATAACAAAGACCCTAACTACAAACAAATCGTCAAAAGAATGTTAAAAGCATTTCAAGCTTTAGGTTGCCTAATGAGTTTAAAAGTACATTTTCTTCATTCCCACTTCGACTGCTTTCCAGAAAATTTAGGAGATCTGAGTGAAGAGCAAGGTGAACGATTTCACCAAGATATTAAGGAGATGGAAAAAAGATACCAGGGAAGATGGAGCGTCTCAATGATGGCAGACTACTGTTGGACACTTCAGAGAGACCTTCCAGATGCTTCCTACAAGCGAAAATGTACCAAAAGGAGTCTCACTGGGAAAAAGAAATGTGTTTAGTGCTTACTAATGATTTACGATTTTAGATAAAAAAATAAGTTTTGTTACGCAATTATAAATTAAAAAAATTTTTTTAGTCTTTTATCTTTTATTTTAAGATGATAACTGGTTTAACATAGATACCTACATTGTCAGAAAACGTGACGTTCTATGACAAAATGAAAGTCATTTTCGGATTCAGTACACCCAAAAACATAAGAATTACGCAAAAAAACCAAAACAGCTCTCAATTTTTTTTTTTTTGCAAACTTGTGTAATGTTTGACCCTAAAGTTACCAAATCATAGCATGCCATACTGTGGAGATTCCTTACAAAATATAGAAAATAAGATTAATATATGGGATAGAATATTTTAAGTTTTTAACATTTGAGATTTATTTGTTGCTACTATGTGTTTTTTAAACAACTTTTTAAAAATAAAAACTTGATGCCGTGAATATGAAAATTCAATACATTTGCAGTATTTAGAATTTCCAGTAATATGTGCAGTAACAATGCTCTATGTGGAAGTTTGCAATCGCTCTACTGTATTTTATGGATAATTATTAAAGACTTTAAAACAATTTGGTCAATTTGCTATACAATTTTCGACTTTATAAATCCAAATTGTAGATGCAACCAAAATGTATAATTTGAAAAAACAAATTGATGAGGAATACAAAATAGTATCAGTAAAGGAAAGTATATACAGGCAGCTATTTTATACATAGCTTAATTTCGTTCCATGAAATAAAGGATTATAGGAAAATAGACATACTCAAAAAAAAAAGATCATAAATGCCATAGTCGAAGAAAGAAAATTATAGAAGAGAAACAAGGGGATAGAGCGGGTTAAATATTACTCCTTTGAACCGATTTGGAAAATATTATAAGAAATTACAAAGAAAAAATATCGTTATATATACATATATATATATATATATATATATATATATATATATATATATATATATATATATATATATATATAAATTTATATATACCTTAAAGAGTGAATTTCAATAATAAAGGAAAAAATCGACCCTAAAGAATGATGTCATGAATATTTTTTTCACGCTGCTATTTTCCATAAAGCTGCATAATATTGTGGAGCGTTAACCAGAATATCAAATATCAAATTCAAATTCAAAAAAGCTCTATTGATACTCAATAAAATTTACATGGTTGGTTTACAGTTTTTGAGTTCAGTAGATACAGTGTGCTTTTTAGTACATTGATCCACTGTAAGGCCTTGATACATGCTGGTATTCTGCATAATTGGTATACCAGTTCTTACGTACCCCGTAATCTTCCAGTCGTTTCGAAATGTTTATCCTTTAATGACTATTATTATTTGTATTTTTTTGTGAAGATATTTTGGCTATTGTTATTATGGTAGATTTTTAATTTAGTCTGCTGCGAAAAAACCCAGTTTGAATCAGATTGTAAGGTCACACAGCTGCTACATCGTTTTCAGATTTGAACAGGTTTCTAAACAAATTTAATAGTAAGAAAATATTCTAAAAATTGTTAGCTTTTAAAATAATTACTTCCTGACACCAAATAATAATTATACAAGTTTTATGTTTCAATATTTTATTCCTAATAAGTAAAAAATTTTAACACATGTAATTCAATAAAATTTTATTTAGGTGATTATAAAACTGACGTAACCAGCCTAATAAATAAACTGGAGTAGGTTGAAAATCGTTCACCTTCTTTGGCTTCTTTTTTTTCACACGAAATTGCACTACTCTCCTTTCTCAGCTGTTCCCGCCCGTTAATAAGAACTGTCACAAAGATTTGCGTTACATAAAAGTGATTGTAAGCATGAACCAAATGCCACCAGCCTCAGTTTACATGTTAACACAAAAAACCACAAAGTTCTGTTCAATGACTGTTTTGTCCTAGATACCGAAAATAATTGGTTTAAACGCTGTTTCTTAGAGATGTGTTATATAAAAAACTGTAATAACTGTCTTAACTATAAAAAAGATCTTGAAGGATTGAGTTCCATCTACACTTACTTACTGTCGCAAAGTTACACAAAAAATACAAATGGAGTGATGCAAAGGGAAAATAGGGAATAAGTATCTCTTTAATAAATAACTTGAATTCTCGACCATCTAAAGTTCAACCAAGACCAAGATATCAATTGGCTACCATGTCTTCTAATAATAAATTTAATAAAAATCCCCAGAAATATCACTAAACAAATGTCAACCTATTAATAATTACTGGCGGGAAAACAAAAATGATCTTCCTGTACCACGTTTTTTTCGGCGTTCTTTGTGGTGTCTTTTCTTCTTCTAATTATATTGTATTATATTACTTTTATAGTAATTTAACTTTTAATTATTTTAAATGTGACACCTCAAATTTGAGGCTTAGTAAGCTTTGTGAATTTTTTCACTTTTTAACCTGTTTCTATACCATAGTCATGTCTCACTGCTTGTCTTGGAAACGAGAAATGTGTAATAATCTTACTCCGGGAAGAGTATTGCTGTAAATATTCTGTAAGTACGTTTATTTCCTAAAATTACATATTTTTTTACTCCGGAATATTTACACATTTTAGATTTCCTGAAGAAGTCTATATACATGGACGATAGCTAGAAAGTTCGAATAAAAATACAGTTCCTTAGAACTACTTAGACCTTTTATTGCTTTCTGTTCAATATATTAGGAGCTATACCAGCCTTTAAACTATCACTTAGTGTTACCAGTGCTCCGTTACTGTCCTCCTCCTTCTTCTATATATATATATATATATATATATATATATATATATATATATATATATATATATATATATATATATATATATATATATATATATATATATATATATATATATATATATATATATATATATATATATATATATATATATATATATATATATATATATATATATATATATATATATATGTGTATATATATATATATATATAATATATATATATATATATATATATATATATATATATATATATATATATATATATATATATATATATATATATATATATATATATATATATATATATATATATATATATATATATATATATATATATATATATATATATATATATATATACATATATATACATATGTATATATATATATATATATATATATATATATATATATATATACACATATATATATATATATATATATATATATATATATATATATATATATATATATATATATATATATATATATATATATATATATAAATGCTAATACCAATGTGAGATATCAACATAACACCCTCTGCAATATCTGGAAACAACGTTCTGTCATTTTTAAGAAAAACACTGCAGACGGTAATAAAAAGAAATGGAATTAAAGACATAAAACGTATATTTTTAAAGTATGTAACTATCAATTCTATTAAGACCCTAAGACAATTCGGGAATACAGAAATTCCATAATGATTATAGTTTAATTGAAATAGTCTTAAATAAAATGGAGTACTATTAACACAAAAGATCTGTATTTCGTTATACAACTAAAGGATTGCAATTTTCAAAACTGTCAATAATGTGCGAAAGCTCTGAATTTTAAATCTGTGACATGTTTAAAACATGTTTTAAACATATCACACGTTTTAAATGGCGTCAATCAGACAAGAAGAAATTCCTCTTTTAAATATCACAAAAAAGATTCATTTTACCAAAATGTTCCCATTCATGTCATTAAAGATGTGAAATAATACAAGGAAGTTTTTGGTGTTATAAGTATGACAATTAATACTCCGAATTTAGAAAAATATTGTTTATTAGATTAAGAAATTAGGCCTTCCCGTAAACCAAATGAAGAACTTTATTTATAATCAGAAGAATATAAATAAATATAAATATGAAGTAACATATACATGCAACAAGCAAGAACTAGAGCGTATAATAAGAAACAGTATTTTTTTATTTACCCTATAAATATTATATTTAAAATACCGAATGATTACTTTTCGTAATAAGTTTACTTTACATTTATGAATAATCTCTAAATGTTTCAATACCTAGAGAGACTGGACTAGGAAAACTATCTTCTCCAAGAAAGGACTAATCTGGTACTGGTGACTTTAAATAGAAAGGAGGCGCGAAAGCAGGTGCGCACTGTACACTAACAGAGACAAAGTTATACATTTTTTTGGATAGTTAGCCATCGGTTTTCTAAGCGGAAATCTACACTAT
Organism: Pachyrhynchus sulphureomaculatus; assembly: GCA_019049505.1. Classification (NCBI taxonomy): domain Eukaryota; kingdom Metazoa; phylum Arthropoda; class Insecta; order Coleoptera; family Curculionidae; genus Pachyrhynchus; species Pachyrhynchus sulphureomaculatus. Next base: position 89,312,581 of record CM032454.1, on the reverse strand, counting down.
ACTCATGTGATGTTGGTAACTACCAACTGGTAAAAAGAATCATAACGCAAAAACTTTTCTTTGGAGAGTAGAATGGTGCTGGCTTTACATTAGGCTAGGGTCAGCTCGTAAGTGTAAACACTTGACAGAGGACAGAAACGATTTGTTTCCGGTCTGGGTATGTAAACTACAAGGAATAGAAATCCCTTACCTGAATGAGCAAAAATTGAATCGGGGTGAAAGATGGTGCAGCTTATTTGTGAGGCTTGTAGGAGGAGGTGGAGATAAGCTCTTCATCTAATTTTTTTCTTATCCGTATCTCAAGCAGGATCCAAGAGGGTTAATATAAATGGTGGAAGAAAATAGAGAAACAAGAATAAGAAAGTTTAATTTTTGTATGTTATTATCAGTGTTTGATAAAAATTAACACAAATATAAAGAGAAGAAACTGCTCCATACCTGTTCATGCGACGAATTTGCGCAGGATAAAATTTTTAATTTTTAGTTCTTTTATTAGGTATTATTTTTGCCAGTACCAATGTGAGATAACATGCTTTCATATTTTTAATATTAAAGTAATAAACTAACTGTACACTATAGATAACATTAAACCCATTTTAACATTTTAGCTTTATTATGGCAGAACTTGATAGGGAAATAAATGTTTTATTGAGTTTATTCGACTTTAGTTTTACTAATAACCGAGTTTGATACACATTAAATTTAAAATCAAAAAGTCACATTAAAAAAAGTAATATTCCTAGGTACCTTTAGATATTTGGAGACTTTTTTATTAAGCGCTTTACTTATTCAACTATGACATTAGCTTGTGCTTCAATAAAGATGAAATAACGTACTAGATAGTTGTCATGCAACTGCCGTTACGAGTCAAAATCAACATTTAAGAAAATAACAAGAAACGAATAAATCGGGCTTATTTGTTAATATTTTGAAGCTTTATAAAGAAAAGTTGTTTTTGTTCAGCGTTAAATAAGTTTATAAAATCTACCATTTTTAAATATATTGTAAAAATGACTAACGAAAATACATTTTCGATAAACTCATCACACTGTTAATATTTTAAACTAAAATGTTTCTAAAAATGGCTTTTCTTCAACAAAAATAAAATTATTGCATTTAAACTTAGTTACATTTAATGGAATGTTGGCGTTATTTTCAAAGCTGAATCTATAAATTAATTCAGAATAACTTTCCACTACCAAATCGATACCAAAATACGAGAAATAAAAATATGGCTAGGCCTAATTACATACCTACCTAATTGAACCTGAACATATATAAAATAACAAAAACGAACAAAATTTAGTGTTTGTCATTGTAAAAGTTAATAAAAGTACACCCACATACTCATATTAATAAGTAGTGCAACATGCATTTTTTTTAGATCAGGATAAAATTAGAACAATAAGTTTATTGATCCGTTGTCATTAAATATTTAAATCAGAGCGATGTTATTTTCGTTTATTCTATTTTAACGTTAATTTGTTGCAAAAAATGTAAATGTCTTTTAATTTATATCGTAAATTGGCTTCTTTACTGGAATCTTTCATCAAATGTAACAGTGTGAATTTCGTTTCTTAGAAAAAAAATATTACAAATAACGTTTGGGTTTTAAAAAGTAATAATGTAATGAAGTAATCTTCAGAAAATAGTTTTTTTTAAGTTTATACATTTTCTGTTACTACGTAAGATAAAATAAATTGTATCTCTGGCTCGTGAAATCCTAAAATTTAAAAGCAAATCACTGGAGGTTTTTGAAGGGCACAGACCAACAGAGAAATTACCGCTAGGCAGCTCGATCGTTATAGTTCAGACCAAGTAGTAAATATCTATAACAACTACTAAAAATTAACAAAATCCATATTTCAGCAGTGACCATTATTCTGTCATCCCTCAATCCATCTCGAGAAGCGTCCCTCATTATTGAGGCTCATCATCCGAGCTAAGATCGACAAAGGACAGAACAAAAGTCAAAGTAATTACCGCGTAACATGTCTGCAAGATACAACAAATTGTAGGTCTGGCTTGTGAAAGCCTGAAATTTAAATGCCCTCGGTGGGGGTAAATCCTAGCTCGACTAATGAGCTGTGATAGGGCGGGACGAGTCCCGAGATTGATTGAGAGATAAGAGAATAGTGGTCACTGCTAAATCGTGTATTTTATTTATTTTTGGTACTTGATACACATTTTTTTCTGTTTTTTTTTTAAACTACACAAACACTAAATAGTGTTAAAAATAGAAGTCTGAATTAGCTGCTATACCAGGCGTACTCCTCCTGTTTTAATCTGGGATTAGAGTACATAAGTTATAGTTCAATAGGACAATGAATTCAGATGCGCCATTAGGCCTACCCTAATTGCATTATCTAGATTAAATAACGGCTATTTCTTCAAAACAATTATTCCGTTATTGGCATTTTTTAATTATAAAAATATTATATGTACTAATAAAATACCATAATAGCCACAGTAGTTTTTAGTTTCTAAAATATCTTCAAATATACTTTATCATAAATAATAATAATATGTAAATATGATAATAAATTAAAACACTTATTTAAGATACCTTTTAAAAAGACATGCTTATGTAGATTTCAATATATCAAAATTCAAAATTGCCTAATAATCCATTTCTTTATTTTCCATTTTGTATACTTTATATTCCCATAAACTTATACCACACGTTCCTAATTACTAAAATAAAACACGAGCCAAACAACCACAGTACTGTTTTTTTAATATTTTAAGTAGTACTTTTACATGTTGTCACTTGCATTGCTAAGTATATAACTAAAAAAAACCGGTCAAGTGCAAGTTGAACTTGCACAATTAGTGTTCCGTACGTAGATTGTTTTAAAATAAAATTTTTTGTTAGGGTGGTATAAAATGATCAGTGACTTCACAAAACACACCCCAAATGAGTTTTCAACAAAGTTTGTTTCCAATCTTTACTGAAAACTGGTGACCTTGAAATTTTGTTTTTTTTTATATACTAAATAAATTATTAAAGGTAATGCACTCGTGATAATTTTCGTTCAATCTATACCCCGTGGAGAATATTCCAGAATTTTTTTCAAAATTTTTTGATCAGTACTTTTCGAGATAAGGTAGGGGACAGCGATTTTTTAAAAATAATACGAAGAAAAGTGTGCGCAAGTATTACATTATATATATATTTTTTACTCGTGTTTTCACAAGCTTTCATTTGACACCACACTCGATGACCTAGTAAAAAAAAAATTTTTTTTCACTTCCGATTTCACCCCTCAAAACGAACCCCTTAAGTCAAAATTTATGTTACGGTGGTATAAGATGATCAGTGACTTCATAAAACACACCCCAAATGAGTTTTCAACAAAGTTTGTTTCCAATCTTTACTGAAATCTGATGACCTTGAAATTTTTGTTATTTTTATGTACCATATAAATTATTAAAGATAATGCACTCGTGATAATTTTCGTTCAATCTACACCCCGTGGAGAATATTCCAGAATTTTTTTTTCGAAATTTTTTGATAAGTACTTTTCGAGATAAGGCCCGGGACAGCGATTTTTCGCGAATTTTTAAAAATAATACAAAGAAAAGTGCTCGCAAGTATAATATTATATATATATTTTTTACTCGTGTTTTCACAAGCTTTCATTTGACACCACACTCGATGACCTAGTAAAAAAAATTTTTTTTTCACTTCCGACTTCACCCCCCAAAACTAACCCCTTAAGTCAAAATTTAATTCTCAAAACTACATGGCTCTGCTGAGGCCATCAATTCCTATATTATTACCAAATTTCACCTTTCTATGTCAAATAGTTTCGGAGAAAATCGGGTGTGACAGACAGACAGACAGACAGACAGACAGACAGAGAGACAGACAGACACCGAAGTGATCTTATAAGTGTTCCGTACAGAACACTAAAAAAGATTGAATTAGAATAGAATATAAAAAAAAGGAATAAAAATAACTTAAAATGATTAAGATCTTTAAAATGATATTAGTTCTAGTATATTTTATTAACTGTCTCGTTTTCAACCAAGTTTTTTACAAACTCTTTAAGATTTTACTCACAGGAACTGTTCCGTTTAGGTTTATAATAAATGTTGTTTATCCGCGTGTTTTTTTTGCGGTTGCTTTGTGAAACGTTTCTGAAGAAAATGTGCAAAATAATTTACTTTAGTGTAATATTGTTTTTTGAAACGACAATAGTTTTGACATAATGACATTTACGGACAAAATCAAGTTTAAATAACTACTCTCATAGAAGTTTTTGAGGTATAAGCAAGTTGTTAATTTGCCTTCCAAAATTAAACTCAGATTGGAATATAAAAATATTGTTTCTACGTGATAAGAATTTATTTATTTAATAACTAATATCTTGAGTCTTATTGATTTAAATATTATTCCTTCAATTTAGGAGTTTTCTTTTGGTGAATAATGAATCTATTTATTTTAATTATAACCTCAGTTTTGGCACATGTAAATCAAGTAGTGAACATAGGGTATGTAGTAAAGTATGCAATATGGAAAAGTTTATACCATTTTAGATTGATTTTTTTATGTCAGAGGTCTCCTTTACAAAAAATTTAAATTTGAAATGCAAATAAAAAAATCTTTTTTAGTGTTCCGCACGGAAAACTTATAAGATCACTTCGGTGTCTGTCTGTCTGTCCGCCTGTCTTTCACACCCCGATTTTCTCCGCAACTATTTGTCATAGAAAGTTGAAATTTGGTAATAATATAGGAATTGATGGCCTCGTTTTTGGGGGGTGGAATCGAAAGTGAAAAAAAAAATTTGTTTACTAGGTAATCGAGTGTGATGTCAAATGAAAACTTGTGAAAACAAGAGTAAAAAATATATATAATGCGCGCACTTTTCTTTTGTTTTATTTTTAAAAAATCGCGAAAAATCGCTGTCCACCCGCCTTATCTCGAAAAGTACTAATCAAAAAATTTTGAAAAAATTCTGGAATATTCTCCAGGGGGTGTAGATTGAACGAAAATTATCACGAGTGCATTACCTTTAACAATTTATCTGGTATATAAAAAAAAAAAAAAATTTCAAGGTGATCAATTTTCAGTAAAGATTGGAAACAAACTTTGTTGAAAACTCATTTGGGTGTGTTTTATGAAGTCAATGATCATTTTATATCACCGTAACAACATTTTTTATTTTAAAAGCAATCAACGTACGGAACACTAAATGTGCAAGTTCAACTTGCACTTGGCCGTTTTTTTTTTCAAATCAAGTCACTGTCTTTTGAAAATTATTTTTTAAAATTATTTAAATGGGAAATATTACGTGGTGCAGACTCTTCTAAGCGAGTGGAGAAGTTATTGATCATTGATCGGACCGTCGTTCTGTCGGACCATTTTTTTAATTTCTTAGGAAGCAAAGAAGACCATTCTAAACCTTAATTTTGAAATATCTTCATAAGAAACAATCATCAAATTAGAGCTATGTGGAACCCATCTTATGCCACCTTTTTTGAAAAAAAATTAATTGTAGGTTTTCAAGTAGTATCAGTTGGCTTTAATTCTTGTATCCTCTATATTTTGTAGCAGTGCAGACATAACTCTTAGTGAGAAATTTGTTGTAACGAACTACAAGGCCATATTCATTGCACTTGGCTAATTGAATTTTTAATGGTCGGGATCATAAAGTGGCACCCCAATGCACTCCACGTTGGGTTCACTTCTGCGGCCACATTTTCAGTTAAACAATAGTGGAAACATTCGCTCTATATAAATGATATTGAACACAAAATTTTCGCCACTTCGCGGAAATATTGTTTTAATATAACTCTGCCCCCCCATCATACGGAAAGAACCATAGCAATTAAATTCCTAAAAACCTAGTGATTTTTGTCCGTTATGGTCGGGTAATAATCCAAACAAATTTGAACTTATTTATAGGACACCTTTGATGAAAAGTGATAAAATATAAGAGAGGTGTGGTAAATGAAATGATTAAGTACGGGTCTAATAAATTACATTGAATGCTGAGAAACATATTCCACAGAGCGATAAATGGAGAAAAAATACCAGAGGAATGGTCAAAAGCCTATATAGTATCTATATTTAAAAAGGGAGACCGCAAAAATTGCACAAACTATAGAGGCCTAAGCATAATATCGAGTATGGGACGTTTGTATGGAAAAATTATTAAAAATAATCATAGAGGAAAATATAAAAGGAAAAATTGGAGAAGACCAGGCAGGCTTTACGGCCGGAAAATCATGTATAGACCACATATACGAGGCTGGTTTGAAAAGTCCGTGCAAAAATAAAAACTACTTATGTTTTTGGGGTAAACCTTTTTTATTTTTCGACATAGTCTCCTTTTAGGCTTATATACTTCGTTCAACGATGTTCTAGTTTGTTGATCCCTTCCGAATAATAGGATTTGTCCAAGTCTGCAAAATATCCATTAGTGTTTGCAATCACCTACTCGTTTGAATAAAATCTTTGTCCCGCCAGCCATTTCTTCAAATTGGGGAACAAATAGTAGTCCGAGGGAGCCAAGTTTGGAGAATAGGGGGGATGTGAAACGAGTTGGAATCCTATTTCCATTAATTTTGCGACCACAACTGCTGAGGTGTGTGCTGGTACGTTGTCGTGATGGAAAAGGACTTTCTTGTTAGCCAATCGCGGGCGTTTTTCTTGCAGCTCGGTTTTCAAACGGTCCAATAACGATGAATAATATTCACCTGTAATAGTTTTACCCTGTTCCAGATAGTCGATGAGGATTATCCCTTGCGAATCCGAAAAGACAGTCGCCATAACCTTTCCGGCCGAAGGAACGGTCTTCGCCTTTTTTGGTGCAGATTCCCCCTTGGTAACCCATTGTTTAGACTGTTGTTTGGTCTCAGGAGTATAGTAATGTATCCATGTTTCATCCACAGTGACGAAACGACACTTAAAGTCCTCCGGATTCTTCTGGAACAGCTGCAGACCATCCTTGCAACACTTCACACGATTCCGTTTTTTGGTTAAGCGTGAGCAATCGCGGCACCCATCTTGCGGATAGCTTTCTCATGTCCAAATGTTTATGCAAAATATTATGTACCCGTTCAGTCGAGATGCCCACAGCACTAGCAATCTCACGCACCTTAACTCTTCTGTCATCCATCACCATATCATGGATTTGATCAATGATTTCTGGAGTCGTAACCTCCACAGGCCGTCCAGAACGTTCGGCGTCACTTGTGCCCATATGGCCAGTCCGAAAATTTTGAAACCACTTATAAACTGTTCTAATCTAAGGTGCAGAATCACCATAATGTTTATCAAGCTTCTCTTTAGTCTCCTGAGGCATTTTGCCTTTCATAAAGTAATGTTTAATCACCACACGAAATTCTTTTTCGTCCATTTCTTGAAAATCACTCGACTTCCTTGATTCACACGAATGCCAAACACAAAGAAATAGACCAATATGGCTGAAACTTGGTGTACGTTCATTCAAGAGATGCTACTAACTAAACATGACCTCGATACGCGCCGGTGGTGCCATCTCTCGGACTTTGCACGGACTTTTCAAACCAGCCTCGTACACTATAAAACAAACAATGAGAAAAAAACTGGCAAAGAATAGAGAAGTTCATCTAGCCTGCATAGACAAAAGAAATGCCTATGACTCAGTACCAAGACAAAGATTATGGAACGTAATGAAAGAAATAGGCATTGACAAAGAACTAATATACGCAGTAAAAGCTCTCTACGAAAACAACACAGTGAACATAAAAATAGGACATAAAATAGAGAAGAGACTCCAAACATCAAAAGGCCTATTACAGGGATGCTCTACATCCCCAACACTATTCAAAATATACCTCGAACAAACATTAAAAAAATGGACGCAAAAATGTAGTGGAATGGGAGTCCAAATACGATCAGATTACTTATATACTCTAATTTTCGCTGACGACTAAGTAATTATAGCGCAAGATGAGGAAGACCTCAGTTATATGGTAAGAAAACTGAAAGAAGAATACACTAAAGCAGGATTAACAATAAACTTTGTTAAAACGGAATATCCAACAACAAAGGAGGGAAATGCGGAGAATCTAGAAGTCGATAACGAAACAATAATCAAAGGAACCGATAGATTTAAATATTTAGGAACCATCATTTCAAAAAACGCAACATTAGAAGAAGATATCAAAGCTAGATTAGGACAAACGCGGACATGCATAAGACAATTAATTTCGATCCTGTGGGACAAACACATTACAAGGAGAAACAAAATACACAAATACAAAGCATAATGACATACGGGTCAGAAACATGGACGATCAATAAAAGAAATAAATCTAAAATTAACGCGGTAGAGATGGAGTATTGGAGAAGATGTTGTAGAGTGACAAGTATGGAGAGAATAACAAATGAAGAAATAAGAAGCAGAATGAACATCAAAGAGAAGGCAATAAACACCATTGAAGAAAAACGATTAAAATGGTATGGACACATAAAACGGAGCGAAGATAATAGGTGGATAAAGAAAATAACGGAGAGGAGCCCTATAGGGAGAAGAAAAAGAGGAAGACCCAGACGATCGTGGAAAGACGATGTGGACAAGGCTATGGAGGACAGGGGTCTAACAGATGGAGACTGGGAACATAGAAACGAATGGAATCAAAGGCTGGGAGAAGGAAGACAGCGTCAGCTGTAGAAAATCCTTGATGTATAAATATAAGAGATTCCATATTTTAAATCTGAGTTTTCCACATAAAGAACATATTTATTTTAGCACTGAGACCAGAACGTTGAAAATTAAACAAACTAAAAATGAAAACAAGTTTAGCCTTAATTAAATTCTCCCCTAGATCACATTTTTAGTGTGTCATCCTTTTTCAAGAAGATTACACTGTTTATAAACGCAGCACTAAAAATTGAACCTTATTTATCACTTTTTCACACTTATAAAATAATCGGTAAACTAATTTTTTTTAGCATAATTGCAGTTATTGCAACAAAAAATAACTTAATTGGGGCACTCTAACTCTATATTTTAAATTACCGGCATTTTATGGTGAGATATTAATTATAGAAAATTGTTAAACAGAGTAAGAGTTTCATATTTTACTCCACATACTATTTCTGCTAGCCCTCTTCCTTACGTTTCAAATCCAAACCTGTTGAGTATAAATCCACTTAGTTCTTATATATGTACCTGTATAATTATCTGAACCAAAACATCCAAAAAATTGTTCATGTTACTATCAAAACTGCATAAAATTAATCTACCCTCTTTCTCTAAAGCAGGGGTGCTCAAACGGTCAATCCCGATCAACAAGTCGATCGCGAGTGCTTTTTGAGTCGATCCCGAGAAAAAAAATTCCGATGTAGAACTATTCACAGATTTTGTTTTAGGTAACTAAAACAAAATGTAATGAATAAACTACTAAAATTTATTCGATCCACAATTAGGCCAGAATAATCCCCTCATCACTTTCTTTTATCGTAATAACCCCCTGCTGGCGGCAAAAGGCGGCTTTATCAAAGGAACACGCGGTACCTGTCAAAGAAAAGCCGCGTTTTTGATTCCCGCCGATTTTTTTCTAGAAACTTCGGGCGGCGTGTTTGACGGGAACATTCGAGACTTTGTTCGCGCCGATATAAATATTGCGCCTGCAGGAACAGGAGTCAGTCTGAGTTGTAACTTGAAGGCGATACATCGATACAAAGTTTAGTAATAAATGGTCCAAAATGAGTGCGGCGAAGAAAAGTAAAACTTATCATTTCAATAACGATTGGGAGGAAGAATTTTTCTTTTGTATGGTAAAGGATAAGTGCATTTGTCTCATTTGCCGTGCGTCAGTTGCAATACCTAAGCGTGGGAACTTAGAGAGGCATCATAAAACGGTTCATAAAAACTATGAAAAGGATTTTCCGTCACAGAGTGAATTAAGAAAACGAAAAGTACGTGGTTTGATAACTTGTTTGAAAAAAGAACAAATCATGTTCACATGACCAGCCAAACAATCAAAAGCTGCAACGATCGAGTCATTTAAAATATCTCATATATTGGCGAAACACAAGAAACCATTTGATGATGGATTGGTTGTGAAGGAAGCATTTATTGAAGCGGGTGAGACTTTATTTGGAGATTTTAAAAATAAAACAGAGATTATGTCTGCTATTAGAGAACTTCAGTTATCTCGTCCGACTGCCACAAGGCGTGTTGAAGTCATGAGTCAGGACATGGCAGATAAACTAAAACATGATATCATGGAATGTACATACTTTTCTTTACAGTTCGACGAATCCACCGATATGACAGACACTGCCCAGCTGTGTATTTTTATTCGAATGGTATTCAATGACATGTCGGCTAAGGAAGAGTTTTTGACAATGATTCCTCTGAAAGGAAAGACCCGTGGCGAAGATATATATGACGTTTTCTTCAATTTTGTAACGAACTAAAAGCTACCAATATATAAACTAGTGTGCATTACAATCGATGGAGCACCAGCAATGACTGGAAACAAAAACGGTTTTTTGTGGCATTGTGTCGAGCTAATGATGATTTCCCTTCATTTTTCTCCTTCCATTGCATTATACATCAACAAGTTTTGTGTTCAAAAGTTCTAAACATGGAGGAGATTATGGGCATTGCAATAAAAATTGTGAATTCTATCCGTGCACGTAGCTTGCAACGACGGCTCTTTAAATTGCAGTTGGAAGATAGTGAGTCAGCTGAACACACTGATTTAGTTCTTCACAGGGACGTCAGGTGGTTGAGCCGCGGAAAATTCCTAAAAAGGTTTCAAGAATTATTGCCCGAAATAACAACTTTTCTGGACGAAAGAGGTGATGACACTTAGATGCTGAAAAACGGAAAATGGCTGACTGATTTGGCATTTTTGACAGACATCACAATGCATTTACACACCATTAATTTGAAGCTTCAATGTAAAGGAAAAACTATTGTTGAGATGATTAGCGCAATAAACGCATTCAAAAGTAAATTGCAACTTATGATAGATCAACTGAAAAGAAAGGATCTGAAAAATTTTCCGTCTTTGAAAGCAAGGATTCCTCAGTTGAATTATGATATTTATGAGGCAGAATTATCAAATATTTTGGGCTAATTCGAAATACGTTTTTATGATTTCAGTAAATTGGCAAATATCGCATCATTTATGAGTTATCCTTTTTCGTGTAAAAACATTGAGGAATTAGCTACTGAAATAGCAAGTCAGTTTAACATGGACTCATGTTCTGTTGAAAATGAGTTAGTGCAGATTATATCAAATATACATCTCAAAGCCACAGCATCTGATACAAAATTCTGGTGTTTTTATATCTGAAGATAAATATCCAAATCTAAGGCAAATCGCCCTTCAACTGACGGCCATGTTTGGGTCAACTTACTTGTGCGAGTCTGCATTTTCTGAAATGAAGATAATTAAGTCAAAATATCGCAATCGACTAAATGACGAACATATGTCATCATGCTTGCGATTAACACTCGGTAATTACGTATCATCTTATGAAAAGTATGCTGAGGACATGCAGTGCCACGCTTCAACATTCAAAGTCACTCTTTAGTTAAGTTTAGACACTAGAACTCGTTTGTTTTGTAAGAACCAATAAACTCGCAATTTTGAATAATTATGAGTTTTTTCATTGACATTTTAGAGCAGACCTACACTTACCTTGACTAAAAAAATGCATATTGTGCGGAAAACTAATATCTATGCCACGATACACCCTACCTAGACGACAATCCTGCATCACACTTACTTGCAGCCTCTCAGAGTCGATCGATCGTAGTCTAACAATATTGAGGTAGATCGCCAGCAGTTCAAGTTTGAGCACCCCTGCTCTAAAGTAATATTTCTTAAATTCGATGGGTTCCGTTTCTACTTCAAGCTTTGTATGTATACGAAAATTGAAATCGGTATGTTATTTCGTTCAAGGGTGCCAACAGACAGACCGACAAATAAACGTAAAGAAATGAAAATATCTAGGAAGGCGATTTTTCTTAAATGCCGCAATTCCTTTAACGAAAGAGGTAAAAATAATGATTAAATATTTTGAAACAAGCTTAGATAACTCTCTTATATTAAGATATTAAATTTACAATAATCGGTACAATATCTTTACTTTCTCGAGGAAATTTCACGTTATAACATATTAAGTAAATTATATACAATTTTGTATTTTATAAATCCAAAAACGAGATAAACTCTATATTGAGTTTATTAAACTCCAAAGCTTGTTCCTTAAAATTTCGTTTCAGTAAAATATTTCATAAATCTCATATTTCATTGATTTAACATTAGCTGCTTGAAAAGTAAAATCCTTGCTCTTATAGATTTTTTTAAGAACTTTATTCTTCGTAAATCTTTTTGGTAAATACTACGTAATCTTATATAAAACTTTTTACTTTCTTATAGTCTACTTTACTTAAGCTGGCCGGCTCGGAAGGAATATTGTAGTACATGTATGCCGTAGAGATCCACTAACAGAAATACTGGTGAATAATACACTGATGAAAAAAAAATCGATTCAAACGATTGTGGTTCATTTAACTCCGATCCTTGAATTTAATTTTCAAAGAGTGGCATTATTTTTTGGTATCCTTAGAATGCTGATTTTCAATAATACCAAAAAGATTTGGATTTCCAAAAAGTTTTACTGATTAAAACTGTTTTACACAGTAGAACCGTTTTTGCTCGCTTAGCAACGTATTCGTTGTGCGCTATTGATCTCCATAAAAACACATGCAACTACATTTTCCTATCATTCCTTTATCGAAACTTGAACCGTCAACATCTCTGCTATACCTGCACACTAATTACGTCATCGAAAAATGGATACCATCCCTAAAAAAATGGCACAAGTCATTGAAGAAGGGCATAGCCAACGTGTAGTCGCTGCGCAACTACACCTGAGTCAGTCAGCTGTCTTCAGAGTCTACAGATGTTATTAAGAGACTCGCGCCTTTATACGGAGATCAGGATCAGGAAGAAGAAAGTGTGCTTCAGAACGAGACGATCGCTTCATTGCCTACATAACTTTAAGAAATAGTCACTTGACCGGGGTTGAGATCCAGCAGGAGCTCCGACAAGTTTGTGGTCGGGCTGTCATTTATTGAACAGTCAGAAGAACACTTAAAGAAGCTTACCTAACTCCGAAGAGACCAACGAATCAGATTTGCTCGAGAACATGTCAACTGGACCTTAGAGCAATGGCGCTCCGTTTTATTCTCCGACGAGGCAATGACGGAAGAAGACGAGTCTATAGGCCTGGAGAGCGTTATGCGAAATACTGCATTAATGAAATGGTCGCCTACAAAGGAGTTTTTGTCATGGTGTCGGGAAGCATCTCACTGGATGCGAAAATCGATTTGGTTTTCGTGACTGATGAGACTCGTTGCGGTGGATTAACTGCTCACCGGTACAGCGAGGAGATCCTGCAGGAACATGTCGTTCCTTATGCTAAATTTGTTGATGATAGCTTCGTACTAATGCACGACAATGCGAGGCCACATGCTGCTGCATCGGTGCGGCAATACCGGAAGTAGGAATACCCACATTAGACTGACCTGCTCGGAGTCCTGACCTCAATCCAATCAAGCACATGTGGGATGAGCTCAAAAGCCAGAAATTCAGCACCTGCATCGCTGAGGGGGAGAATCCCACAGACGGTGGTGAAAAAGCTCACTCGCTCCATGAAAAAACCGGCTGGAAGCAATAATAAGGGCTAGGGGGAACAATATAAAATATTGATTTTGGTTTTTATCAATAAATTTAATTGTTAAACTTAAAATTTGTTTAATTTTTCTTTTCTCTTATCCCTATTTTCAATACTTGTTCTCTTTGTTCGCCCTTTCAATCATTTTAATCGTAAAAAGCTTCAGGTATGCTATGAAATTTGGTATCATTAGAAGGAGAATAGAATGTGCTTTCAAATAATACTAAAATCCGTAAAATAGAGGAACATTAAAATGTAGGATCCGTGTTAAATGAAGTCAAATACTTTGAGGCGATTTTTTTTTGCTTAAAACTGGAGGGGATACGAGAATAAGCATGAGTGCACCAAAAAAAAATTTGAACAACATTTTGAAGAAACTTGTTGGCATGAACTGTTTATTGCTTTATGGTTAATATCACCAGGACTACGGATAGAAAATCTAGACTCGAAACGGTTCAGTTTCAAGATTCCAATTTTCGTAAAAATTGGGCGACTCTCGAATACGTTCTCCTCTGAGACTAGCAATAGAACTTCAGAAATTTAAACCTTTCCCATGGCACCAATCGACAATTTGTAGGGGCTTTCCGAAGAAATAACACCATTTCTGTGGTGAAATTTTTGAAAACTTTCCTTTCCAATACGATAAAAAGAATAAATGGAGAGGGGGCCATCGAAATTTTAAAAAATCTGTTTCGAAATAAATTATAAAAAATTAAACCTTTTTGAACGCCCTGTAAAAATTGGTAAGGTCATTTTAGTATTTCTCTTGCAAACGCGAAATTTTATTTTCTCAAACTAAGAAACGAATTAACGAAAGTTTTACAACTCGATATTCTGCAGAGTAAGTACTTCTAACAAAGTGGGAAATAATGAAAAATAACCTCGAGAGGACTCTTAAGACTATATATGCAATTACCTCTCTCTTATCCTTCTTCCGTATCCATTTAACGGCGTATATCTTTTACTCTAAATAATTATGCCAAAATTTTGTACAATGTTACAAACAATAACCTGAATTATAATTCATTCAATTCAATATAATGAATTGAAACTATACAATATTTAATTAACCCTAACCTTTTCACCGTCTTCCCATGTTACCATTAAAAATAAAGACAAAATAAAATAATGTTTAAGTCCTTGACTATTAGAAACCCGAAAAAGATCTATTAAATGATAAATAGGAAGCCATCCTCTAACTCACTTTGTCACCCCTATAACCTCGTATACGCTTAATTGAAAATAATTATGCTTTAAATTTGGCCATTATCTCACCCAAAAATCAGAAAAATTCTCATGTAAGTATAGAAACTATAGAATATTTAACAAATTGAAAATATTAAAAAATAAATTAAGTTTTGGATTGAACTAAAAGAACCCTGAAAAGGACATATAACATGATACATGTTTTACTAAAAATAATTATGCATAAAACTTGTTCACTACTCGGTATATATCACTACTTCATCAAACACTTTATTTTTGCACTCGACGCGTGTTTCGCTAACCATATTAGCTTCATCAGGAGCTAACATGGTTAGCGAAACGTGCGTCGAGTACAAAAATAAAGTGTATGGTGTAGTGGTGATATATACCGAGTAGTGTCATTGTGCCAAAGATTCCACATTCCCAACTTAGATAAAACTTGTTTATTGTCTTAGTTCCAAACTAGGAAAAATTTCTATACCACTATATTGAAAATAGAAAAATTATCGCTCCTTCCTATAATGCTATATCGCACAAAATCTGTAGGTTTGATCTCTTCCCTAGATATTACAACTGTGCCAAATTTGAAATTGAATTTTATTGGAGAATCATCGTATCAATAGACCAAGAGACTAACCCAAATGGTGACTATGTATTTCGTGATCTAGGAATCCTAAGAGTTTAATAAATCCCGGAGTAAGTTTTATTCATAAATATAACACTTTCCTTTGTAAGTAAAAGTTAGTAAATAAGGAGGCGAAAGGTAGACTAATATTATGGTAAGATTCCACGAATACAACGTATCAAAAACGTATACCTAGTACTCAATCAGAGGCTGACACAGTACTTACAGAACACATTGTAATAAGTACTGGACATTCTGTTCCCTTGTTCGTCGATCCTAGTCCGACTGATGAGGATACGCCGAAACGCGTCTCGGCATGGATGGACGAATAAAAGAACAGTGGGTAGACTGCTGAAATATGGGTTTTGCCTATTTTCAGTTGTTTTACAATAAATGACTAATATTATGTAACAGTGAAAAAAAAATAATAATATGTCGATCTGCATTATTTGAGAATGTTGTAATTCTGTGCAGTTGAATGTGTACTATACGTACCATACTCTTAAGCATTCATTATTACAAATGTCTATAAAAATATCGGTTTTGCATAATAACGTTTTTTTTTTTAAAATATTTTCTAGAAGAAATAATCTAAAATTTGGCTCTGATCAATATGCGAAGAGTAGGGTCTTTTAATATAACAAATTAGAATTATTTGCTGGAAAGTGGGCGAAAAAAGTGATATTTTTTAAAGTTTCAATACGTTTCTTTCAGTTGTGCGTGTGTGTGTGTTTCTAAGCACAAAGATGTCAAGTTTCTTTCTTCCTATACAAATCAGACATGTACAGGGTGAGTCAACGATAGAGTAAAGTTCATTATCTCATTTGGTTCGGGAATGACGAAAAAATGTTAAATACAATAGTTTTAGGGAATGTTAAGGTGTACAGTTCAAAATTATTTTTGAGTATACAGGGTACTTAAAAAAGTGTGGCGGATATAACATATGTTTTTTTTTTTTAAGTGGGACATCCTATTTTCTAATTTATTTTTAAATTCTGTATAAAATTTTATAACTTTTATATTTACCTAAACCTACTAGTTTTTCTAATATTTCAATTTTTTTTAAAAAAAAAATGCTAGTTTTCAGTTTGGTAAAAAAATTTCTAAGGTGGAACGAAATTTGAGTTAGATGCTACAGGGTGTTCAAAATAAAATTATGCATTTCGACTATTTTAAATTGAAAAATCACAAATTTTTTAAACGACACCCTGTATATTATTATTTTTTCTGATAGATTTTACAAAACCCTCCAACTTTTATTGAGTATTTCATATACCTATTTCTAATAGTTTTCGATTTATTTTGAATTTTTCAATTTTTAGCCTTGTTTTTAATACAATTACGCTATTGTGAAAACATAAAGAAATAGTTAATAATAATTTAACTTATCTAATGATAATTATTATGACGTAATAAATGTTCAAAAATATGCCTGTCTACTTGAATACACATATTTAGTCGTTTTACTATATTTTCCTTCACTTTCCTTAGTATAAATTGTTCTGCACGCATCGCGTATCCTATTTTCCATATCTACTGGTGTTGTAGGGGGATTCACATAAATAGGATCTTTAATGTAGTCCCACAAAAAGAAGTCTAAAGGTGTTAAGTCACATGATCGAGGGGGGCACTGAATGAATCCATCCCTACCCATCCATTTTTGTGGGTAACGATCGTTTAAAAATTCTCGAACTTCCCGGTGGTAATCAGCAGAAGCTCCATCTTGTTGAATCCACATTTATTCCCTTACAAAGTTATCCACTTCTTCAAGAAGCTGGGGTAATTACTTTTGCAAAAAAATTAGATATCAAGTTCCGTTAAGCGGTTCGCGGAAAAAATATGGACCAATAATTCGAAAATTTAATATTCCACACCATATGTTATATTAAGCGGTTTTGAACTTCTTGGACCCAAAACGGATTAACTGTTGAATAATAATGCATGTTATGGATGTTAACTGCTCCATTACTGGGAAAAGTAGCTTCATCAGAAAACATTATTTTGGATAAAAAATTTGGATCGGCCTCTATTGCGCCATTCATAGTGGTACAAAAGTTTACTCGTCGTTCAAAATTACGATCTTGAAGTTCTTGGTGTAGGTCCATATGAAAGGAATGATACTTGTATTTTCTCGTGGTGCGATTAGCCATAAATTGGGATGTGTCAGATAAGTCAGCTAGTTCTCGGCTGCTGACCTGGGGATTATCTTCAACATGAAGTAAAATCTCCATTTCTTTTTCCTCATTGGTAACATTCTGGTTTACTACTTTCCGTTTCGTATACTCAACGCTACCACTACTATCAAACCGTTCCATTAACTACTGAAAAGATTTTCTAGATGGTATACGTCTATTAGGGTACTTCGCTCCGTACAGCCTTACTGCCAAAAGACAATTTTTTCCCGCCTTGCCCAGTATATAAACCAAATCAATTAATTCATTTTTAGGAAAATCCATAACTTCCAACACTTACTACAACAAATTAAACTATTTTTACTTGCTTAACAGACATGTCAAAATTTGATAATGCCTACATGTTTGTTTTGTCTTGGCAACTATGATGTTATAGCGTAAGTGTTTTAAAACAAGGGTAGAAATTGAAAAAATCAAAATAAATCGAAAACTATTAGAAATAGGTATATAACATACTTAATAAAAGTTGGAGGGTTTTATAAAATCTAATAATATATAGGGTGTGCCATTTAAAAAATTTGAGATTTTTCAATTTAAAATAGTCGAAATCCGTAAATTTATTTTGAACACCCTGTAGCATTTAACTCAAATTTCTTTACATATTTCTTTTTTTTTTCGTCTCTATAGAACGCTCTTACCAATTATGAGTATTCCACCTTCAGAAAAAATGGTGCTACTGGCAATTTTTTGCAAAACTTAAAACTAGTATTTTTTTAAAAAAAAATGAAATATCAGAAAAACTAGTCGGTTTAGGTATATGTAAGTGTTAATAAAAAAGTTATAAAATTTTACGCAGAATTTAAAAATAAATTAGAAAACAGGATGTTCTATTTAAAAAAACATATGTTATATCGGCCACACTTTTTTGAAGTACCCTGTATACTCAAAAATAATTTTAAAACTGTGCACCTTAACATTCTCTAAAACTGTTATATTTACTATTTTGTCGTCATTCCTGAAACAAATGAGATAATGAACTTTACTTTTTCGTTGACTCACCCTGTACTGTGTGGAATGATTTTGTGGTTATTAATTGTTACTTTTGCCGGTCTACTACATCCACTTGTTCTAATATTATTCTAAATATTTATTTCATCTACTACTATTTAGAAACTATAAGCTATTAAAACGGGGCTACTTGTCGTTTAAAAAGACAGTGATATGAATATTACCAATTTAAGTTAAAGACAAATTCCAATTTTTATTTCTGAAATAACCTAATCCCTAACTGTAATTTGTAAGCGGAAGCGAATTGAAAGTTGGTGAAATGGAAAATACTTAGTTAGTGTTCCGTACGGAACACTTATAAGATGACTTCGGTGTCTGTCTGTCCGTCTGTCTGTCCGCCTGTCTGTCTGTCTGTCTGTTCGTCTGTCTGTCCGTCTGTCTGTCCGTCTGTCTGTCCGTCTGTCTGTCCGTCTGCTTGTCCGTCCGTCCGTCCGTCTGTCCGTCTGTCTGTCCGTCTGTCTGTCCGTCTGTCTGTCAGTCTGTCTGTGCGTCTGTATGTCCGTCTGTCTCTTCGTCTGTCACACCCGATTTTCTCTGAAACTATTTGTCATAGAAAGTTGAAATTTGGAAATAATATAGGAATTGATGACCTCATCAGAGCCATGTAGTTTTGAAAGTTGATTTTTGACTTAAGGGGTTAGTTTTGGGGGGTGAAATCGGAAGTGAAAAAAAAAAATTTACTAGGTAATCGAGTGTGGTGTCAAATGAAAGCTTGCGAAAACACGAATAAAAAAAAATATATATATATATATATATATATATAATGTAATACTTGCGCGCACTTTTCTTTGTATTATTTTAAAAAAATCGCGAAAAATCGCTGTCCACTCGCCTTATTTCGAAAAGTACTTATCAAAAAATTTTGAAAAAATTCTGGAATATTCTCCACGGGGTGTAGATTGAACGAAAATTATCACGAGAGCATTACCTTTAATAATTTACTTGGTATATAACAAAAAACAAAAATTTCAAGGTAATTAATTTTCAGTAAAGATTGAAAACAAACTTTGTTGAAAACTCATTTGGGGTGTGTTTTGTGAAGTCACTGATCATTTTTATACCTCCGTTACCAAATTTTTTATTTTAAAAGCAATCAACGTACGGAACACTAATTGCGCAAGTTCAACTTGCACTCGACCGGTTATTTTTAATAAAGAATGACATAAAGGATAAAATCGATAACATGAAAATTCACTAGTCTAGAGATTTCATCAAATCTCTTCCATATATCTTTAATCCTCTATACTTCAAGGTAACGGAACTGCTATGTATGAAATGATTTTGTTGCTATCAGGAACATAAAGCTGGAAATAAAAAAATAGTACTTTTTCTACTCTCATTAATTAGGATCATACTTGATCACTGGTGTTTACACCGTCCAAAACGAACTTATGTGATGACGGTCATTTTGCCCACGGACCGAATATTAAAAACTCATAAATACGAAATTCTCAGTCCAATTTTAGGTTACCCCAAATTAATCCAACAATATTCTTTTTGAATTATGCATTTATTTATAAGCTCATAATGTCCTAAGCTCAAAATAATGCCAAAGCTAAACCTAAAAGTCCTTTGTTGGCAACGAGACCGGTCAAATGCCATTAATCGTCATTTAGGTTTTAATTATAGCTGTAGGAATTCCGGCTCAACCTTTATTTTAAAATATCAGAGCGCTGCGGCGGCATTTGATTATGTGTCCCAGTTTTGGTTTCATATCCCTCAGCATGCATAAATAATGAGAGATTAAATTGCTTAAAAAACAAATCAATCTTAATTTGACTTGTTTTTAATCTATTTGCATTTTCCATTTATTCAAAAGGATGATGTTCGTATGGTTATCATGAGAATATGGATGAATTTTATATGTAATAAATTATCCAAAGTTGTCCAGGAAAATATACTTTCAACGCTAGTGCGGTACAGCGTACGCGTTGCAAGGAAATCTCTAGATCACTACAAGCGTAGTGCATACCCAGAAGGAGCGTTTTATGCTGCTCTGAAACGCTGCAGGTTGTGCTTGTTAATTGCAAAGAGATGGTCTCCATTTAAAAACCTCCTCGAAGATGGTAAAACTTGAATGACAAATTAAACTGTATACGACAAGAGGGATGTTTAACAGAAGGTGGGCTTAAGATAGAAAAACAGATGATAAAAAATTTTTAACAGCTTTATTGCACAATATAATCTTCATTTCTCTCCGTGTTTTTTACATCTTTCATTTTATT
Organism: Pachyrhynchus sulphureomaculatus; assembly: GCA_019049505.1. NCBI lineage: Eukaryota > Metazoa > Arthropoda > Insecta > Coleoptera > Curculionidae > Pachyrhynchus > Pachyrhynchus sulphureomaculatus. The sequence goes on along the minus strand of CM032454.1, from coordinate 89,291,626 downwards.
TTTCGAGATCTCCAAAAAAATAACTTGGTGGATATTCGATAGTCAATCAAATGCAGAATTTGTTTAGGAGAAGAGCTTCAAATGGGGGAACATTATATCATTAGTTGTCGTATTTGACTCTCTGATCAAAAGTTATTGCGGAATATACAGCTTTCTAGTAAAAACTAATGCCCAACTTTCCATTTTTTTTTCTGTGCATGCGTCGTGATTCTACCAAGACCTATTTGTTTCCAAGTTAACATCTGGCAACATTATTAGCGATCACCAATATGGTTTTCGTAAACATAGATCAACAGGAGATTTTCTGACTTATGTAACACATGTTTGGAACAACGCAATTGAACACTTTGTAGAATTTCGAGCGGTTGCTCTTGACATATCCAAGGCATTCGACCGTGTTTGGCACGATGGACTATTGGCTAAGCTACGCTCTTATGATATGTCTGAAAAGTTCTGTTTGTGGCTCTCATGTTTCCTCAGTGAGCATTCTTTACGAGTGGCGGTCGACGGGTTTCTTTCTAACACCTTCTACTCTCTTTCTTATTTACATTAACGATCTGCTGGAAAAGACCGGAAATCCACTCTACAGCTTTGCAGATGACAGTAAACTTATTTCTTCATTCACTTTGAACTCTCGGACATCGGCTGCTCATGCGAGTGTCCGCAGACAGCGGGAAGTTGTTCAACTTAACAAAGACCTAGACTATGGAATACTGCTCCCATGTTTGGTGCTCCGCTCCCAAGCATACACTGCATTTGTTGGATTCTATTCAGAGAAGACCTGTTCGTCTGATTAGAGACCCGGAACTGACCGGCGGCCTTGATTCGCTGGAACATCGAAGAACGGTTGGCGACTTGAGCCTAATTCTATAAGTATTTCCATGGAAAGTGTTCAGAGGATGTAGCCCGTTTAATTCCTCCCAGTTAGAAATACACGTTGCTCTGATACTTTACATCCGTACGAGGTTCAGCTTGTTACTCCTCGTACAACGCTTTTCAAGCAGTCTTTTATATGGAGAACATCATCCTCCAGCCCAAGACTGTGTTCCCACCGAGTACAATTTACAGCGATTCAAGTGCAACGTAAACCGCTTTATCTTCTTCTAGAACAACGAAAAAACTATACCTAAGAGTTAAGGATAAAATCGTTACGGCCTCCTTGGTTACTGTCGCCCAAAGATAGAATTTGATTCAAATCTTTGTCGAGTTGAATACTTTATTATTGACTGCTAATATTTGCATGGACAGATGGAGTATCGCTATTTAAAGTAAATCAAGAAACAGGCGGGCTATTGTTAGCAAAACTATACATTGATTTTTTCTGCTTCCCAACAAGTTGTTGGTGTAAAAGAGAAAGGCAAGGAGACGGTCGACATCTGTCGGCGAAAATTTATCTACTTCCACTTGCAAAGAATGATCTCTGAGAAAAATCGAGAGTCAATAATCCAAGCCATTATGAGGGTATTTTTTAAAGTTATATACCTACCCATGAAAATGACGTTATACAAAAAATGTTTTATTGTCAAATTGCTGTTGATGTTATAAGTAATTTAACAAAATACGAGTTTGTTACATTTTGCAGTTTTTATCATTTTTTTTTTCCCCAAAAAATAAGTAATTTAGAATATTGCGAAGTGATAAAGTTTCTCAATAAACAGGGAAATAACGCAAAGTTATTCATAAAAGAATGTCCTAGGTATACAGCACTAACGGTCTATCTTATTTTGAAGTGAAGTTTTGTGTAAATAGTTTCGATGTGAGCCGCAGCCGCCAGATCAGGAATACCGGTTGAAACAAGAACTGAGGAAACTCTCAGGCTTGTTGAGGATTTGCTGCTATTAGATTGACGATTAAAGATCCCAGGGCCTGCTAAAGAAGCTTGAGTAACTGAAACTACAATTTTCAAGATTGAATATAGGGATCAAAAAGGTTTGTAAACGATTCCACCCCAAACTTCTTTCATTAGAAACTGATAAGGAAAGAAATTTCGTAAGAATAATTGGCCACTTTAGACAACGATGAGAGTTCCTCCTACGAAGCCGGAGTTGACGCAATAGGTTTATAAGGACTCTCCACCGTCAAAGAATGTGAACACAGTCATCTTCTTGACATCGATTTGATTAGTGTTATTTGCTCTTAAATTAATATTATTTAAAAACTAGAAGATCTGCATGTATTGGGTGAGTTAAATAATATTTATTATTTTTGCCTTAAATTGGGTTTCATAGTAACTGCTCTAGATTCTTCAATTTTTTGCCATTTTCTTTATTGATTTTCAAATAAGGCATAGCCTCTTACTTCTATTTATAAAAGTTGTTATTATATTATGTGAGAGTGCTTATTCTAACCTAACCTAAGCATTTAAACTGGTGGTCCTATACTAACTTAACCTAGGAGGAGGTTTTTTTTTATCATGATTATCTTGTCCTAACCTAACCTAGGACTTACGCCATCTTAACCTAAGACTTAGGCTAGCTTAACCTAAGATTTAGTGTTAACTTAGCCTAGGACTTATGATAACTTAGTTTAAGATTCTTCTTTCATAGTGGGTGGGGAAGGCCTATCGTCTTCATCGGAGAGAGGGTCTTAGGGTCTCGGAAATTGGCTACGGGTATATGGGGGGATTCGAAAGGCGTCCCTGATGGTTGCGTTGGGGTGCTAGGACGCCTTGTCCACAAACTTTGGGCTTTCCTTATAAGTGCGATTCTTGAACTTTATTTCTATTTAGGCACTCAAAAAATGTGTAATATTCTGTAATATGCATCTCGTTCTATGTTGGTATAATTATGATCAGATTGTGACCCAGCTATATGATAACAAGATTTGAAAAACGCATTTTAAAGAAGGCAATACAATGGAAAAGTTCATATCAGATTAAAATCATGACGAGGGTACTAGGCGCATTTCCAAAAATTAAAGTTTTCTGCTTGGTTATTATAATTCCATGAATGACGAAGTCCTACTATTCAAGTACATTCTAAACATATATTTTTGATAGCCGTTTTTAAACACATGTTTATTTTTTTGCCAAAGGAAAGTATTGTATTCATGAAAAGATACCCTTCGAAATTTTCACTTTTTTCACGTTTTGGAGTTCCTAGATCACGAAAAACATAGTTATTCATTTTCGTCGGTCTGTCGCTATGTCGACACGATAATTCTCAAACCAAATAACTTATTGATTCTAAATTTGGTACACATATGATATGCTGCTTATAGTAGATCTCGATAAATTTTGTGTGGCTTTAGTAGTATAATAACTTTTTCTATTTTTTTAACAAATAAATATTAGGCTTAATCAGTTATTATAAACCATATTAGAGGTTACAAGGCAGGGAAAAAAGGAGAGAAAGATTACCTTTTTATAAAATTAAAAAATAATTTAACAGAGGAAGATGATACAAGGTGAGGGTCGTTAAATACTATGTAATATGGTATTATGAAATTTTTTTTTTGGTTGAGCCAAATTCAAGCATATTATTAATATACATATTATACGAGGCTGGTTTGAAAAGTCCGTGCAAAAATAAAAACTACTTATGTGTTTGTGGTAAACCTTTTTTATTTTTCGACATAGTCTCCTTTTAGGCTTATACACTTCGTCCAACGATGTTCTAGTTTGTTGATCCCTTCCGAATAATAGGATTTGTCCAAGTCTGCAAAATATCCATTAGTGTCTGCAATCATCTCCTCGTTTGAATAAAATCTTTGTCCCGCCAGCCATTTCTTCAAATTGGGGAACAAATAGTAGTCCGAGGGAGCCAAGTCTGGAGAATAGGGGGGATGTGAAACGAGTTGGAATCCTATTTCCATTAATTTTGCGACCACAACTGCTGAGGTGTGTGCTGGTGCGTTGTCGTGATGGAAAAGGACTTTCTTGTGGGCCAATCGCGGGCGTTTTTGTTGCAGCTCGGTTTTCAAACGGTCCAATAACGATGAATAATATTCACCAGTAATAGTTTTACCCTTTTCCAGATAGTCAATGAGGATTATTCCTTGCGAATCCCAAAAGACAGTCGCCATAACCTTTCCGGCCGAAGGAACGGTCTTCGCCTTTTTTGGTGCAGATTCCCCCTTGGTAACCCATTGTTTAGATTGTTGTTTGGTCTCAGGAGTATAGTAATGTATCCATGTTGCATTCACAGTGACGAAACGACGCTTAAAGTCCTCCGGATTCTTCTGAAACAGCTGCAAACCATCCTTGCAACACTTCACACGATTCCGTTTTTGGTCAAGCGTCTTGCGGATAGCTTTCTCATGTCCAAATGTTTATGCAAAATATTATGTACCCGTTCAGTCGAGATGCCCACAGCACTAGCAATCTCACGCACCTTAACTCTTCTGTCATCCATCACCATATCATGGATTTGATCAATGATTTCTGGAGTCGTAACCTCCACAGACCGTCCAGAACGTTCAGCGTCACTTGTGCCCATATGGCCAGTCCGAAAATTTTGAAACCACTTATAAACTGTTCTAATCGAAGGTGCAGAGTCACCATAATGTTTATCGAGCTTCTCTTTAGTCTCCTGAGGCGTTTTGCCTTTCATAAAGTAATGTTTAATCACCACACGAAATTCTTTTTCGTCCATTTCTTGAAAATCACTCGACTTCCTTGATTCACACGAATGCCAAAACACAAAGAAATAGACCAATATGGCTGAAACTTGGTGTGCGTTCATTCAAGAGATGTTACTAACTAAACATGACCTGGATACGCGCCGGTGGTGCCATCTCTCGGACATTGCACGGACTTTCCAAACCAGCCTCGTAGAAGCGGATGGAGGAAGTGGTTAGAGGGGTTGTTTAGTATATCATATGTTATATGTACTTTTCAAGGTTTTCAGAGTCGACGAATCATAAATAATTAATTTTTTCAATACTTTCCATTTTATTATGGCAAAGAGGTTCACTAAATGATCAGTGATCTAACAAAATACACTCCAAAGGAGCTTGCAACAAAGTTTGTTTCTAATCTTTACTGAAAACTGATAAATTATTAAAGGTAATGCACTCGTGATAATTTTCGTTTAATCTACACCCCGTGGAGAATATTCCAGATTTTTCAAAATTTTTTGATCAGTACTTTTCGAGATAAGGGAGGGCGATTTTTCTTGATTTTTAAAAAATAAAGTGTGAGCAAGTATTACATTATATATAATATATATATATATATATATATATATATATATATATATATATATATATATATATATATATATATATACATAAGTATATATATAAATATATATATATATATATATATAAATATATATATATATATATATATATTTTACTCGTGTTTTCACAAGCTTTCATTTGACACCTAGTAAAATTTTTTTTCACTTCCGATATCACCCCCTAAAACTAACCCCTTAATATATATATATATATATATATATATATATATATATATATATATATATATATATATATATATATATATATATATATATATATATATATATATATATATATATGTATATATATATATATATATATATATATATATATATATATATATATATATATATATATATATGTATATATATATATATATATATATATATATATATATATATATATATATGTATATATATGTATATATATATATATATATATGTATATATATATATATATATATATACGAGGCATGTTTTTTTTTTTAAGTAAGTACCGTTTTGGAATTAAAAAAAGACGTGCAAAGATATCGCTATAATTTTATTTTTACATGAAAGCCTGTACCTTAATCTACTTTTCTACATAATTTCCGTGAATATTGAGGCACTTGTCATAACGTGGCACCAGTTTTTGAATACCCTCCTCATAAAATTCTGCCGCCTGACTTGTTAACCACTGTATCACAAATGTTTTGAATATTGAGGAAAGCAGTCGCACAATGATGAAATTGTAAAGCGTCTGTTTTCTCTCACCTTTTCGTCCACTTTCTGCACCAAATCTTCATTAACGACCGAAGGACGCCCACTCCGTTCTTCATCATGCACATTTGTGCGGCCATCTTTAAATGCTCTCACCCATTTCCTTACCATTCCATCACTCATAATGTTTTGTCCGTAAACTTCACAGATCTCACGATGAATATCGATCGGTTTTTACGCCTTTAGCACTAAGAAATCGTATAACAGCCCGTACTTCACAATCGGCGGGACTCACGATTGTCGGAGGCATCTTAAACACTCAGTAAACAACGTATACAATGAAGAATCAGACTGTAATGGCGTCAGTGCGTAGACATGAGATGTAGGTTACCAGCGCGCATGCGCAGAACGCCGACCGTATCGCTGCGGCGGCGGAATCGCAAAACGGTACTTACTTAAAAAACATGCCTCGTATATATATATATATATATATATATATATATATATATATGTATATATATATAAATATATATATATATATATATATATATATATATATATATATATATATATATATATATATATATATATATATATATATACAGACAGACACCGAAGTCATCTTATAAGTGTTCCGTACGGAACACTAAAAAAGGCTTCTCTGTCGCCTTAATTGTAACATTCGTAAGTAAATACACTTTGCTTTTTGTATTCTTCTTAGACTAAAGCAAATTAATAATATGTCGCAATTACCTCCTTCCTAATTCTTCTTAGAAAAAGCGTATATACGAAGGCTGTGCTGTACATTCACTATTTCTTTTTAGAGTATCATAATCTGTAGAATTTTTTACCTTTGTTTCTTTGTATGTTCTGCATCACTCAAAATCGACTAAACGGATTTTTCTGAAATTTTAAGCTAATTGAGCTAACGAAAAAAACTAAAGGATTAGAATCTGTGCCACATTTTCCATTGTCACTAAAACTGTATTCAAGATGTATTGCAAAAGAAGAATTTTTATTGGACAGATTTAAAAAATTCCCTAACATTATGTTCACTGATTTTTTATTGTGAATTAGACGAATACTTGTTAACCCTATTTTTGGGTCTTTGATGATTATTTTCAGCAATACGCTTTTATTAGACGTGATACCCCGTTTTAAGCAACCGTTCTATATATAGATACAGAATTCCTTGAACTTGGTACACAAGTGCTGGATTTTTATTACATGCTGTGCTAGAATACAAGGGCAATAATCAAAACAAATTAGCGTTACATTAAGTAAATTAGTCAACATCAAATAGGTGAAAAGATAAAAGTGCGCAGACATAGAGCAAATATGAGAGTTGTACACGTGACCGTGTTGTGCTATAGTTTCGATTAAATAATTGGCTAGATAATGGAAAATAGGTGACCATGAGTAAGTTACTAGCAAAACAGAACATCTAAAATATTACACAGCAACAAATTTCTAACTTTCTCTATTGAGGGTATCTAACTTCATGTAAAGTATTTTTGAAGATAAATAATAAAAATAAAATAAACTTTTGTGGTATTTTAAAGTTACATAAAAGAGTATTATTATGGTAAATGTAATTAAATTAAAAAGTCACATACTCACACAAAAATATTTTGGTTATACAATAACTTACAATGAATATAAAACTTTCTTATTTTTTTTTTTGCTTGCTTTAGTGACAAAAATTATAAAATAAAGTTAAAAAATAGACCATATTTTATTTTCCGCGGGTATTTAAATAATTATATTTATTAAACAAAAAAATATATCTTTTAGCTAACTTAACCATAAATTATTTATTGTATAAACCGCTGGCCACAAAAATAATGTACTAAAATATAAATTCTGTATGTTATGATGTTAAATGGGTGCGTAGAAAACTTTTTGGATTTTCTGACAAAAGTTAAATTTGTTTTTAATATTAAATAGGGGTGGAATATATTCACAAACTTTTTGTTTGAACTTCAGCCGTCAGGCGATATACAAATTCCATAAGTGGTTTTCGGATTATTTCTTTACTTTCCATAATTTCTAAAATCCTAGAACATGCAGTATTTAATCAAATGATAGAATGTTTTAACAAACATAATATTTTACCTAGTAAAAAAAATAGCTTTTCAGTACAGTAACCTTTCTCTTTAAACTTAAGTGGTAAGGCCACTCCAGGTCTCAGGAAAAAAGACTAATTTCGGTAATTTTTTTCAAAAGTATAATGAAATCTGTCCAAAATGTATTTGAAGTACTTTATTAAACGAATATTTAGGTGTACAAAAGTATTTTTTTTAATCTTTTTAATTCAAAATGGCTGCTTCAGCTTCCAAGATGAAAAGGCGCCTTTTATGTGAGGTCTGAAACGGGCGAAATGATTGCTACAGTAGATTTTAACCTAGAACAAAAAATCAAAAAAATAGTCATTAATATGTGCCAAGAACTAGTGAATAACATACGGACTTTGGAATAAGTTGTAAACTTCCTTTTTTTATAAACAATTTTGAGTGAAAAATGAACATTTTTTTTTCAAATGTGCATTATTTTTCGAAAAAACGATATTTTGAAACTTCCGTACGTTACCCACTGGTTTTTGACATATATTACGAAAATTTTTTGGTGCCTTGTCGTTTTGGATTCTGAAGCGGCCATTTTGAATTAAAAAGATTGTTTTATCTAGTTTTGTATACTTAAATATTTGTTTAATAAAGTAATTCAAATAAATTTTCGATTGCTTTTATTATATTCTTGAAAAAAATTCCCGAAATTAGCCTTTTTTCCTGGGATCTGGAATGGCCTTACACCTTAAGGATGATATAATGAATAAATGGGTTTTGCCACTAACATAATTTTTCTTGATCTAGCTTTTTATTTATTGAACCACGACATGTTACTTGCTCAATATATATTAGATTTATTGGTGAGTAAGAAGAAGTATCATAATTATTAATCTAATATATTTTTGAATTTTATCTCTCTACGAAATATGAGAATGGCCTCTACTGACAGTACTCCAATTATCCATAATAGCGTTCTGAGACAAAATTTATGTTTAATCAATGATATCTGTCTACTGTCTCCAATATTGGAAATGGTTGTTGTATAAAAATAAATAAAACAAAATCTAATTTACTTCTAATCACCCCTAAAACGTTAAAAGTCAAAAATAAAAAATGACCTTAAAGTTACTTTAGTAGTAAATATACATTATTAAGAAAAAATTTAAAAATTTCTATTAGTATTTAAAGTTTAATAAATATACGAAAAACCAATTAAAAAATCATATTCAAATTTTAAATAAATTTAAAAATTACTTTCATGCTGAAACAAAACTTAAAATCGTAAATTCGATTTGTTTATCTGGTTCATATTTCTGTAAATATTATTTACCATAAAACATTAGGTGTAATAATTAATAAATTCTGCACGTTCTGCTTAGCATCTGGGTCAGATTTTCAAAAGGGCTAAAAATATAATCACATATCACAAAAATATGAACAATTAAATCCTAACAGATCCGTGACTATATCCATTACTCAGTGTTGTTTGCTGGCTTACAGTCAACCATTGACCAGTAAACTTCGATAAAGCCAAAAGAGACTTTTGCGAAAAGTCTGAGATTTTCTATTCAAAACAACAGCGATAAACGGTTGTTTTGTCGGAATTACGAGGAAACATTTATCCTTTCTTGAATCTACTAGCAGACTTCAGCGGGCTTTTTCAGTTTCAAAAATATAAATTTCCGGAACACATCCAGCCCTTAGTGATGGTTAGATGTGGAACTCTGTTTCCATCTAAAGTGTAAATTAACCAGGCACCCCTTTGATAAACTGTGTACGTTATATATATATATATATATATATATATATATATATATATATATATATATATATATATATATATATATATATATATATATATATATACATATATATATAATATATATATATATATATATATATATATATATATATATATATATATATATATATATATATATATATATATATATATATATATATATACATATATATACATATATATATATAATATATATATATATATATATATATATATATATATATATATATATTATATATATATATAGCCTGTTCTGATCCTGATTTTTGCCGTTTTAAGTGGGCAATATAAAAAATTCTGACCTTTTGTAAGGTTGCAGAGATGGATTTAAGAATTCTATTCATTAATGCAAACAAATAAAATTATAAGTGTTTTTGGAGATGTTTATTTATAGATGCATGTAAAAACAAACGGATAAGAAGTACAAATATACAGTTTGAATGAATGGGGTTTACAAGAGGGGACATATTGTATAAATAAAAATATATTTTAATCTAAGCATAATTCGGTTTCACTATCACTGTCATCAGCTGAGGTAATTATCAGTGGTTTTATATTATTTACATAAATATATGAATCGCCATCTTTAACAACGTGCTGAATGGAATTCTTCCAGCTTTCACAAGGTATATCATTCATAACTTTTTTTACTAATTCAACCACTGACACGCTTAAAGCAGGAGAAACATTTTGTGCCCTTATTTTTGATTTAACTTGGTACCAAATATGTTCAATTGGATTCAACACACAATTATACGGAGAAAGTCGCTAAACACTGTGTCTCATTTTCTCAGCCTACTATCACAAACATATTTCTTTTCCAATTTATAGTCTTTCAAAACTTCCAAAAGATCACTTTTTTTATAACCAAAGTCAAAAGAAATGTCATTTTCTAACATATATTCCTGTATTTCCGATTTGGTGTTGGCATTAGGAACCTTATTTAGTAGGCTACTATGGTAACTTGCATTGTCCATAACTATAACACTCTGTTCGAGAACATTTGGCAAAAGGTAATTTTGAAACCAATTTTTAAAAAGTTCTGAGGTCGTGTCTTCGTGATAGTCTAAACTAGAATCTTTTATGTTTTTTGCAGATAATAGTAGACAATTTGAAACCCAGCCCTTTTCAGATCCAGCATGCAAAATGGTTATTCTTTTACCTTTATTTGAAAGTGCGTTAGTCTGACATTTTGTACTGCTGTCAACCCACCCTTTTTGCACAGTGTCATGGGTATCGAACCATGTTTCGTCAAGGTAAATTATTGGCCAATTCTCTGATCGATACTTTTTAATTTCTTGTAAATAAGTATGTCGCAAGATTCGCGATCTTTGTGATGCCATCACTACTTACCTTTTGTTGATTTTTCGGAACGTGAATTCCATTCTTAAGAGAATTCTGTGAAGGGTTGATCGGCCTCAATGTATATTTGTTTAGCGTCAAGTGATAAATGTTTTCTCTTGCGATAGCCACTATTGCTATTTTCCCACATAATTAAAATAGAACCATTACGTTATAAGTTGTAAGTAAAACTAAAAATAAAAATAATAAAAAATATCTTTGGAATCGGAATGGGGACCTGTCGTCATTAGGCCTATATTATCAAATACTTAAAGGGCTCCAAACCGGGTTGCCAGGTAGTAGATATATAGGTAAAAATAGATCCAATATGATTGCAGGTGCAAGTGAGGGCGGTATATAAAGCTGGTAAAATAAAAATACGTTTGTCGTAATACCTGGGAAACTATGCACAAAACCTTAATAAGGTCGTTTATTGCCCCACTGAAAAAGCAAGAAGGCAGGATCTTATATCTGGGGATTTATTATATATATATATATATATATATATATATATATATATATATATATATATTTATATTATATATATATATGTATATTTATATATATATATATATATATATATATATATATATATATATATATATATATATATATATATGTATATATATATATATATATATATATATATATATATATATATATATATATATATATATATATATATATATATATATATATATATATATATATATATATATATATATATATATATATATATATATATATATATATATATATATATATATATATATATATATATATATATATATATATATATATATATATATATATATATATATATGTATATATATTTATATATATATATATATATATATATATGTATATATATTATATATATATATATATATATATATATATATATATATATTATATATTACTTATATATATATATATATATATATATATATATATATATATATATATATATATTATATATATATATATATATATATATATATATATATATATATATATATATATATATATATATTTATATAGTAATAAAACTGAAAAGACAACTTACATGAGAGGTGTGATATAAATATAACAAAAATGGCCATAAAAACAATTACATAAATGCGACTAACAGTTAAGTAAATCTTACACCAAACACTAAGATATTAATTCAGTAAAAAGGCATTTACAAAAGGGATGCCATTAAAAACCTTGGATGCTATTATCAATTACAAATTAATTCAATTTTAATTAACCACCAGTGGCTTGCAATTTGTATGACACATTTGACACAACACTGACAGAAAACAGCCATCTCACAGAAGTAAAGGATCATTATACCTAGAGGGCCAAAGCCCATCGAAATACAACCAGGACAGGCTTTAGTACGAAATATATATATATATATATATATATATATATATATATATATATATATATATATATATATATATATATATATGTATATAGATATATATATATTATATATATATATATATATATATATATATATATATATTATGAAATTGAAAAGTCAATAAAATGGGAAAAAAGTAGAAGTTTAAGTCCGGTAAGGAGATTAGGATAATGTGGCGAGCTGGAATTTAGAATAGATAAAAAAGTTTGGAGAAGGACCAAATGATGAACAAAACATTCCAAACGTTGATAATTAGCTACCATAGTTAGTGAGAAAAGAGGATCAAAAAGGCCAACCGGTAATTAGTAGAGTGGCGGAACGGGGCAACAAATGGTGAAATGTAGAGATTAAAAAGAAGAAAATGAAAGAATTATGCAACAGATGACATCCCAGAGGTATCATGTTGAGGTGACAAATCGCATGAAAGGAGAAAGCTATATATGTTACTCAAGCCATCAAGGTCCGTTCTTTTGTTAATGTTATTAGGGTACTTATTAATGTAACACATTTCAAGAAATTCTCTTTTAGAAAGATGTTTTGAGGAATGGGGAATTAAAATTGAAAGAATGTCCATTATCGACGGAGTGGCTTGCCAATGCGCACCTATGTGGATAACACCTGGTATCACTTTTATGTAATGCAATGCGATGATTAAGGGACTGCGAAGTCTGTCCAATATAAAACTGAAGGACAACCACGACAGGGGATTAGGTACACCACATCTGACATGAAGGGAACGGATAGAGAAGCCTTCAACTTACTGAAAATATATCTGTCCTTAAGGAAATAATATTTTGACATTAGGAATAGCACGCAGAATATGAACCAGCTTATTAGTAAGACCAAGAATAAAGGGCAAAGAGAGTAACAAGAAATTTGTATCAATATGACCAACAGGGGGTGTGGGTATAGGGGGAGGGGTGGAGAGGGTGCAGATGAAGGAGGAGGTTCTGGTAATATATGATTGGTATGAAAGAGCTTGTTAACTTCAACTTTGGTCCTGAGTAGGAGCTTCTTGCTGTATCCATTCTCCATGAAGAGACTTGTGAGCAATGTGTGTGCTCGATGTTGATAGTCTGGGTGTGCTATACTTCTTATTCTTTTATAAAAACCCTTTATGACATTGTCTTTCACCCTCCAATCATGGTCGGAATTGGCATGAATATATCTGCCAGAGGAAGTTGGTTTTCTACACCAATCAAGTCTGATGATATTGTCGTCGCCCCTGACGACGAAGAAATCCTTCAAGTTCTCAATTCTTTTTGATCCGCACCTACAGTTCACTATAGAAGAGGAGTCCAACAATGCTGTTCCTTTCCTGGACACCAAAGTTTTTTATTTTTAGTTTTACTTACAACTTACAACGTAATGGTTCTATTTTAAATATGTGGCGTCCGTGGGAAAATAGCAATAGTGGCTATCGCAAGAGAAAACATTTATTACTTGACGGAAAGATTTTCAAATGCATCATGTAGACCATTGTGAAAAAGACGTTATCAGGAGATAAATATATTCTATGTATGAAGAGCAGTTGGCGCCGACACTAGACAAAAATAAAATTAAGACTGTTGCAGGAAGGGACCTATACTATACATTGTGGCCGATCAACCCTTCACAGAATTCTCTTAAGAATGGGATTCATGTTCCGAAAAATCAACAAAAGGCAAGTAGTGATGGAATCACAAAGATTACGAATCTTGCGACATACTTCTATACAAGAAATTAAAAAGTATATGTATATATGTATATATATGTTATATATATATATATATATATATATATATATATATATATATATATATATATATATATACATATATATATATTATATATATATATATATATATATATATATATATAAATATATATATATATATATATATATATATATATATATATATATATATATATATATATATATATACATATATAATAGTTAAAGTTTTATCTTTTTATTTTCGGGAAATCGGTCAATAAGAAGAAACTCATTTGTTGTTAAATTCTATATTTCGTTGGTAATTTCCAACTTCATCAGGAATGTAAAAACTGAAAGTAGAAGAAAAAAAAACTGTATGTACTAAACATGAATAAATAAAGGAGGCTCACCAACACAGAGTATTACAAAATCAAAGGTGATGGGAACATTCGCCACACACTACTAACAATTAAAAACACAAACAACATGACAAGGAACAATATAAAACCTTCTGTCCCGATCACTATAATTTAACTGATAATTATGAAGGTAATTTGTTTGAACAGTGGTTTGACTGTGTGAGTAGTAGTATCCTATGCCTAATTCTTAATAGCCTATCAGATTATACTGTAAATCTACAAACTTAAAATGTTACAATAGATATTGCTTATGTTATTATTATCCGTTTTATAATTAATTGTCTTATCATCCCTAATAATATGGCACATCTCAAGGAATAACCGTTTATTATATACGTTCTCAACTTCAAGTATCTTAGTATTCGTGTAGTCAAAAACATGTCCCGTATTCAAATGGTGACACGCCACAGCACACAAGTGTTTTTTCCCAATCACGCAATCACTCATGTGCTGTGTAAGCCGATCTTTCAACCATTGAGAGGTCTGTCCTATATAAACACCTTCACAACCCAGACATGACAATCTATAAACAATACTACTATTGAACATCAGAGGGGTTCTTTGTTTGGTCTTGGTAAACAACTTGCCATTACATAAATAATTGGTCTCTATCTTCAATTTGAAAACTTGTTGAAAATCTTGACTATCCTATCAGTTAGGTTCGGAACAGATTGCAACCTAACATACTTCACTTCAAGATTGTTATCATTCAAAGTACCGTCATAAAATGTAGAAATAAAAATGATTTTTTTCAGTGTACGTTTTGGGTAACCATTGTTGACGAAAATCTTATAGAGTTTGTTTAGATTAGTTTGAAGGAACCTATCATCAATTATATGAGTTATTCTATTCTTCATGGCAAGAACTGTATTATATTTTTGACTCGTCGAATGATTTGACGAAAAGTTCAGATATCTATTGGTTGCTGTGGGTTTTTGGTACCAATCTAATATAATTCTATTCTGTCTATCTCTAATAACCTTGGTGTCAAGAAAGGAAACACCTGAATCACGTTCTATTTCAATAGTGAACTGTAATCTATCATGAAATGAATTAAACATATCCAACACAAGTTGAGCTGAACCACCCGGAATGGAGCAAATGATGTCATCAACATACTTACATTTGAATGGGACTTCAAATGGTAATTTAGGTAATACACAAAGTAATAATCGGTCCAACACAATGGTGGCTAGAATAGGGCTAATGGGGGATCCCATTGGTGTGCCGAAAATCTGACGATAATACTTACTTGTACTATGTACGTTGGAAAAATGAATGTAATTAGTTTTATAAAATTATTTTTTGATATAGTGGTATATTCAGCTAGCTGATCCCAATCACTACTAATAACATCAATCACTAACTCCAAAGGTATATTAGTAAACAAGAACACAACATCCAGCGATACAAGAACATAGTTAGTTGGTAGCTGTAAGCCATGTATTACATTTACAAAAAGAAAAGGTGTCATTGATATTAAAAACTGTGTTATCTTTAAATGCGCATCTCAAAATATTGGATAGAAATTTAGAGATATTGTATGCACCTTAGGCAAACAGTACAACTTTGGCCAAGTTGAATTGTAAATAGTAAGATTCCTGGCTTCTTGTTCAGTCAATTGCTTGCAGTTTAGTATGGTTTTAATCAGACAGTTGTAATTACTTTGTACAGTGGTAGTAGGGTCACGGTGTAGTTGGACATAAGTAGTTTCATCACTTAACAGAATTTCAGTTTTTTTAATATATTCCGTTCTGTCCATCGCCACTGTACATCCTCCTTTATCCGCTTGTAATATGTATACTTCTGGATGGTTCCTTAAAAATTTGTTGGTTTTTTTAAAAGTATAATTAAGTTGAGGAATTTTTATACGTGTCGTGCCATATAGGTAATTAGTTAAAATATTAGCTGTCTTTGATCTGAGTAAATCTCTCTCTTCATTAGGTACAAGTTCGATGATATTTTTCTACCTCTGCTAAGAAGTAATCAGATTTAAAATCGTTCTTTTCAGTTTCTATACTAAATTTGGGACCAAGGGAAAAAAAGTCCGATATTTTTTTGGGAAAAATCGTGTTGGAAAGATTTCTAAACCAGCCCTGGTTATCCAGAAACATCACGGGATTAGTTGATTTAGTTAAATTTTTTTAAATTTAACAATATTATTGCGTTTAACCATATCAAACACTTTATTATAATTTTTCCCTTATCTCTGACAATAGCTATCAAAAACATTAACAGGGATAAGACCTCTCAATCTATTTTGTATTAATTTTAACCGTGATTAAATCTGATCACTTCTTAGCAGAGGTAGAAAATATCATCGAGCTTGTACCTAATGAACAACTTAATTATACTTTTAAAAAAAACCAAAAAATTTTTAAGGAACCATCCAGAAGTATACATATTACAAGCGGATAAAGGAGGATGTACAGTGGCGATGGACAGAACGGAATATATTGAAAAAACTGAAATTCTGTTAAGTGATGAAACTACTTATGTCCAACTACACCGTGACCCTACTACCACTGTACAAAGTAATTACAACTGTCTGATTAAAACCATACTAAACTGCAAGCAATTGACTGACTATTTACAATTCAACTTGCCCAAAGTTGTACTGTTTGCCTAAGGTGCATAAACCAGGTAACCCACTTAGACCTATTGTTAGTTCTGTCAATGCCACTACATACAATATCTCTAAATTTCTATCCAATATTTTAAGCTGCGCATTTAAAGATAACACAGTTTTTAATATCAAGGGCACCTTTTCTTTTGTAAATGCAATACATGGCTTACAGCTACCAACTAACTGTGTTCTTGTATCGCTGGATGTTGTGTCCTTGTTTACTAATATACCTTTGGAGTTAGTGATTGATGTTATTAGTAGTGATTGGGATCAGCTAGCTGAATATAACACTATATATCAAAAAATAATTTTATAAATCTAATTACATTCATTTTTCCAGTATACATATTTCGGTTTTAATGATAAGTATTATCGTCAGATTTTCGGTACACCAATGGGATCCCCCATTAGCCCTATTCTGGCCACCATTGTGTTGGACCAGTTATTACTTTGTGTATTACCTAAATTACCATTTTAAGTCCCATTCATATATAAGTATGTCGATGACATCATTTGCTCCATTCCGGGTGGTTCAGCTCAACTTGTGTTGGATATGTTTAATTCATTTCATGATAGATTATAGCTCACTATTGAAATAGAACGTGATTCAGGTGTTTCCTTTCTTGATACCAAGGTTATTAGAGATAGATAGAACAGAATTATATTAGATTGGTACCAAAAACCCACAGCAACCAATAGATATCTGAACTTTTCTTTAAATTATTCGACGAGTCAAAAATATATTACAGTTCTTGCCATGAAGAATAGAATAACTCATATAAGTGATGATAGGTTCCTTCAAACTAATCTAAACAAACTCTATAAGATTTTCGTCAACAATGGTTACCCAAAACGTACACTGAAAAAAATAATTTTTAATTCTACATTTTATGACTGTCCTTTGGATGATAACAATCTTGAAGTGAAGTATGTTAGGTTGCAATCTGTTCCGAACCTAACTGATAGGATAGTCAAGATTTTCAACAAGTTTTCAAAATTGAAGATAGTTAAGACCAATTATTTATGTAATGGCAAGTTGTTTACCAAGACCAAACAAAGAACCCCTCTGATGTTCAATAGTAGTGTTGTTTATAGATTGCCATGTCTGGGTTGTGAAGGTGTTTATATAGGACAGACCTCTCAATGGTTGAAAAATCGGCTGACACAGCACAGGAGTGATTGCGTGATTGGGAAAAAAACTCGTGTGCTGTGGCGTGTCACCATTTGAATACGAGACATGTTTTTGACTACGCGAATACTAAGATACTTGAAGTTGAGAACGTATATAATAAACGGTTATTCCTTGAGATGTGCCATGTTATTAGGGATGATAAGGCAATTAATTATAAAATGGATATTAATAACATAAGCAATATACATTGTAACATTTTTAAGTTTGTAGATTTACAGTATAATCTGATAGGCTATTAAGAATTAGGCATAGGATACTACTACTCACACAGTCAAACTACTGTTCAGACAAATTACCTTCATAATTATCAGTTAAATTATAGTGAACGGGACAGAAGGTTTTATATTGTTCCTTGTCATGTTGTTTATGTCTTTAATTGTTGTAGTGTGTGGCGAATGTTAACATCACCTTTGATTTTGTAATACTCTGTGTTGGTGAGTCTCCTTTGTTTATTCTTGTTTAGTACATACAGATTTTTTTTCTTCTACTTTCAGTTTTTTACATTCCTGATGAGGTTGGAAATTACCAACGAAATATAGAATTTAACAACAAATGAGTTTCCTCTTATTGACCAATTTCTCGAAAATAAAAAGATAAAACTTTAACTATTTTTACAATAACTATGGTCGTTATCAACGAGAACTAAAATAATTTATATATATATATATATATATATATATATATATATATATATATATATATATATATATATATATATATACATATATATATATATATATATATATATATATATATATATATATATATATACCAGGTGTATGCATAAGTTTTTGCCCGTTTCACTAAGAGATGGCACCAGCGAACAGTACGTAGTGTATGAATTTGATAGATACGTCAGTTTATTCGTCTGACATTAACCTAACCAACATACACAAGTTGAGTCCGCCAAACATTAGCGTCTGTATTGTATCGTTCAGTGATCATGTCTACTTTTGTGCCTGAAAAAT
>CM032454.1:89228983-89272124 GCA_019049505.1 Pachyrhynchus sulphureomaculatus | reverse complement strand
CTATTTATATTTCTAATATAAAACAAGAGTATACATTCAGTCGCCGATTAACGCCCACCTCCCTTTTTAGCAGAATATTCTTTCAAGTGAACAACATTTTTACCTATAATTGTGTTTTAATGTTTTAAAAGTTAAAAAACACCTAAAATTCGATTTTATTGAAACTATGCATTTAATATAATTATAATTATATATATTTATATATATATATATATATATTTTATATATATATATATATATATATATATATATGTATATATATATATATATATATATATATATATTATATATAAATATATATAAAAAATATATAAATATATATATATATATATAATTATTACTAAAAATCTCAGAAATCTCAACACATTTATAGGCATTGAAGGCAAGAACAAGGGTTTATAGATGAAACATGTATGAAACGTATGGTTTGCAGTGTAATCATAAAACTGGAGGATTAAAGAGAGTTTCTACTTTATTGGATAGGAAATAGGAAGTTTATTAAAATTCCTAAAAAAGCAACCCTCAAGACAAATGGTACCATTTGTTGTAAATATAAACTAATATTCAGGGTTCTCCTTTATATTTACAGACAATGTACAGCAAAAATTAAAAGAATAGAGAAAAACTGAAAGAATTTTGGCAATGATTCTTTAAAAAAAACAACAAAATAACATTGTGTAAATGTACGCCCCGTTTCAATATGAATGATATAAAAACATCACTCTCTTATTTGTTTCAATAATTTACTGTTTGTGCATATTAGGTCATATTTTTAAAATATGAAAAATCAAAATTCGCAAAAATTTTCAAATGTTCGAGTTAAAAAATAACTAGAATGCTTTAAAAAATTATGTCATTTGTCATGTTTTTTAGACATAATCTTTACAATACAAGATCACTGAATACATGATAGTGCAAGTGTTATTATTATAATTTCCTTTCTTAGAGTTACTTCATTTTTGCACTGGCCCTGTGTTTTGTTAATGTTATCATCATTAGTGGTGACGATAGACTCAATTAATCATCTCTTTTGATGTTGGAAACTTGGTTAACAAAACACCCGTTGAGTGCAATAATAAAGTGTTTTAGTGTAAAAGTGATAAACTATTTGTCTTTGTGTCAAAGATTTAAAAATCCCAATGTAGTTACCGTAAGTCAGTAAAAAAGAGTTTTATATTTATATTTTTTTATTTTATGACTATACGATATCTATGAATTATAAACTGGTTGTTCATTTAATTTCATACTAGATATCCAACTAGGTTACGTAACTTGTAACTATTGAAACCACACGTCTCTTTTCCAGCTTTAGATATATCTTTAAAAATACAATTACATTTACCGTTGTATTTTCATTACTTTCTTGCTTAAACATGCAAAAATTGCTTTTTAGAAACTCGTAATATCTAGATACGGTAAGGTTATTCGGGAGGTATCCAATAGAAAATGTTGCATTTATATTCAAAATACGCTTGCTTTATCTTGCCTAAGAGCCGAAAAGTGATATTTACATTAATCCTAGTTCTTTTAAAAAAAATCTAAGTATGCCTTAAAACTTGCTACTTAGTAATCTGTACGATATATTTAGTGGGTTTTGTTGTCTTCTTTTAAACCCCAATTTTTCGGAAATTTATACAGACAGAAGAAAAATCCACCAGTATGTCGTGAGGATATTTCCGCTGATTTTGAAAAAAAACGAGCCAAAAGGAAATCACTGGGTGATTCGATACTTACAAGAAAACATAAAACAACATTAATAGGATATGAAAAGAATATGTCTCAGCAAGCAAAACTGAACTGATAATAGGAGGCCGACAGCTGTATACGAATGCGTAACAACAAGGTTATGATAGTAAGCAGGAAGCTAAAAATAGATATAGTAGTTGCTCGGAACACTTTAGCTAAATAAAATATCTACTTATTACATTTCGAATAGGCTTACAAAGGGCAAATACTAAGCAACAGCTTATTTACATCGTAAAACATTGGAAAGTATCATACTTGGGTCATAAATTGCGATGTTTTAGATTCCTATGCGCTAAATCAGCGCACTTCACTACAAAGAAGAAGAAGAAAGCATTTAAAGTAATCAGAAAACGTCGATAACATTTTTTGTGGCTTTTAAAAATGATTTTTGCCTTACAATTATATTTATATAAGTAAAAAAACTTTCTCTTTTGAAAATTATTAAGACTTGAGTTGGTCCCTTCTAACACCTATTATTTTAAAAAGTACTATTTAATACAAAAAGGAAAAATATTTTCGTATATTGAAATATGAATTAATTTTAATAAAGATTGGTTTACGCCACTGAAAACGATTACTTTAAAGTTACATCCATTTAGATTCTTTTGTCATAAATTCAATTCTGATTGCTCCGTTGAACATTTATTGACGAATTACGTTTTCTAATATCTAAACTAGAAATTTGCTGCGATTTGCTAAAATAATAAAACTGGAAGTTACATGTTGGATATAAAAAAATGGAATGTCTCCTACAGATATTTTCAATAATATGTATTACTTATACTAAAACATCAAAAATTTATGTTGACAACAGCAAAGTCAGAAACTGTAAATAGCTTATGAAAATTTCCATATGAAAAATATTGTTATTAATATTGAACCATTACTTGGGACTACCTGCAATTCTAACCTGTGTCCATTTTTGAAATAACGCTGTTAAAGATTTTGGACCGATTTTACTTATTAATGTTTCAATAATTTTCTTTCACGTTTATCAGAGCACTAAAAATATGTTATAAAAACATGTTTTTAAAAATTTTAATACTAAATTTATATTATATATATATATATATATATATATATATATATATATTATATATATATATATATATATATAAATATATATATATATATATATATATACAGTCCCTGGCCAAATTATTAGACGCACTGTATTTTTTTAGTAATTTTATGTTTCTTAAGAGTTTTTATGCAATAATGGTATATTTAAACTACAATATTATTGATTTTTATTTAAAAGAATTGTTGTAGACTACATATTTGTATTTATTTTTTAACATATGGCAAAAATGAAAAAAACCCACTGTGTTGACAAAGTGATACATGAACGTAAACAAGTACAAACCTGTATCAGTCGCGATCGGAATCGAGTCAGGTACGGACGTGTTTCTGTGGCTTTATGGACTGTGATTGTTTGTTTTTAACAGTTTTTATACTACTCAGTTATTAGTTTATTTTGTATGCAGTGTTTTTTTTTAAAAAAAGTAATTGGACTATTTTCATTATGGGTAGAAAAGGCGATCTTTCACCACGTAAAAAAGCTGAAGTGAAGGCCCTTGTGATTGCGAAAACATTTACAAACCGAGAAATATCACGAAGATTGGAGGTTTCTGAAGCTAGTGTACGACGCATAAAAAAGAAAATTGAGTCAGGGAAGGAATTAAGCCCGAAAAGAAAGAAAAGATGCGGTAGAAAACCAATTTTCACTCCACGGTCAGAGAGATGTTTGAAGAAAATTTGTGTAGAAAAACAGATTTGCTACCACAAAGGTAATAAAATCACAACTCCAGGATGCTAGCGTAAATGCTTCTGAGCGCACTGTTCGAAGAAAATTGAAAGAATTAGATTTTAAGGCCTGTCGCCCCGCCCAGGAAGCCCAAGTTAACAGCTGCAATGAAAGCAAAGCGCCTGAAGTGGGCCAAACAATGGCAAGACAAAGATGTGGACTTCTGGAGATCGGTAAGATACAGCAATTTAATCAATAATTGATACATTATTATCATTTTCAGTTAAATAAAGCAAATAAACATGGAAGTTTATATATTTTTCCTATTTTTGACAGGTCTGCTTCAGTGACGAAAGCACATTCGAAATTTTGCAGAATAAAGCTCAGTATGTGCGTCGTCGTCATGGAGAAAAGTTTCATCCTGATTGTGTCGTCCCGACGGTTAAACATCCCACCAAAGTGATGATTTGGTCAGTCATCAGCGGTAAGGGCACTGGACGTCTGTACGTCGTCAAAGGAAAATGAGGCAAGATCAGTACAAAGAAGTTTACAAAATCGGTTGATTCCGCAGCTCAGAGAATGGTTTTTCCAAATGGGGAACCATTCACTTTCATGCAAGATGGAGCTCCCTGCCACACCGCTCGGTCTGTTAAAGCTTTTTTTTTGGCAGAAAAAATATCCCTCTGTTGGATTGGCTGGGTAATAGCCCTGATATGAACCCCATTGAAAATGTGTGGGCAGCTGATGAAAAGAGAAGTGGCTAAAGATGTGATTACCAACAAAACCCAGCTCCTAGAAAAGATTATTCATGTGTGGAATCATCATCCTCAAATGCAGGAGACAGTACAATCTTGCATTGATAGCATGCCGCGCAGAATTAAAGCTTTGATAGCGGCTAAAGGTGGCTCTCAACTAAATATTGACTTTTACTAACATTAATTTCACTTTTTTTTAAAACTTAATAAAATCTTATGCTTTTCTAAATTAATGCTGTTTTATTTATGTCAAATAAATAGGTAATTGATTGGATAATATAAAAATAAAAAACAAATCAATTTAAAATAATAAAACAGTACAATATCACTCGGTAACTAATATTTTACATGAAATCTTGCAGTGCGTCTAATAATTTGGCCAGGGACTGTATATATATCACATATATATATATATATATATATATATATATATATATATATTATATATATATATATATATTTGTGTGTATATATATAATAATTCTTATGTTAAAAGTATTTATGTAAATTTTTTGCATTGAAATAGGCATCTTTTTCTCCAAGGTAATTGTGAAAATTTGAACTTTAAAATATATTTTTAAATAATTTTTCTTAAACTTTATGGCATATATATTCCTTGTAATAATATAAAAAATTCGATTTCTTGGATTCAAATAAGTTCATTGTTTACTTTTAAAATCTATGCTGTTTCATATAAATTTAAATTAATTATTCTTATTTCAATTAAGTTCAATTTACTTGTACCAGAAAAGTGACTAAACAATTTTATAAGAAAATTAAACTTTTAAATTAACTTAGTTTATTTTAAAGATTTCAATACGGATTATTATTTAGAGCCTAAGTTTTTTAATTACTTTTACTCCAATATATTCAAATATGAACTATATTGAAGTTTGACATTATGGAAATAATTAACCATTACTAAATTTTAACCCACAACAGTACTTTTTTTACAGTAGAAATCAACACTTATTTTTCACGGTTCTAACAAATAATTATTTAAACGGTGTTATCTATTTATTATTTACAAAATTTGATAATCATATTTATAAATATGGTTTAAAAAAACATTAAATCTATAAAAATACATATTGTAATATTAGTTCATAAAATGACCCATAAAAAATTTTATTTATAGCATTTTTTAACGGATTTAGGTCATCACCATATGAAACAATATTTCACATTACCTAAATTCTGTGTATAATTATGAATTATATAACATAGAACAAAAGCTTTCAAGAACTTTGTTGGATGAAAAATCGTGCGTCTTGAGATTAGATAGTGTCAACTTGAAGATACTTTTCTACGTTTTGCCTACGATTTCTTGCAAAAAACATCCCTAGGGTATTTACTTTTCGAGATTAGAACACGACCTAACATTCGGTTCACTGATTTATTTGTTTGCTTAGCTTTCCAAGTTCATTGGATAGGTGAAGGACACGGTTGGTAAACTGACACTTTATTACAGGTTGGAGTAAATAAAAAAATTAAATATTTCTTCACTCTACTCCGCGAACCACGTATTTCGACATAATATATATATTATATATATATATATATATATATATATATATATATATATATATATATATATATATGTATATATATATATATATATATATATATATATATTTATATATATATTTATATATATATATATATATATATATATATATATATATATATATATATAAATATATATATATATATATATGTATATATATGTATATATATATATATATATATATATATATATATATATATATATATGTATATATATGTATATATATATATATATATATATATATATATATATATATATACATATATATATATATATATATATATATATATATATATATATATATATATATATATATATACATATATATATATAAATATATATATATATATATATATATATATATATATATATATATATATATACATATGTATATATATATATATATATATATATATATATATATATATATATATATATATATATGTATGTATATATACAAAAATCATACAACGACTTTAACTAACCATGGAAAAACAAAAAATACATTTAATTATCAAAACACTCAAATTATTGGTACTGAAAAAAATTTAAGAAAAAGAGAACTTTTGAAATCTATAGCTATTCAAAAATAACAGTTTGCAATGAATGATAAAAAAAAATAAACAACCGTAACAAAATTCTTTTGAGTATTGTAAAGGCCATGTCGATATGCATGTACTATTTATATTTATGTAATTTTGAAGGTATAATAACAAATGAAATGTTATATAGATTTTTTAGGTGAAATATATGTTAGATGTAAAAAATTAACACTCTTGCAATGTGCATACCGGCTACGTTAGATATCTTTTGTATTTTTATATTTTATTTGACGTAAAATATTTTATAAATGCGAAAAAGAATTTTAAAGTAGTAGGCTAATAGATGATTTAATATTACAATAATGTAAATTTATTTGAAAACTGACAAATAACCTAAACAAAGAATTCAAGTAAATAAATATACACATAATGTTAAGATCATCATCATCATAAGCCCACTACACCCATTATTGGGCAAAGGCCTCCCTTATATGTTTCCAACGGCGCCTATCTTGAGCCTGCGACTGCTAGATTTTATCAGTTATATTGGTTATATCATCCACCCATCTTTTTGGTGGAGGGCTAAGTGGGAGTTTGGCGCGTCGGATCTCTCGGAGTTTTTCTGTAGCCTTTTCAGTAAGTGTTGTTGTTTCCATGCTGTACGTTAAAACTGAAAGGATAGATTGATGGAATGCCTTCCTTTTAAAAGATACTGAGATGTTGCTCTTGAACGTTGGCCTCAACTTTCGAAAGCTGTCCATCACAACGAGATACATACTTACTTCAGTGGTCTGATTTTTTTTTCCTACAGTTATTCTGTGCCCTTTCTACGGTCTCCATAGGCAGATCTCCACGAGTTTGTTCCGATAAATTTGTGATAATCTTGCATTCTCTGATATTCATTTAAAGACAGATATTCCCGGATTTACGCAAGTAAAGTGAATCATATCGGCACTTTCTGCTATTAAAACGATATCGTCAGCAAATCCAAGGTTATTTAACCTAAATAACCTTGGAAGGTGAGTGTATATATATATATATATATATATATATATATATATATATATATATATATATATATATATATATATATATATATATATATATATATATATATATATATACATACATATATATATATATATATATATATATATATATATATATATATATATATATATATATATATATATATTATACCCTTGCCCAGCTGGCATTGGAAATGTTATTGATAGCTTAAGCAACAAACCTATTTTCTTCAAAAGATACGTAGATGATTGCATTCTAGCCCTACAAGAAGGCCAAACACAACTAAAGTCCCAAATATAAAGCAGAAATAATAGAAATAATAAAAACTATCTTATCCAAAAACAATTATACGGTTAATCTAATAAACAAAGTTTTAAAAACCAGAATTCACAAATTATATAATACTCTAGATAAACAACCAAAACAAAAAACAACTACAACATGCATATCCATGCAATATATTCAAGGACTTTCAGAAAAAATTAAAGCTGTCCTCAAAAAACATAATTTAACTGTTTGCCACAAAACACATAACTCACTAAAACACCTTTTTACCCCCCTAAAATCCAAATAACCCCTATTGAAGCAATCAAACAAATATTCCATTTCTTGTCAAAACTGCAACGGCTTTTATATCGGCATGACTAAAAAACACCTAGAAACTAGACTGAGTGGCCATAAGTATGATAAGAACAACCCAACAGCTCTATCAAAACACATTCAACAAACCAAACACTCTTTTGATTTTAAAAACACAAGAATCCTAAAAAAAGAATTAAATCATTTTAAAAGATCAATCCATGAAATGACTTGTATTAATAAAGAGAAAAACAGCATAAACGACAAAAGCGACGTTAAAGGTCTGAGTCATATTTATTTCGGACTCTTCTCATAATAACTCAATAGCAATAAATAAATAAAAAAACATAAACAAACCAAAGAATGATTTTCGTTTCCCTATGCATGTCTAAAGTTATCTTAAAAAATGTGACCGTCCTAGTAGTATCCTTTGAAGAACCTTAAGTGTGCCTTCGTTTCATCTCACACATGTATGTGTATTTTTATTATTTTCACTCTTTAGATTCTATTATAAGTTTAAGAATTTTATATATTCATAACTAAAACATTGTGCATCCTACTGAATATCCAAAACAGTAAAAATCAAAATTTTTAAAGTCATAAAGAAAAGTAAAGGAGAAAAATGTACAATGATTGAAAATTTTCAACTTTTAGATAAAATGAAGAAGCCTAAAAATTAGGCAAAACGTTTTCAATAAACTTCTAACTAGAACATGATATAATTTGTCTATCCTTGAAACAAAAGAACCATAAAGCCCATGAAATTGAAAATATATGGTATATATATATATATATATATATATATATATATATATATATATATATATATATATATATATATATATATATATATATGTATATATATATATATATATATATATATATATATATATATATATATATATATGTATATATATGTATATATATATATATATATATATATATATATATATACCGTTTTTAGTTTTGAAGAGTGACTTAATAATAATTTATGTGCCTTATGGCATATTCTTATCTTATATCTGTTAAATAATTCCTGTAGAGGTTGCAAAAGAGCATTTATGAATATAGTGTTTACTATTTGTATTTATTTATTTCTGATGTTCTAACGAGTTATCAATTTTTTATATATAACTTTTAAAGATTTTATCAATTAATTTTATGGGACAGTTATTAAGTGTTAACACGTTTCTGGCTTTGCTTATGGCACTTTTCCGAAAATCTGAATCCGAAGGCCGTACTGCAAGGTCTGCTAATATAATTATAGATTTTTTGTGGTATATTGTATGATGAGACACATAATATATATGTATGACACTGAATTTTTTAATATATTTTTAACTTGGTAATATGGTACTGCCATTATGCAGTCATCCAGATCCCTCAAGAAAAACGAAATTTCAATCTTCAATTTAGAGATAACGGTTGTTTTAAAACCCTCCATCACCATTTGAGCCACTGCGATAGATATGGATACTCCTATTACACATGCCTCAATTTATTTACATAGATATTTCTCAATGGGGTGAATGGATTTAAAGCGGCTGGAGTTTGACCCATGGACAAAAACGTTTTTCCCGAACATTTGCTTAAAGCACCCAAAAATATAAATGCTCTCTCTCTCAAGCAAACTAAACACATCGATCTTACAAGACGCTTCTATTATTACTAACAATAAAAATAAGCAAATTGTCCAGGAACCTGATGTCTTATAATAGATGACCACATTTAAATAGTGAACTATCTACTTCGGGATTTAACTTAAATTTTTTTTAAAGCTTTATGTCCAATATTACAAAACATACTGTATGAAAAATTGTAGAAATTACATCAGTACTTACAAGAATATGTTGAAAGGATCATCACCAACCAAGGAAAAATACAACTAAAAAAGGTAAAGATGTCAATAAACAAAAGAAGGAATAAAAAAAGAAAAACGCCAATAACAAAAATAATTCGATTTCCCCAACTCTCTACCAACTTAAACTAAAAAGCTGTGGACAGTTAACAGGTGCCGAAAATAAACCGAAAATGCCGGCATCAGCCGCCTTAACAAAGGAAGGATTTTTTTTCGGCGTTCGACAAAAGTTTCTTTGTAGTCTTTAGAAGAAAGCCGAATAAGTTGAACGACTTTCAAAACCTACCTTAATAATTTGTTATAATCTCCTCTTTAGAATGGAGCATATAAAATTTTAGCGAATTACATATATTAAATTTTTATTATTATTTTAAAAAAATATTGAAATAGGAAACTTGGTATTAATATTTGATGTCAGGAAGTAATTATTTTACAAGGTAACAGTCTTATATTATAATTAATATATATTATTAAATTTCGTTACAAAAAAACCTACTCATTATGGAGTTGTATGGTACACCAGTGACGGCGTGAAAAAAATATTCATATCCTTTCTTTAAGGTTGATTTATTATTGAGATCAGCTAAGAGGAATTTTCTGCTGTGGGTCTTGCCACAAGGACTCGCCAATTCCAGTATATGTAGTGGATTCTATAACACTATGTATATACATATATGTGTTATATATATATATATATATATATATATATATATATATATATATTTATTTTATATGTATATATATATATATATATATATATATATATATATATATATATATATATATATATATATATATATATTCATTTATATGTATATATATATATATATATATATATATATATATATATATATATATATATATATATATATATATATATAGATATATATATATATATATATATATATATATATATATATATATATATATATATATATATATACAACTGACAAGTGGAAAGGTTTACAGTTGGAAATTATACGTCTTGTGTATGATATATATATATATATATATATATATATATATATATATATATATATATATATATTCCACGTAAAAAATTAGCATTCTCACAGCTTATGTTCTAACTAAGTTAAATATCTTTTCTGTTTCTGGAATTTACTAATGTGTAAAATAGATGAAATTTGAAAAAGATTTTTAGCTTTCAAAAAATAAGGTATATCAAAGATTTTCCTACATGAAAATAATGTCAATTGATTTTAAAGCTATATATATATATATATATATATATATATATATATATATATATATATACTTTTTCTTCCCTTTTTTTTTCCTTTTTTCTTGAACATATATAACTATATTCTTTTTTTTTAAATTTTTTTGGGATTAATGTTCACGAAATCAAAGTTTTGCTTTATATCATAGTATATATTTTGGACAATACGTTCCAACCAGTCCTTTTGGTCTTCATTAGTTGCCCAATGCTACAATAAACACATTTTCTTTTGTTTGATTGCGTTGGTTTTTTTTTATAAAATATGTTTAATGATTCCTATTTACATGGTCTCTATCCTATGTGATATTATTAAAATCGGCTTACCTGTTTTTTATTTTAAAATACTGAATACACATAAATTAAAATCAAATTAAAACTGTACAAGGAGAGATCACATGGAACATTTTGCAAACTGTCAATATATATGTGAATATGGTATTACATTAAGGTGATTTTTATATTATTATTCTTTTGTTTAATTTTATTTTTTCGTTTATTTAGGAATAACAATGTATTTATGTTAGTATACCCCTGGTGGAATAGCATCATGTGATTTTGAATTAAAATTAATATTGTTAAATGATATTATAATATATTTTATTCAAAACTATTGATATCTTATTTATCATTTATGGCATTTTTATTATGAATCATTTCCAGAAATTCCCGTTTATGTTGATTTGGTTCAGTTTTTAATATTGTTACACAATCAAAAGTTTTTTTTTTATGTTTTCGTGATTGCTCACCGCTGCCTTATTTTTTTTACGGCCATTTAATCTATTAGAAAGATATTGGGAGGACTGACCAACGTATATACCCGAGCAGTCGATGCATGGAATTTCATTCTTAACAAGTGTTTTTTTATTTTTGTGTTTTGATTTTTAATGTAGTGATATATTGCTTTAATAAGTTATAACTTTTGTGTGTTTGACTTTATATTATGTTTTTGGAACAGTTTTCCTTTTTACTTTGGTGATCCTGTTTTATTTGTATGATATTTTATATACATATATATATATATATATATATATATATATATATATATATATATATATAATATATATATATATATATATATATATATATATATATATATATATATATATAAACTTGATTGGTTTTTCTTGGGTACTTAGGTTCTTTTGGAAAACACAAACTAGTCTATTTGACGTTTCGCCTTATTTTTTTTTAGGCATTTTCAAAAATTCTTTATTTTTTAATATTCATTGTGTATATACCCTGAAAGTCAACTATATATATATATATATATATATATATATATATATATATATATATATATATATATATATATATATATATATTATAAGAGTAGTGTCAGTTATATTACGTCAAATAAATCAAATTAACCTCGAGTACCTAAAAATAATAGTATGAAATTAATAATGTCAGCACCTGAGAAGAACTAATATAAAAATAACTCAACTAAGGATAGGAACGTATCATTATAGTGGTCGTGGTAAATGAAAAGTTTGCGACAAGACTACAAAACAGTCGGCTGAGAATACGATAAGGCGAATATCAATTTGAATTTGTAATGTTGCAGGTACTGTCTGGCTAATATTATCGAGTGAACAATTAGGATTGCGAATAAATTAACAGTCTGGTTTGCAGTGATTGATCGCCGCAGCATGTACACGACTTAACTTTTGTTTGTGGTCTACATTGAGGACCACATATTGAGGAATTATGCAGTAAACTGAAAAGCAATGAAAAGTTTCTTAAATAATTACTGCAATCGTGAATCCCTATTAAGTATGCCAATTTTTTATTGTGTTCTTAAGATATGCTTTTAGTTTATAATAGTCGGTCAAGTGCAAGTTGAACTTACACAATTAGTGTTCCGTACTCCTCCTCCTCCCAAACTAAGTCCAAAGTTAACTTTCTAAACTATATGGATCTGAAGAGGCCATTAGTTCCTATATTAATGCCAAATTTCAACTTTCTATGTCAAATGGTTTCGGAGAGAAATCGGGTGTGACAGACAGACAGACGGACACCGAAGTGATCTTATAAGTTTTTCAAACACATTATGTTTGAATATAATATGACCAATAGGGAATGTTTTTGTCTCATAGTCACTGTTTTATCTTTTATCAACATATATATATATATATATATATATATATATATATATATATATATATATATATATATATATATATACATATATATATATATATATATATATATATATATATATATATATATATATAATAATAATAATAATGGATTTTTATATCTGCCTTGAGCACCTTGGAGACTAATAATAAAATATTTGCAAAATATAAATATATTCAGAACTAGATTAATACGAAATCAGCAAAATTGTCATCATGTTCAAAAGCTTTTTAATTGATCGTTTAAGCGTTGTGTTCTCACTTAGATATGGTACTGTATTTTTTGTAATATTTAACATTTTCTTCAATTATTGTTTCACCTTTGTGTAAATTTTTCAGCTGAAGAAATAAAATATTTGAATTTGATTAGCTAAAAGTTTCTATTTCCCATCATCTGATTTAATAAAATTTTTGCCGGTATTAATAAGAATCTCCAACAATAAACCTATCTTAAGAACGGCAAACTAAGTTAGGAAGTACTCAAGTTTGTATAAACACCAAAGATAAACAACAATTTTGAAATTGATAAAAAACAATCGCTGCTGCTGTCAACTGCCTATAAGTTAAACTTATTGTCACTCGTGAATAAATAACTTAAAAGTAAAAGTGAAGTTGACAACAGGTTTAAGGTTCTTTGAGTTATTTATAATTAATATGAAAGAGCAAAAGTAATTAAAAACTTAGATTTTAAATAATAATCCTTATTGGAAACTTCGGGAAGGAATTTAATTTTCTTTTTGATTGTATGAAGTTACGTTTTTGGTTTTAATAAAAATACTACGAGGATGAAATATTATAGGAGAAACTCTTTGTATATCTTCAGAATTTAAGAAATAGAGACAAAACAGTTCAGTTCTAGAAAAAAAAATGCGGAACAGTTTTAAAATCTTGCTAGAAGAGTGAGAAATTATATATTACTAGTGATCTGTCCCGGTTTCGCACGGGAGTTGCTATGTTATTGTTTAACTCTTCCATATAATTGAGTGTAAACAAAAATAGCATGTCTCAACTATTTGTTTAAGATAGTTTAAAATATTTCTTTTTACACCACATTAAGTGTCTTTTCCCCGGGTGTTAGAACAAACAGTGTTCGTGAAACATTCTATCCACTAGGGAAAACCGGAATAAAATCCGTTCAGTAGTTGCTAAGAAAATCGATAAATAGGCAGACAGATGCGGCTGGGGACTTTGTTTTATACTACGTATTAACCCTTAATGTCATCCAAAAATGAGCGTAAATTACCCTAATAAAAAATAATATTTAGCATACTCCTCCTTGTCTTTTTTACCAGCTGACCTCTAATTGTCATAATAAAGATTTTTTGGCTTACCTTTTTGTGCCCTAAGTCACCTCTCTTCTAATCTCATATAATTCCTCTTTCAATATCTTTTAAACAAAAAACACACAAGGATTTTTTGGTCCGACGATCGTATCTCCTATCCTCATATAAGACCCTTCCCAACTACTTTTTAGCCACGTTAGACCATTTTGACAACCTTTTTTAACACAAAGCACCATATTAGGCCTCTTTGATCAACTTTATATCAAAAAAACAACCCCAGTAACTTTATTAATGCCTTTTTTACATCTACGCACGCACATATCAACCCTCATCTAATGCCTTTTTAACAACCCTGTTATAAAAAACAACCAGTAACCCTCTCTATACCTTTTTGACCAACTTTTCATCAAAAAAAAAATACTAACTTCATTAATGCCTTTTTAATATCTAACTTACCCCGATTACACACTATAAATAACCAAGACAATTCTAACAATAAACTTCATCGTCATAATAAAGACCTTTTAACCGAGTCTAGCATACCCCTCATCACCATAATAGGGACCTTTTGCTCAACCAACTCCTCATCACTGTTTTCTATAACTCTCGTTTGACCTACAACCAACATCACACACACACACACATATACACCTCGCCGACGATGAACATCTTTAGCCCAAAAAATACTATTTCACTTAAAGTTGGCAACACTGTCTTATAACGCCCTTTGGACATCTAACCTAACTCCATTACACACTAACAATACCCTAGACAGGCGAAAAAAAAAACGATTTCTTCATCTAGATTTGGCAACACTGCCTTTCTCCTGCGCATGTGCACTTACACCGGAGTCCAAAAATGAGACAAAAAGTGCAAGTTTGAGGGTCATAAAAAAATACATGGGATTTAGCGGCCGACCATCATCATTTTTGTGGATATAAATTACCTAGCAATATTACAGGAGCCCCTACTTTTAAAATGAGTTTGTGGGCGTACGCGAAAATATCTCTTTCTGTCCATTAATGAAAACCAAAATAAAATCAGTTGAGTAGTTACTAAGAAAATCGCGTACAGACAGAAAGACAAACTGACGCGTCGGGGAACTTTGTTTTATAATATGTATTGATGATATTTACAGTTTTCCCCAAGTAGTGGAGATGTAATACGGTAGAGGTATCTAATTTTGATATTTTATTGCCGGCTGGAATGGGCATTATACTTGAACTAAGCCTAAGTCGCAATTTTATATATAGTACATAGAAAAAATTTCACCAATGACTTTCCTGTCGGCTTGGGACTACATCGTTTCCTACGTCAAGTAATAGTAACAAGGCTTGCAAACTTAGAAGACTTCAACCACGGCGTCATGTTCAAATTATTATTTCTCACATTGATCATGTAAATGATATACGGATATATGTAGAATAGTTTAACGAACGCTGGAACACAGGTATTCTGCTAGTAGAATTACGAGTAATGCTACATATTTATGTGGTATCCTCTACCGGAGATTCTAGCGTTCCACAATGGTTGCCATATGTGACATGTCTGACAGAATAATTATGAAAAATTGTCCACTATGTGCTGTTACATCATGGTAATTTATTTGAACATAAGTTATGCAAATCAAAGGCCGATATCAAGTAATTTATAGAGCTTAACTGTTTACAAAAATATCGTAGACAAGGAAGCTGTATCGAGGTTTCTGGATGGCGAAGATGCTTTCCACCGAGGACATTTGACAATTGAAAGCGACGTGGCAAGAGGGCATGTAAAAATAAATACGTAGTTTTGATTATAAGATTTTATTTTCATGTTTTTTTTTTATTAATTTTAGAAAAGCTGTAGGTGTTAAGAAGGCCTCTTCGGGTTAGTTCAGGTATCAGGTTCTGATACAAACCATAGCAACTTACAACAAAATATCAAAATTAGTTAACTCTACAGTATTGGTATGTCCACCATACTGGGTAAACTGTAAATATAATATATAATTATGCTCTCTTTTAAGAATTTGTTTTGCATTTATTCTATTTCTTTTATTTTGAACAATGTATATCTGCCATAATATTTCATCCTCTTAGTACCTTTGTTATAACCATGAAAATATCTTGACACAATTAAAAATAAAACTAAAATTTTTAAGTTTTTACTAATTTTTACTGATTATTTATTTTTTTTTATTATTATATTATTTTTAAGTATTTACTAATTTTTACTGATTTATATTAATTCTAAATAGCCCAGAATCTTAAAACTGTTGTCAATTTTCCTTTTACCTTTAAATGATTTATGTACGAGTGACAATAACTTTAATTTATAAGCCGTTGTTAGCACCAAAGATTTTGAACAATTTCCAAATTATTGTTTGTCTTTGATGTTTATACAAACTTGAACAGTTAGTTTGCCGTCCTTAAGATGGGTTATTGTTTGCGGTTCTTATTAACAGCGGCAAAAAAGTTATTAAATCAGATGTTAGAAAAAAACATTAGCGCCGGTATTAAATATTTAATAACTGTATTATGGTGCGATTTACTGGTAATCATATTCAAATATTTTAACATACTTCTTTAGTTAAAAAATATACATAAAGATGCAATAATAATTGAAGAAACTGTTAAATATTTAAAAAAAATAAATACAGTACAAGATCTAAGTAATAAGTTAAGGCTTAAGGCATTAATTAAAGGACTCTTGAACATTATAACAACTTTTGTGAAGGCTTTAGTCTAGTTTTAAATATATTTACATTTGGCAAGCTTTTGTTCACATCAGCTAGCCTGTTGGCGTATTGAATTACGACCGACAAACAAGGTCGTGAAGCCAAATCATTCTCATTCAGTTGTGGCTTTACTCAACTTATCGATGAACCAACACGACTCCCTGGCAGAAACAGAAAATTTGACAGTTTTTTTTACCTATTTTTAACCACCAATCCAGAGATTTACATTGTCAGTTTAAATCCGCCGTTAGATCTCTCCTACCAAAAACTCCTTCTGACATCGATCAGTGACAGAGAGGCATCTAAACAGTGCAAGATTTGGCATTATAAATCTGCTAAATGGGAAGAACTCATAGAATATTTTTGAACTTTCCGTTGGTTAGACGTATATTGTCGAATGTCATTTTAGCTGGTATGGAAGTTTACATCCCTTTTTCGAGGAATTGCTCTTTCAAAAGCAAGAATTGGTTCATCTGAACATGCAAAGAAGCTGTTGCTTCTAAACATTTTGTCAATCGACAACGGTGTGAAAACCTTAACCTTATAAATCGTAACCAACTTGTTTGCTGAACTCTGCTTCACATTCTATTGTCGGTTTCCAAGGAAAAAATACCACCAACTATTCCCCTCCCAGGATGCCCGATATTGTCTTCAAACAGTGTAACACAAAACGTATTTTAATGAAGCTAGTCACCAAAATAGCTTCTGGGGCTCTCGGATTACCTGCCATAGTACTCAAAAATAGGCAAGCAAACTAACAACTATTTTCTGTAGACTTCTGAACCTACCTTACAGAAAGGGAATATTTCCTGCTGGAAATGTGCTACAGTTCAGCCGACACCCAAAACATGCAAGAAGACCTTGCCAAACGACTACTGACCTGACGTACTTTTTTTAATAATATCGTTTTTGATATATCCAAGGCATTCGACCGTGTGTGTCATAAAGATTGTTGGCTATGATACGCTCTTATGATATGTCTGAAAAGTTTTGTTTATAGCTCTCGTGTTTCCTCAGAGAGCGTTCTTTACGAATAGCAGTCGACGGATGTCGTTCTAATTTCTTTACTATCAACTATCTGCTGAAAAGGATCAGGAATCCAATCTATAGCTTTACAGATAACAGTACGCTTATTTCTTCATTCCCTTTGATTGCTTGAACATCGGCTACTCATGGAAATATTCGCATGCAGCAGGAAATCGTTCAATTTACCAAAGATCTGGAAGAAACTCCTCTAGAATTCACTCAATTTGCTGAGCGCTAAGTTAGAAGCTAATATGTCTTGCTATGAATATATTGCAAGTATAGCAAAGAAAGTTTCTCAAAAGCGAGGAATATTATTTCGAACTAAAATGCTTTACACGCTACAGTAACTATTAATTCTCTACAAAGCTCAAATACGATCAGTGATGCAAACACAATATTAGGTACGAACCCTCGTGCCTAAGATTGTGTTTCCCAACGAGTACAATTTACAGCGATTCAAGACCTACGAGAATCGTTTTTTCCGCACGGGCATCGCTCGTGTATCACTTTTGGGATTTCCCTGCAGTACGTGTGCTATAGCCATAAAAAAACCTTAATGTGAAAAACACTAAATATTTTTCTAGAACTTAGATACATCTATAAGAATTTTTAAATAAAGAAATTAAATTGAGTCTTATTCAATTTAGGGATATCTATCAATATTTAAACTTTTTTTAAGGGCCCTCTTTTAAAATTTGGTATGATTTTTATACATGTAAATTGATTGCAGATTCATTACAGAATTAAGACTGTAATTTTTTTTATGGGTCTAGCACACGTGCTACAGGGAAGTTCCTAAAGCGCTCCAGGAGCGGCATGTGTGCGAAAAAAGCGATTCACGTTGGTCCTGAATCGCTGTAAATTGTACTCGGTAGGAAACACAGCCCTGGGCAAATTATTCCAAAGGGATGATGTTCTCCATATAAAAGACTGCTTGAAAAGCGTTGTACATGGAGTAATAAGCACAACCTCATACGGATGTGAAGTATTAGCGCGACGTGTATTTCTAACATGCACCGCTCTGGGAGGAATTAAGCGGGCCACATCCTTCGAACACGTTCCATGAAAATACTTGTAGAACAGACTCAAGTCGCCAACCGTTCTACGATGTTCCAGCGAATCAAGGCCGCCGGTCAGTTCCGGGTCTCCAATCAGACGAACAGCTTTTCTCTGAAGAGAATTCACCATATGCAGTGTGTGTTTGGGAGCGGAGCCCCAAACATGGGAGCAGTATTTCATAGTTGGTCGAATTTGAGCTTTGTAAAGAATTAACAGTTGTTGTGGAGTTTAAAGCTTTCTGGTTCGAAAAAATATTCCCAACTTTTGAGAAGCCCTACTTGCTATGCCTGCAACATGTTTATGCCAGGACATATTTGCTCACAAATTATTGCCCTGGGTTTTTGTAGCATTAACTGCCACTTGGTTACTGTCACCCCAAGATAGAATTTTCTCCAGGTCTTGGTTAAATTGAACGACCTCCTGCTGTCTGCGGATATTCTCCTGAGTAGCCGGTGTCCGAGCGTTCAAAGTGAATGAAGAGATAAGCGTACTGTCATCTGCAAAGCTGTAGATTGCATTCCCGATCTTTTTCAGCAGATCGTTAATGTAAATGAGAATCGACCGCCACTCCTAAAGAACGCTTTCTGAGGAAACATGAGAGCCACAAACAGAACTTTTCAGACACACCATAAGAGCTTAGCTTAGCCAACAGTCCATCGTGTCAAACATGGTCGAATGCCTTGGATATGTAAAGAGCAACTGCTCGAGATCTGAAGTGTTGAATTACGTTGTTCCAAACATGTGTTACATAAGTCAGAAGATCTCCTGTTGATCTATGTTTACGAAAACTATATTGGTGATCGCTAATAATGTTGAATCCTTCAAGATATTTTAGAAGATGCTGATTGATAACCTTTTCCACGACTTTCGATATTATTGAAAGCAGTGTGACTGGTCGGTGGTTATTTGGCAAGATCTTCTTGCCTTTTTTAGGTATCGGCTAAACTGCGGCACATTTCCAGCAGGAAGGAAATATTTCTTTTCTGTAGGATAGGTTAAAAAGTCTACAGAAAACTGGTGTTATTTCCCTTGCACACTTTTTGAGAACTATGGCAGGTATTCCGTCAGCGCCAGAAGTCTTTTTGGTGTCTAGCTTCATTAAAATATGCTTTATGATACGTTGTCTGAAGACAACATTGGGCATCCTTGACCGCAATATGGGAATAGTAGGTGGTCTTTTTCCTTGGAAATCGACAGTAGAATGTGAAGCAAAGAGTTCAGTCAACAAGTTCGCTTTCTTAACAGGTGTCGTTGCAATAGAATTATCTGGCCGTGTGAGTATTGGTATGGTGGATTTGGTGAAATTTTGACTAACTGCCTTAGCGACTGCCCAAAAGGACCTGAAATTGTTGGGACAAGCGAGAACTTGGTTTCTAATTCGTTGATTGTGTGCCTCCTTGGTTTCGTCGATAATTCTTTTGTATCTGTTCCGGGCAAGAACAAAGGTGTTACGATTTTTGGTGTTAGGATTTTCACGCCATTGTCGGTAGGCAAGATGTTTAGAACCAACAGCTTTTTTGCATTTTCGGTCCAAACCAAGGCTTGCCGTTGTAGGGGCTTCGAAAAAGGGATGTAAGCTTCCATACCGGCCAAAATAACATCGAAGACCTCTCTGGCGCAGTCAGATGGGTTGTCGGATCGAAAACAAACGTTTAGCCAAGGGAAAATTCGAAAATATTTCATGAGATCTTCCCATTTAGCAGATTTGTAGTGCCGAATCTTGCGCGGCCTAGGCGCCTCTCTGTCACTGATTGGTAGGATACTCGATGTCGAAAGCAGTTTATGGTCGGAAGAACGTAACGGCGGATTTACAGTGACCGTGTAAATCTCCTGATTGGTGGTAAAAAACCGATCAAGAAGACTGGCGGACTCCCCGTCTCGATCAGGGATCCGTGTTAGTTCGTTAATAAGCGGAATTAAGCCACAACTGATTGAGAATGATTCAGCTTCACGACCTTGTTCGTCGATAGTATTTGAATATTTAAGCCAGTTGGTATTGTGGACATTAAAGTCGCCCAGGATGGTAATTTCGGCACTTGAACAGTTTGTAAATGATCGATGGTGTGTTTAAGAGAAGCGAAAAGTGTTCTAAAGTTGGTATCACTTGGTGGTCGATAAAGGATACAGATGAACCTTGTGGTTTGTTGAGTCGTTATTTTTAATCACATAACATCAAAGTTTGGGGGCTCCAGAGCCTCTTCTCGTTGGCAAGAGAGGTCGTTTCTGCCAAAAAGACAGATTACAGAGCGTATATGAGGTTTATTTGATTGCAGGTGCACTGAATTTATGTTCGAGTTTAAACCTCGTATGTTACAAAAATCTATTTTAAAATTATGATCTCTGCATGTCGACGCCCCTAAACCAGCCCCCATCCGGAGATCCGAACGGGGGGCTATTTTACCTCCGGAATTTCTTGTATCCAGATGCCTCATCATGCTATTTGGTCCCACAGTAGTTAATGTGGAACTTTCTTGTTCTGTCACATGTTTATGTTTGTCTTCTTCGGTTTTGATCCAAGGGGTGTTATTATTGTATACTTTGGGTTCTGACCAGATACTTTTCCAATTGGTAAAGCATATATTGCACGTTGAAGTAAGGTCGCGATAATTGAATTTGTTCAATGACAAATATAACTTCAAGACGTGAAAAAGCGGGATGTGAAAACTTGCGTGTTCACTTTAGAAATCCTCAAAAATATGTTTTTATGTTGCTAAAAAAGTAAAATCTACTAGAGATACTATAAAACTTCCCATAAAATATTTGAAAATTAACTAACTAAACTATAAAAAACTATGAAGTAGAACATCAAAAGGTCCAATAAATAAGAAATCACCAAAAAAGTTCTAGTTGTATCGAAGTAAATAAAACTCTTACAACTTATTTTACATTGAAAACTAAAAAACAGATCAAAGGTAAAAAAGGAATAGTGTAAGAACGTATAAAACAAACAAATTCATTGAAAAATATTGTTATAAAGTTAAAGTTGGTGATTGATCTTAAATCGTATTTGAAATAAGATTTTAGCACTCTATCAGAGCTTTCATTCTACAATGTAATATATAATGATGCCAGATAATATCAGATGAATTTCTGTAGAATAGTTTTAATCCAAACTATTTGTCTGCCAGGCTATCTGCCATAATGGTCTTCATAGTAAAATGGGGAAGGAACGATTATTTATGAAATTTACTTTACTGGTACAGAATTTTTGCAACAATCATTTGAAAATCCGAATTCACTTAACATACCAGCACTTAACCCAGGTGGTAGATACTAAACTTTATTAAAAATATATTAAAGAAGAATAGAAAAGCCATTCTGGCCAACTGGATAGTGAATTGTAGAAAATCAGATGACCAAACTGCGCAATAATTAATAGAGGGTCTGAAGAATAAATTTGGGTTATTTGGTAGAAGATGACAACTATTTACTCTTAGTGTAATTTTAAGTTTTTATAAATATTTCAGCAATATAATATTTTAAAGTTATTATTTTATATTTTAATCTCAAGCCAAAATAATGCAAGACTTTACGGGCTAGTCCCTACTCTGCTTGCTTATTTTATTTTATTTACTGTAATATTTTGACATACTTCAAGCTTTATAAGTTAATTTGTAAATCCGTCTTGAGATAAATAATATCTACCATATTTACATAGGGATTACTTAAGGATCATTTGAACATCAATTTGAATTTTGATTTGGACCAATTTGGAGCAATTTAGTATTTTTTATCAATTATTAGCTAAAGTTTTGAAAATTTCTGAGATTGCTCTATAACGACAAGCAGAAAATGCCAGTAGAAAAGGGCACGAATCATAATTATTTCCGCTGGTCATCTTAAGTTATTAGGCATCTATAATATATATAAAATACAACGTCTCTCTGTCTGTCTGTCTGTATGTCCATTAGTGCGCTTATCACTGGAGAATCACTTATCCGATTTACGTAATTTTTTTTTTTAAAACATACATATGTTCTCTGGCCAGGTTATAGGCTATATTTTATTATGATAGGTAGCATAAGAGCAGTGACGATAATAGTGAATGAAGTCGCAAAAAAGTTTACCGCTAGCGCGTTCCCTTGCAATACACAGCCTAAACCATTAAATATGGAACAATATTATGTAGCAAAGAATATCTATAATCTATAATATATATAATATATATATATATATATATATATATATATATATATATATATATATATATATATATATATACACACATATATATATATATATATATATATATATATATATATATATATATATATATATATATATATAATGCAATGTCTCTCAATGTCCTTCTGTCCATTAGTGTGCGTTTATCACACGAGAACCTTACCCGATTTACGTATCTTTTTTTAAATTCATAGATATATTCTTTGGCCAGGCTATATAATAATAATAATCTATATCTATAATATACATAAAATGCAACGTTTCTCTGTCTGTCTGTCCGTCTGTTAGTGCGCTTATCTCTAAAACCACTTATCTAATTTACGTAATTTTTTAAATTCATACATATGTTCTCTGACCAGTTTATAGATATATATTTTATTACATCCATAATATATATAAAATACAACGTATCTCTGTCTGCCTGTCTGTCCATTAGTGCGTTTATCATGAGAGAACCACTTATCCGATTTACGTGTTTTTTTTTTTAATCCATACATTTGTTCTCTGGCCAGGCTATCTATAATCTTCTATCTATAATATATATAAAATGCAACGTCTCTCTGTCTGTCTGTCTGCCTGTCTCTCTGTCTGTCTGTCTGTTTGTTCGTTAGTGCGCTTATCACTGGAGAATCATTTATCCGATTTACGTGCTTTTTTTTTTAAAACATACATATGTTCTCTGGCCAGGTTATCTATCTATAATATATATAAAATGCAACGTCTCTCTGTCTGTCTGTCTGTCCGTTAGTGCGCTTATCACTGTCACTTATCGTGCTTTTTTTTTTTTAAAACATACATATGTTCTCTGGCCAGTTTATAGGATAAATTTTATTGCGTTAGGTAACAGAAAGAATAAGCAGTGACGATAATAGTGAATCAAGTCGCAAAAAAGGTTACCATTAGCGCGTTCTCTTGCAATACACTGCCTAAACCATTAAATATGGAACAATTCATGTTGCAAAGAATATAATCTAAATAAAATGCAACGTCTCTCTTTCTGTATGTCTGTCCCTTAGTGCGCTTATCACTTGAGAACCACTTATCCGATTTACGTGTTTTTATAAATTTATACATATGTTCTATATAATACGATATAAGCCTAGATAATGGGAGATAAGGTGAGATAATGGGAGATAAGTGTAAATAATGGGAACTAAGGAGAAATAATGGGAGATAAGGAGAAATATTGCGAGATAAGTCGAGATAAACCTAGGTAATGGGAGATAAGGTGAGATAATGGGAGATAAGGGGAAATGATGGGAGATAAGGAGAAATAATGGGAGATGAGCAGAGATAAGCCTATATAATAGAAATTATGTAGAGGTAATGGGATGATGATGATGATGATGATTTTCGAAGGTCAGAGCGCATCGACGGCTATGGTCATTTAGCGCCCAAGAAATTGATGATTTACAATTAATGGGTGAAACTCTGAAGTTGAATTCTTTTAAAAATTCTATTATGTTGTCTTTAAGAGTAGTGAAGGATTTTATGTTTGTGGAGACATTAGACGGAATATTGTGTCTAACTCTCAAGTTATGGTGTAGATTGGATTCAAAAAGATGGATTACAGTTAGAGGGGAGTCACAAATGGGACAGATCGGAGGGGGTTCTCTTTTTAGCAAATAAACATGAGTGGAATAAGTGTGTCCTGTTGCCAATCTTCTCATTAGTACATTATGTCTACGGTCAATTGCCATGATGTTAAGGGGAGGTAAGACATTGGGTTTGTTTAGGCCACAGTTTGTTATTTGGTTCCTCCAAGTCCCATTTGAGTTGGAAAAGAGAATAACGTAGATGTTTTAGAAATATGTTAAAGTCGGAAAAGTGATTTTCTCCCCACGATATGGCAGCCTCTTTCAATGGCAAGTTTTGCAAAAGAGTCCGCTCTATCATTGTGAGGGTTACCAATATGACTGGGTAACCAAAACAAGGATATCGTGCGTTTTTTGAGGAAAGCAGTATACATTAGGTCTATGATCTGTCTTATGTAGTTAAATTCCAGTTTTCTGGTTTTGATGGCATTGAGTGCACTTAGAGAATCAGAGATTATAAGGGTCGAGGGATGAGATTTGACTTGAAGAGAGTATCTGATGGCCTCCTTGATG
Source organism: Pachyrhynchus sulphureomaculatus (assembly GCA_019049505.1). Lineage (NCBI taxonomy): Eukaryota > Metazoa > Arthropoda > Insecta > Coleoptera > Curculionidae > Pachyrhynchus > Pachyrhynchus sulphureomaculatus. The sequence goes on along the minus strand of CM032454.1, from coordinate 89,246,543 downwards.
GCTAATAATTCTGCAGAAAAGATGGAAGAGTGTTTCGGCAGTTTGAACAATTTAATAACATTGTCAACGAAGAAGGCGGCTCCGACTCCCTATCTGTCTTGGATCCATCTGTGAAAAATAAGGAATGGTTGGGATAGATGCTGGATAACCTTTCAAGAAAGAGCTTGTTGAAAAAGGTATTGGAGTGATCAGATTTTTTATATGAGTGTAGAGTTAGATCAATGTTGGGGAGAGGGGAAAGCCAGGGAGGAAAAGTGGTTAGAAGAGGGTAGTTGTAAAAGGGAGGAGCAATGTTATACTGGGTGATTAGTTTGTTAATTCTGTAGGGTATGGAATCAGGGGGAAATGTTAGGTTAGATTTATGAACATTAGCTAGGTTAAGAGAATTCCTGATATGGGTTCGCTGAAGGGAAGATGAGTAATATTTTAGTAAGGAGAGTTGACGTGATAGATGGAGTGGCTGAGTAGCTGAGATGCACTGCAAGCTGGAGATAGGAGTAGTGCGGAATACTCCTGTAGCAAGACGAAGGCAGCAATTTTGGATTGTTTCGAGAGGTTTTTTAACATATGGGCTGGCAGAGTCGTAGATGAAATCTCCATAATTGATCCTGGAGAGGATGAGTAACTTATATATGTGGGAGAGGGAAAGAAAATCTGCACCCCAGGATATTCCTGAAAGCATACGGAGTAAGTTGATGTCTGAAAAAGTGTTAAATTTGAGGGCTTGAATATGGGGTTTCCAAGTAAGGCTGGACTCGAATGTTAAACCCAAGATCTTTAGTTGTTCTACTGAAGGGATGGGGTGATTGGAAATGTTTAAAGGATTTGTTCTGGGGCAATTTCTGCTCTTGCAGAAATGAATGGAAGAGGATTTTTGAGGGGAGAAAGAAAAGCCATTGTTTCTAGCCCAGGTGGTTAGGGAGTTTATAGAACGTTGGATAGATCTTGTGCAAGCTGAGGAGTAAGGAGAGGAAGAGTATATGAGAATGTCGTCAGCGAAGATCTTGCATTTGATTGGAGAAGCAATTAGATCTGGCAAGGTTCTGAGAGCGAAGTTAAAGAGGGTAGGGCTAAGTACAGATCCTTGCGGAACACCCAGGGAGGTAGAATAAGAAGGAGAAAAAGTACCATTGGCTTTAATTCTAAACGTTCTGGGTTGTAAAAAATTATATATGAATTTAGGTAGAGCCCCTCTGAGACCAGCAGTATGCAAATGGGAAAGAATGGTGTTTTTATCAGTATTATCGAAAGCGGAAGAAAGGTCTAGGGATATTAAAAGGGTGTGGTTTTTGGAAGAGAAGGAGCGTCTGATGTCTGTCTCAAGGGGCGCTAGGTGGTCCATTGCAGATCGGTTTTTGCGAAAGCCATATTGAGATGGAGATAAAAGTTCCTTGGATTCTGTTATCCAAATCAGACGAGCGAGAACCATGCGTTCTAGAAGCTTACAGAGGTGATTGGTAAGAGATATGGGACGGTAGCTACTTAATGACGATCTGGGTTTACCAGGTTTGTGAACAGGAATTATTGTAGAGTGTAACCAAGACAAAGGAAATTCCGAGTTAAGCCATAAGTAGTTATAGAACATGAGAAGAGAGTCTAGCATGTTAAAGGGAAGATGTTTAATCATATCTGGATGGATATTGTCAGGACCCGGAGCAGAGCGTTTCATTTTATATAGTGCATCATGGAGTTCTTGGTGGGAGAAGGGGGAGTTATATGGAAGCGATTGATTGGTGTCATAAATGTTGGTGTTGAGCGGAGCAGGAGGAGGGGATTGACGGGTGAATTTATTATGGTAGTAGGTGGCGAAGCAGTTCGAAATCACAATGTGGTCAGAAGAGAAAGAGTTGTCTGTTGAAATGATGGGTATGTTGTTGCAAGGGGAGCCTTTCATTCTTTTAACCGCGGACCATAGTTTGGCGGAAGAAATGGGAGATTTAATATTAGAAACAAAATTATTCCATGAATCTGATTTGGCTTGTTTAATGGTTCTCCTCGCTCTAGCCCTCATTCTTTTGTAATTGGTGAAATTCTCAGGGGAAGGGTGGTGTTTGAACGCATTCAATGACCTTTTCCTTTCTCTTATGGCTATAGCACATTCTGTCGACCACCAAGGAACAGGGGTTCTATTGAGTCTGGGGATAATTTTGGGAATGGATTTATGCGCAGCCGCTAAGATTGAATTTGTGAATCTCAATAAAAAGTCATTGGCATCGATGATGGGAGGGGAAGGAGGGCTGACAAGGGAAGAGAAAATATCCCAGTTAGCTTTAGTAAGATTCCATTTGATATGGTTGTGAGATTCACGGGTTGCCGAAGGGGGAGGGAGATTGGGATTAGGATAACGGATAAAAATGGGAAAGTGATCACTGCCATAGGGGTCAGGAGCAATGTCCCATTCCAGTTGGGTGAACAAGGAGGGACTGCAAAGGGCTATATCTAGTGTGGAGAAGGAGCCAGAGGAGGAACTTAAAAAAGTAGGGGCTTGGTGGTTCAGTAGCATGAGGTTGTTGGATGATATGATTTCCTCCACGATCTTACCCCTTGGGGAGACCGAGCCCGAGCCCCATAAAGGACTGTGCGCGTTGAAGTCCCCCACCAGCAGGAACGGTGGAGGAAGTTGAGAGATTAAGTTAGAGAGCGTGTCTATGGTTATGGGTAGAGAGGGAGGAAGATAGAGGTTGCATATGGTTATGGGAGAGGAAAGGGTTACCCTGGCAGCGACCGATTCAAGGGGGGAAGTTAAAGGGATCTGAGAGTAGTCAAGGGAAGAGTGAATGAATAATGCCACACCTCCGGAAGCTTTGTTTTGTACATTTCTATTTTTGAATATGGCATTGAAATTTTTAAGATTCATTTGAGTATTGGGTTTGAAATTAATTTCTTGGAATGCTAAAATGGATGGTTTGAAGTGTTTAATTAAAAGGGATAGATCCTCTTTTCTTTGAGTAAATCCATTCATGTTCCATTGCATGATGGAGAAGAATGAAGTTAAAGAAGGGTGTTACTTCTTTTTTTTAATCTGTTTGGTAGGGAAATTAGGATCTAAGTCCATTAGATAGTCGGATAAGTTTATGTCCAATATGGACTCATTGGAGGAATTAGGCGTCGTTCTGGTTGAACGAGATTGTTGAGGTTTTTTGCTTTGAGGTATTTTTTGGGTAGAGGTGGAAGGGCGATTTAGGATAGGTTTGGAAGTTTGGGAATGGGTAGAGGACTGGGACCTGGGGTTAGGAAGTTTCTTAGGATCAGGAAGTGGAGAAGGGGGGGAAGGACGGAAAGGAGGAGGAGGGGGGAGAGGTAGTTTTGGGAGGATCTGAGGAAAAGGAGGGAGAAAGTGCGGCGTTACTGACTAGATCACACTGAGTGGAAGCGGACACCATTTTAGGTCTGAGACCTTTAGTTATAGAGCTAAATAAAGAGGACTGAGGGGGGTGTTGAATTAAGTATTTGCGTTTAGCTTCGAAATAATTGATCTTTTCTATGGTTTTAATTTTCGCAATTTCGAATTCTATTTTATATTTGGTACATCCCTTGTACCTGGGTGAGTGAGATTCATCACAATTAACGCACTTGGAGGGTATGGGGCATTGGGCTTCAGGGTGAGGTTTATGTCCACAAGAGGAACATAAAGGATCAAAAGTACATTTAACAGCCGTGTGGCCGAACCTCTGACATGCAAAGCACCGCATTGGTGGAGGAAAGTAAGGTCTGACGCGGATTGAATACCAGCCAGCATAAATCCTGGGGGGCAATTGGTGCCGTTTAAAGGTCAAGATGAAAATAAAGGAAGGTTTGTTTATTTCCTTTCTCTGCGGAATGCGGAAGATGTCAACCACTCCCTGATCCTTCAAATTCTCTAGAATTTCCTCATTGGTACAATGCTGGAGGTCGCGACACGTAATGACACCTTTGATGCTATTAAGGGTTTTATGGGCAGCAGCAGAGACTGCAAAGTCATGGAGTTTGATGAGATTTCTGGCTATATCAGATTGCTTTTCATTTGCGACTTCTATTAATAAGGTCCCATCAGCCATCTTTCTGGTATCCTTTAAAGTGCCAAAGATTGCTTGCAAAGCCTTATGTAACAAAAAGGGAGAAGTTTCCGTAAAGGAACCATTCTCTCTGGAAATCTTAAAAAAATCTATCATAAACATATGGTAATGGAGAGTTAGTGCTTGAATCAATTCTCGGTAGTTAGGGGGGGGATAATAATTAGGATTAGAGTTGAGAAACATAATAGTTCCCACGAGTAACCTGAGAAATATTCTGGTCAACCCCAGCAGAGCTCGGATACTGGGGTAAGGCTAATTAAAACGGAGGTCGCCCGGTATCCGAGGGAACCGTTAGAGACCCATCTAAGCGCTGGGCCATCCATCTCCTCACCACGGTTTCTCACAGCTTGAGATTGCGCAACGAGACTCGGGACCCTCGGGGACGTCACTCCCCGTACTAGAAAAGAATCTTCCCTCTCTAGCCCCTGAGGGGAGAGGTAATGGGAGATAAAGAGAAATAATGGGAGATAAGCGGAAATAATGACAGATATTTTATTACGTTAAGTAACATAAGGAATAAGCAACGACGATAGTAGTGAATCAAGTCCACGCGAGCGGAGCCGCGGGCACTGCTAGTATATTATAAATGTAAGCTTTGTTCTACAATGGCAAATGAAGACTTTTACTATTGTTTTTTCGCTCGGTAAACAAAAAAAGTTACCAGTCATTTAGATTAAAATTTAAATTTCTAATGCATTTTCTATTACACTATCTTCTCGATCTTTCAGGCCAGAGCAGACGAGACCGTGGCGATATACGAGGATGGATTGAAAAGTTCGAGGCCTGGTCAAGAAAACAAAATAAAATACGTACAAAAATATTTTTATTTTTCGACGTGATCTCCACCTAGCTCTATGCACTACTTCCACCGGCTTTCCAATGCTTCCACACCTGTTTGAACAAAAGATTCCTCAAGGTCTTCAAAATACTGGTTAACTGCAGCTTGGACTTCTTCATTTGATGAAAATTTCTGGCCACCGAGGTGTTTTTTTAGGTTTGGAAACAGATGAAAGTCCGAAGGTGCCAAATCAGGAGAATAAGCCGGGTGGACTCAACAGACGTGTGAACGTGAACGTTGCCCTGATGAAACAAAATTTTCTTTCTCAATAATCCTGGGCGATTCTCTTTAATTTCTTGACGTAAATGACGCAAAAGGGTGCAATAGTAAGTCGAGTTTATTGTTTCGCCTTTCGGAAGATAGTCCACCTTTAGCATCCCAAAAAACTGACGTCATCACTTTTCCAGCTGACAGAATTGCCTTCACTTTCTTTGGGATCGGCTCACCAGATTTGTTTCACTGCTTGGATTGTTGTTTTGACTCTGGAGTATAGTGGTGAACCCAGGTTTCGTCCATTGTCACAAACTTGTTAAGAAAATCTTGCAGATCAGCCTCAAACATCTCCAAACAGTCGCGAGAAATCGTGAGTCGAATTCGTTTTTGTTCAACTGAAAGCAATCTGAGGACTCACCTAGTGGAAACCTTAGAAAATCCGAGTTCGTTGTCAGTGATGTTTTGTGTTTGTTCATACGAGATGCCTATAGTATCTGCAATCTCCCTGATAGTTAACCTACTGTCTTTCAATATGAGATCACACACTTTGCCGATGTTTTCTTCAATCGTAGACATCGTGGGCCTACGGGAGCGAGGGTCACCTTCGATTCTCTCTTGTTCACGTTTAAATTCTGCAACTCAGTTTTTCACCGTGGTATATGACGGAGCAGATTCCCCTAGTGTTGTTTTCATATCATCGAGGATCTCCTTTGGTGTTAATATTTTTTTAAACAGGTACTTGATGACCGCACGTTGTTCAATTTTTTCCATTTTTCCAAAAACGCTGCACTTGGTCTCACTATACTCGTTCTAACCTAAAAACCACAAATTCTACAGCAACACAATTTTGCATTGTGACAACCAAGAAAAGTATGAAGTACTATAAAAAAAATAGTATAATCATTTTTTTTTGAGGCCGCGAACTTTTCAGTCCATCCTGTTAATAAATCAAATTAAATAAAAATATGTTTTCCTTTTATTTCGTAAAGTTGTTAAAGTACAATGAATGTTTAATTTAGGTTTTGTAAATATATCAGCAATATAATATTTTAAAGTTATTATTTTATATTTTAAGCTCAAGCCCAAAATAATGCAAGACTTTACGGGCTAGTCCCTACTCTGCTTGCTTATTTTATTTTATTTACTGTAATATTTTGACATTCTTCAAGCTTTATAAATTGATTTGTAAATCTGTCTTGAAATAAATGATATCTACCATATTTACATAGGATTACTTAAGGATTATTTGAACATCAATTTGAATTTCGATTTTTAAATTTCACGTTAAAACGATTGGCCAGTTTGGAGCAATTTAGTATTTTTATCAATTATTAGCTAAAGTTTTAAAAATTTCTGAGATTGCTCTATAACGACAAGCAGAAAATGTCAGTAGAAAAGGGAACGAATTATAATTATTTCCTCTGGTCATCTTAAGTTATTAGGCATATATTTTAAATGTAAGCTTTGTTTAAGCCCTGTTATACACTCCGAGGCTCTCGAGGCATTTAGCCAGCTTATGCAACACGATATTACGTGAAATACGATATGTATAATTTTGATAAAGGCGTTTTCTAGTTTTGCTAATAAATCACTACTTAAAGTAGTAAACTACACACTTTATCCAATAAGAGACCGAGATTTTAATAGAAAATAAAATAGTCCAAATATAATTGTCATTAATTATTTCAAAAATAATATACTATTTCTCAGATTGGACTGGATGACGTTGAGCATGATTAATTAATTTACTAAATTACTTTTTCATGTCGAATTTTGAGATAGTGTTGAGGATCTCGAACACGTTCAATGGTGTCATAATGCTTACTTTTATGTAAATATGGTAAATAAATAGCGAACTTAATTTACGAATGATTAATTTCTCGATCAAAATGTTTACATAGTAGTCAAAATGGAGAGGCAAAAAATCAAAAAGTGGTGATAAAAAAAATTTCAAAAATTTTAAGCAGGTAGAAAAAACTTAAGAATAACTGGAATGATGAAACTGAAATCTTAAAAAATTGTATAAGAAGAAAAAAGAAAACAGTTATTGCTCTTAAATCAATCTTCAATCTTTATATAATCATATCTTATTTAGTTCTCTTTCACACGTGGCACCACAGATATCAAGGACCCTCTGTAAAAATCGAGAACGGTTTTTTTTGTTGAGAATTATAGGATAAATCGGAAAAAAAAACGGAAGGTAAAAAAGAAAATTGGAGCTTACCTTATTATTTGTCAATTTTCCCATTCAAGGCATCAAAACAAAACTTAATGATAGAGTTATAGCGATAAAAAAGTAAATGAATAAAAGTACTCACTAAAATATTGCCTTTCTTCAATACTTCAAAGAAAAATATGACAAACTGCCGGATATATGTCACAAATGAGTTTAAAAACTGGTTCGATAAGTGTGATTGAAGTTTTGTTGAAAACAGATCTAGACAATGGGTTTGCGTTTATTACGTAGTAGTAAACTTTTCTATAACCTAGATGTGTTTTGTAGCAACTACAATAACTAAATGAAATGGCCATTTTTAAAAGGGGGCATATTACAAGATCAAACTTTTGGCAAATTTAAAAATTCATCACATTTGAATCACATCTCCTCTTTCAACACTGAACTAAACTAATACTAATTATTTTATTTCAATATTTTTAATTTTAAGGGGATTGGGATTTGTTAACTAGAGTTACCTTACGAAAAAAAAGGCATTGTTTGTTATTTGCCTAGATTTTTAGTTGCTTGCTAAGCTAGGGAAACTAATTTGATAAATAATTATTTTTAATCAAATATATAAAATATTTAAAATTTTAGGAAAATTTAACGCAGAGTGATGATTTTTGATTGGCGGAAAAAGCTAATTTTAAATGATTTTTAGGTACATACCTTAGGTATATGAAATATTTGGTAGACATACAGGCCGTGAAGAGAAGATTTGGGCTCGTAGGGATTAAATTTTCAAGCCTCTCTCAAATAAAATTTCGGCTATAATAGAACTGGGAAAGATTGAGTGAGCAAAATGTTTTCAGTCACTTCCTTTCATATAATTTGACGTATTCATATTATATTCAAAATCTCCTACCTTCATAAAGTGATAACGAGGGAAAAGTTTCTACAAAAAAGTTATAAAAAAGAACATTCCCTTATTTTCCATTACTAAAATTTTAACACCTTTCAAAATGATGATAATGACAGGGATTTCCACAAGAAACGACACTCCTTCTTATAAAAAAAACTTTTCCCTAAAATTTTACATCTTTCTTAATTTAAGACAGAGAAGTGAGAAATTTTTCAAAAAAGAATCCTCTTATATAACAAAATTTTAGCACTAATAGACCTTTCGCAGAAAAAACGAAAATTACCGTTATCCCCAGCCCTCTCTGCGTATTCCATTGGTATATGCCATTTTTACACTGTTTGTTGTCTAGTCGTTTGACAATCTTGTTGACAGTCAGTAGAGGAAACTATAAAATATTTTTCAATAAAATTTTGGTTTACAATCTAGTGATACCTTGTGATTAATAAAAAATAACTGCAGGTTACAAAAGTTTTCAAAATATAAATTCTTAAACCAGTTGAAAGTTACTTCCTAATGGAGTAGTATTTGGAACTGAGATGGCTTTACTAAATTGTTTCTTTGATCTGTATACATACATAACGAAGGTGTTGTTTCTGTCTGTCTGTCTGTCACTGATCATTTTATACCACCGTAACATAAATTTTGACTTAAGGGGTTCGTTTTGAGGGGTGAAATCGGAAGTGAAAAAAAAGTTTTTTTTACTAGGTCATCGAGTGTGATGTCCAATGAAGGCTTGTGAAAACACGAGTAAAATATATTTTATATATATATATATATATATATATATATATATATATATATATATATATATATATATATATATATATATATATATATCATATATATATATATATATATATATATGTATATATATATATATATATATATATATATATATATATATTATATATATATATATATATATATATGTATATATATATATATACTCGTATATAATGTAATACTTGCGCACACTTTTCTTCGTATTACTTTTAAAAAAAAAACCGGTCAAGTGCAAGTTGAACTTGCACAATTAGTGTTCCGTACGTGATTGCTTTTAAAATATAAAAATGTTGTTACGGTGGTATAAAAATGATCAGTGACTTCACAAAACACACCCCAAATGAGTTTTTAACAAAGTTTGTTTCCAATCTTTACTGAAAACTGGTGAGGTTCAAATTTTGTATTTTTTTTATATACCATATAAATTATTAAAGGTAATGCACTCGTGATAATTTTCGTTCAATCTATACCCCGTGGAAGAATATTCCAGAAATCTTTCAAAATTTTTTGATCAGTACTTTTCGAGATAAGGTAGGGGACAGCGATTTTTCGCTATTTAAAAGTAATACGAAGAAAAGTGTGCGCAAGTATTACATTATATTTTTTACTCGTGTTTTCACAAGCTTTCATTTGATACCACACTCGATTACCTAGTAAAAAATTTTTTTTTTCACTTCCGATTTCACACCCCTCAAAACGAACCCCTTAAGTCAAAATTTTATGTTACCGTGGTATAAAATGATCAGTGACTTCACAAAACACACCCCAAATGAGTTTCAACAAAGTTTGTTTCCAATCTGATGACCTTGAAATTTTTGGTTTTTTTATATAAGTTTAAGTTAATCACCTAGCTAGGAAGGAAAAGACGCAGAGCTTAAAAAAACTTCAGTATTTCTCAGGTTTCATTCCATTATTTGAGGAAAATATTCGGTCTTTCTATAGATGTCAAAAAAGAACTAACCAGGTATTAAATCAAAGCAATATGATGGAGTCATCTTGAATTCAGTCTCGACTCGATTGAAAAAGCAATATGGTTTAGACTAAAATTGTATTTGAAAATAATATGAGCCGTCGTGGCTGTATGAATTTTTCGGAAAAACAAACTCTTAATTACCACAAGGCTCAACCAGTTCATACAAAAGTTCATCAACGTAACCAATTATTTTTTTGTACCATTTTTATGGCTATATAGATAACTGAAAAAAGTTAAAATATTAGACATTTTTCTTGACGTATATACATTTTAGTGTTTAATGTCGGGTTTATACCAGTCTACAAATAACAAAAGAAATAACCGGTCAAGTGCAAGTTGAACTTGCACAATTAGTGTTCCGTACGTTGATTGCTTTTAAAATAAAAAATTTTGTTACGGTGGTATAAAATGATTAGTGACTTCACAAAACACACCCCAAAGAAGTTTTCACCAAAGTTTGTTTCCAATTTTTACTGAAAACTGATGAACTTGAAATTTTTTTTTTTTTTTTTTATATACTAAGTAAATTATTAACACACGAATGCACTCGTGATAATTTTAGTTCAATCTACACCCCGTGGAGACCATTCCAGAATTTGTTCAAAATTTTTTGAACAGTACTTTTCGAGATAAGTTGGGGGGACAACGATATTTCGCGACTTTTTAAAAATATTACAAAGAAAAGTGAGTCCAAGTACTACAGTATATATATAATTTTTACTCGTGTTTTCACAAGCTTTCATTTGACACCACTCGATGACCTAGCAAAAAAAAAATTTTTTCATTTCCGAATTCACCCCCCAAAACTAACCCCTTAACTCAAAATTTAACTTTCAAAACTACACGGCTTTGATGAGGCCATCAATTCCTATATTATTACCAAATTTCAACTTTCTATGACAAATAGTTTAGGAGAAAATCGGGTGTGATAGACAGACAGACAGATAGACAGACGGACAGACAGATAGACAGACAGACACCGAAGTCATCTTATAAGTGTTCTGTACGGAACACTAAAAATGCGATTGACATGGCTTTAGGTGTTTTGTTATATTTGAAGATCACTTAGTTTGAATATGCTTAGGAAAAAATTCCATCACGTACAGATTTTTGGTTAAAATTTTTCATAAATTAAAAAAAATACTCATGTTTATTATATTTTTAATCATTTATTTACTATTTAATAATGTGAACATATAATACTCAAATATCTGCAGAAGAGTTTTTTTTGCAAATGGTGATTTCTTTTTGTACTCGGTATCACTTTCTCTCATAGGAACCAACAATAGTGTCCCATCATTGCAGGGTACCATCGGCCTTGATATCGCTGTTCCATTGACGAGATATCTTGGTGGAGCCTCTCCCCTTGTTCGTCACCAACAGAACCTAAATTTTCTGGGAAAAAACTCAAATGTGAGTGTAAAAAATGAATTTTTAGCGACGTTCTGCAGCCAATGTTTTTGTAGTTTTTGAGCAAATCTTTTACAAGTTTCTCACATGTATCTGACTTTGTATTGCCTAAGAAATTCGTGGCAATGCTTTTAAATGACTTCCAAGCTTTTAGTTTAACGTCATTCGGCTTTTTTTCAAACTGTTCAACGTTTAATATTTTTCGGATTTGAGATCCAACAAATATTCCTTCTTTTAACTTAACATCGCTTAGCTTCGGGAAAATTTGCTTTAGGTGTTCGAACGCATCGCTATTTTAGTCTAACGCGTTAACAAAATTCTTTATCAAGCCGAGTTTTATATGTAACGGAGGTAGCAAAACCTTTTCTGGGTCAACTAAAGGCCCATACTTGACATTAGCTTTACCTGGCACAAACTCAATTTTTTAAGGCCATTTATCTATTTTATAATGTTTTTCTGTTGCTCTGCTATCCCATAGACACAGAGAACAACAGACTTGGTGAATCCTCCCTGAAGCCCAAGTAGCAGCCCTATGACTTTAAGATCGCCACATATCTGCCATTTGTAGGTGTTGTATTTTATAAAATTCAATTTTAATGACATATGTTCATATGTTTCCATTATGTAGTAGTACGGCTTTTAAACTAATCTTAGACGAGTCTATAATTAAAAGCCACTCTTTAGGATCATGTTGTAAGCCTAACTTTTCCATAATACTTGCAGGATCTATACAAAAGCAAATGTTGTCTTGGAATGTAAAGAAAGATTTCAGCTTTTCATTACGTTTTCTAAACACGATGAGCTTTGTACCCTTGGCTAGCAAGTTCCGTTGCTATAATCTTTATGAAAATAGTTCAGCATGTTGTTTAGATAAGTTTAGATAACGCACTAAATCATTAAGTACAGCTTGCTCAATCAAATGTGATTCTTTTTCAACTTCTTCGGTAATATACACAGAGAGCGCCTGAGATATAGTCTGCTTTTCATTAGTATCAGTATTGAAATGATTAATTTCTCCCTCGAAGTCCATTAGTGGACTGGAACCGGTAAACTTTCGTCACGAGGAACAGGAAGGAATAACTGGAAACTTAATTGCGTGTTTATTTTTCTTTCAGTATCACAATACCTTTGTCATACAAAAGTAGCAATCGATGGTTTGGTTCGTCAGCTCAGACCAGATCACTGGAATAGCAAAAGGCATTGAAAATCTATGTCAATTTTGCCAGTTGCTTAAATTTGCCGTACCAGTCTGACAACAAATATGAGTAGCCCAGTTCCGATCTTGATTCACAATAACACTTCCAAAATACTTAAGATAAGCAAATTCAGTTGCTTTAGTTATTGTCCTGGCTTGTGATTTAGATGTATACTGGTCACACATATAACAAAATGAGTCCGCTGAATTAATACAACCACGTTTCCATATTTTAGACATGTTAACTTCAAATAACTCAATTTTTAACTTTAAATAACCACTTTCTGCAGTTGCCGCAGTGAATTTACAATTACTCACTATTTTAAAGTTTCTAGAATAACAAAAAAGAACGATAATACAGACTATCCATCACTAAAACAAAAAATTACCGATCAATTGAAAAATTTTTACCAACAAAAGCAAAATTGCTTAAAAAACGTAAGTTCGGAAATATCAAAGATTTTACATGATATTTCTGATATTATATTCATGTTGTGTTCTTATTAATAATGGAAAAACCTCATTATCCGCTTAGTCGCAAAATGGCTGTAGACTAGTGTTATTAATATTGCTAGTAGCAAAGAAACACTACTCAACAGAAACTAAAAACTTCTAGGAGGTGTTAGAATCTTGCATCTATTTTATTAACACATTTTCTGTCAAATTCTACATACTACACGTTATGTCGTATGCCCGCCACTTTTATTGTTACAGTCCACACATTAATAATTCTGCAGCCACTAGCTACAACTATTTAGTTGTCTAAAATTTATATTGCGTTTCATAGCCCAATAACATAATTTTTAGTGTTCCGTACGGAACACTTATAAGATGACTTCGGTGTCTGTCTGTCCGTCTATCTGACTGTCACACCCGATTTTCTCCGAAACCATTTGTCATAGAAAGTTGAAATTTGGTAATAATATAGGATTTGATGGCCTCATCAGAGCCATGTAGTTTGGAAGTTAAATTTTGATTTACGGGGTTAGTTTTGGGGGTTGAAATCGGAAGTGAAAAAAAAAATTTCTTACTAGGTAATCGAGTGTGGTGTCAAATGAAAGCTTGTGAATACACGAGTAAAAAATATATATAATATAATACTTGCGCGCACTTTTCTTTGTATTATTTTTAAAAAATCGCGAAAAATCGCTGTCTTATCTCGAAAAGTGCTTATCAAAAAATTTTGAAAAAATTCTGGGATATTCTCTACGGGGTGTAAATTGAACGAAAATTATCACGAGTTCATTACCTTTAATAATTTATCTGGTATATAAAAAAACAGAAATTTCAAGGTCATCAATTTTCAGTAAAGATTGGAAACAAACTTTGTTGAAAACTAATTTGGGGTGTGTTTTTGTGAAGTCACTGATCATTTTATACTTCCGTTACAACATTTTTTTATTTCAAAAGCAACCAACGTACGGAACACTAATTGCGCAAGTTCAACTTGCACTTGACCGGTTTATTTAAGTTTAAGTAGAATTTAGTGCGTACTCACCACTATCGTTTGAAATAAAGCAAGGATAGCCCTTTTAATATTGTAAAAACAATCTATTGTGAACAGTAACGAATCAGTGGTCTTCGTTTATTAATTAACTGTAGATATTAATTACCATGATCTCAAATGTGTGGTGCATACCATATAACAGACGATAAAAAAAGGATATTGTTAGTATAAAAGACGTTTTATGACACAATACCTCTGAGATTGAATTTGTGATGTATGGCGGAAAATATGGGGAGAACCAAGTGTCCACAATGTCTAACTTTTTAAAAATCCATGTTTTTGCTGCAACTTTGGTGTTTGTTAAATATGCAATATTCTTAATACGATTAAAGTATTTTTTTTTCAAAACGTCATTACCCAATCATAAACGATCAATTTAAATAAAAATGTAACGTTCCAAATTCATGTTTGTATTCAAATCATGGTAACGTTAAAATGTTTTCGTAGGATAAGATTAGCAGGGTGATAATTTACCAAACTAGACGTCTCTAAGCGTTTAAGAAAATGAGAGGTTTAGCTCTGTTTTTGGACATTTTTATTAAGGAATTCGTGTTTAATTTTGCGTCAAGCTAGCAATAAAATTCTAACTTTTAGCGACGAAAGCATTAGAGACTACTCGTGAATTACTGTTCAGGCTTCTTGTAACCTGTTCATTGACATACACAGAGCTTACCGGCTTCCTTAAGAATTGCTGTTTTAGTGGTCACTTTGGTAAATATGAAACATGTAATATTATCATTATTAAAATTTCCTTTCCAAGGTGATTTAGTAAGTAAAAGTAATTAAAGTTTAGTTACATGATGATTCATAAACATGTTTTTGTATGCGACAGTTTTATAAAAATAACAGTTTATACACATAGCGTAAATAAAGTTGCGAGTAAGTTTGGGATACAAAGACCCTGATTATACTCTAAGCAAATTGCGGGTATAGAAATCAAAGATATAATAAGCATTGTACGTGGACCGCCTTTGAGTTATAGCTCGCGAAAATCCCGACCTCTTAGTTCAGGTCAAGTGCTGCAACTATACTCATTAGTTCGTTGCAACAAGGGCGCAGTCTTCGTATTAATTTATGATTGCACCTACATATGATACAGCTCATGCAAGAATTAAAGTCCACGGATACTGTCCACGTTAATCAAATGTTTGCCACACTTAAGATGAAGGTGTTTTTTTAAGTTATCTTGTTCTAAAGGAAAACTTGCAGAGTTTGAAAAACTACGTTTAAGTCTACACCAATATATTTAGTTTTTCATTTCTTGAGTTATTTTATTCCATATTCAATAAGCAAAATTCTTTCGGAGTCAGAAAAAATGCCATTATTTACTCTCCAACTGTTTATACCAAATATTAACTTAAAAATATGATTGGCCGTCATTACCGTACACCTAAGACTTTCATGAATAAACGATCTGCCTTTTTATTAAAAAACTTTGTCATTGTATGATGCACCAAATTATTTGCAGTCAATTTTTGCAGGAGGAAAAATCGTAAAACTGTAAAATACGAGGATCTTATACAACATTTAGTCAACATTTTTGGAATAACGACAATAATTTGACAACCAAATATTTTTTGTATGGCGTCATACTAAATAACTTACAAAACATTTTCGTAACATAGTATTTTTAAACGAGGCATATTTTTACTTTAGCGACCACATTAGTAAATAGAATTGTCGCTACTGAAGTCCGATAAATCCAAAACTAAAGCTCCAAAAGCTTTTACACCCTTTAAGTATGGTTGTCATAGCACAACAATTATAAATTTGAAACGATGTGTGGAAATGACTGAAAATTTTTTCACATTTCTTTACAAAATTTTGATTGTAATAACCATAGCACTTCAGACATATCATCATTCGGGAAATTTTTAGAAATAAAGAGGTGACATTGGTCGTCATGTAGCCCTGATTAGGCCCCTATAGATTTTTTATAGAAATATCTCAAAAACTGTTCAGTTTACATTAGCAACCTTCACTCCCTGGAATCATTAAACAATAGTGCATGAGAAGAAGCAGCAGATATCGTGGAAACGATATGCCGAGAGAGACCTATAATATTATCCCGCTTAGAAGTATACTAAGAGTCTTTTATATTACTTTCATTTCGATGACATTCTAAAAAAATTACCAAAGACCGTAGTTTGCTATAATATAAACATTTTTTTTTATTTATCTATTTTTTTTTCATTTATTTATTTTTTTTTTATACATATTTTAAAACTGAAGTTTCTTGTGAGATTCCTTGTATTTGCCTAAAAGTAGTAAAAAGTTTCAAAACCATATTAACGACCTCATAACGCTGCAATGCTCATTCAAGAATAGTTCATAATCGGGGTTTTTCTACAGTATTGTTAAATTCGTCTTTTAATTAAAAATCTTTTTGCGATTATTATATTGTATCAGGGTGTGCTGAAATTACAATAATTATACTAAGTGCCCAACATTTTCCTGTTTCAAAAGTGTCTTTTGGCACAGAGTAAAGACGGCGGTCTCGGTTTTCTAGCGCCAGCCGGTCGTTAACATCAGAAAATTAAGTGTTACTTGTTTTTAATAGGCGGAAGTGCTGAATTGTTAAATGAAAATGTTTGAAATGTAAGAGAATGTCGTATTTTTTTGCAAATTAAATTAAGTTTTATACAGATGTATAAATATATGTATTGTTATATTGGAAAAAATTTCTGTTTTTATGAAGTTTAACTACAATTTTAGTGAAATCTATCGGTATCCGCGTATACCACCATTTTATAAACAGTAAAACTTAATAAATTTATTATAAAATGAGTAAGGTATTAGCTTAAACTTAACAAATATAAAATAATGTTCCTTATAGTAGCTGACTTCTGTTATGTGTCAAAATTGATCATCACCGATAATGGGTTTAATTATTAAAATCTGAAAAATTTTTATGGAGAAAATTACAAAAACATGACAAAATAATTGGGTATGTTTAATATGAAGCTAATCTAATCAAATCAAAAATTGACTATATATGGGAATTGTTCAATAGAAACACGTTTATAGGTTTTAAAGAATACGTTATTAAATTATTGAAAAAGATCTCCAAAAACATGAAGGCAATAGTCTCACCAGTGCACTAATCGACAGATATCCTGCTGATAATATTCCTGCGGTCTCTTTTTGTACTATTCTCTAATAACAAAATCCACCACAGGATAAAATAAACTGCGTCCTTTTAGCGATCGTTTTAATAAACCATACATATGAACATTGCACAGGGATAAGTCAGATGGATGCTCTAAGACTTCCTAATGTATACAACCTATCAGATCTCAAACCATTGGAGTAACATGCATTATCATTCAGAAGGATGAAACTGTTTCCAGGGATGCTAATTTTTCATGCTGGCACGTAAATATTTTGAGGTAATTGCATATCGTTCAGTATTGGTGTTAACCTCGGGTTCTTTAAAATCTAAGAGAAGTACATTGTGGTAATTAGGAGATACGATCACCAATTTTTTTGATGTTAAAAATTCAGAT
>CM032454.1:89187343-89228883 GCA_019049505.1 Pachyrhynchus sulphureomaculatus | reverse complement strand
AGTTCATCAACCAGCACTGTCGATTTTATCCTGGGTACGAATTTTTTCCCGGTTTAGGCGTAACTTTGGAATCTGTTGTTTTGTCAGAAGCGATATCTCTTGCTAATGAGAAGAGGCTCTGAAACCCCGAAACTTTGATGTTATAACGACTCAACAAACCACAAGATTTAATCACTTCCTCTATCGACCACTAAGTGATATTAACTTTGAAACAATTTTCGCTTCTCTTGCATCGATCATTTCCAGAGTAATTATCCAAATGCTGAGGTTGCCAGCCTGGGCGACTTTAATGTCCACAACATCAATTGGCTTAAATATCCAAATAAAACCGAAGAGCAAAGTCATTCCCAGTCGGCGGTGGCTTTACTCAGTTTATCGATGAACCAATTCTGTTCGAGACCAAGAGTTCGCTAGTCTTCTTGATCTATTTTTAACCACAAATTCCGAAATTTACAGTTAGGTTCTAAGGTGACAGAGGGACACCTAAGCGGTGCAAGATTTGGCACTACAAATCGGCTAAATGGGAAGAACTCATGAAATATTTTCCAACTTTCCCTTGGCTAGACGTTTGTTTTAAATGCGGCTACCCGTCTGATTGAGGAGGTTTCTGATATCATTTCGGCTGGCATGAAAGCTTACATCATTTCTTCGAAGAAATATTCTTCCAACGGTAAGGTAAGCCTTGGTTCGTCCTAAAATGCAAAGAAGCTGTTGCGTCTTAACATCTTGCCTACCGACAATGGCGTAAAAATCATAACGTCATAAATCGACAAATCTTTTCTCGTACCCGAAACAGTTGCAAAAAAATTAGCGACGAAACCAAGAAATGACACAATACAAGAATTAAAAACAAACTTCTTGCCCGTCCCAATAACTCCAGATTAGCTGAACTTTTTGCTTCACATTCAACTGCCGATCTCCAAAGAAAAACATCACCAACTATTCCCATAGTGCAGTTAAGGATGTTCACTATTGTCCTCAAACAATATCTTAAAATGTATTTTAATGAAGCTAGACACCAAAAAAGTTTCTGGCGCTGATGTTATACCTGCCATAGTACCACAAAATGCGTGAGAGAACTAACAAAAGATTTCGGTAGACTTTTCAACCTATCCTAGAGGAAGGGAATATTTCCTCCCTCTTGGAAGTGAACTACGGTTCAGCCGATACTCAAAAAAGTCAAGAAGATATTACCAAATAACTACCGACCAGTCGCATTGCTTTGAAGATATCGTTAAAGGCGATCAACCAGCATGTGCTAAAATATCTTGAAGGATTGAATATTATGAGCGACCATCAACAGGAGATCTTCTAATTTATGTAACACATATTTGGAAACAATATGGAGAACCTCGGTTTCGCTTGATATATTCAAGGCATTCAACCGTGTTTGGCACGACGGCACGTTGGCTATGTCACATGGTATCTGAAAAGCTCTGTTTATAACTCTAGTGTTTCCTCAGAGAGCGTTCTTTACGAGTAGGAGTCGACAGATTTCTTTCTAATACCTTCACTATCAACGCCGGTGTGCCCTAAGGCTCCATGCTGTCTCCTACTTTCTTTCTGATCTACATGTACAATCTCCTCGAAAGAACCAGGAATCTAATTAACAGCTTTGCAGATGACAGTACGCTTATTGCTTCATTTACTTTGAAAGCCAAGTGGAGTTTAACGCTACAAAAACTCAGGCCGCAGTTTTCTCTAAAAATAGTTAATGTTGTGGAACCTGACTTAGTTGTGTCGGGATACTCCGTTCCTCTACCATCGTCACTCAATCTGTTGGGCATTAATTTTGGAGGAAATATGTGTTGGCACGAACAGGTTGCAAGCATAGCAAAGAGGGCGTCTCAAAAGCTGGAATATTATTTCGAATTATAAAGCTTTACACTCCACAACAACTGTTAATTCTGTATAAAGCTCACATGTGATCACCGATGGAATACTGCTCCCATGTTTGCGGCTCTGCTCTCAAATATACCCTGCATTGTTAGATTCTATTCAAAAGAGAGCTGTTTGCCTGATTGGAGACCCGGAACTAACCAGCAACCTTGATTCCTGGGAACATCGAAAAACGGCTGGCGACTTGAGTCTATTCTACAGGTGTTTTCATGAAAAGTGTTCGATGGATGTAGCCCGCTTCATTTCTCCCAAAGCAGTTCATACTAGAAATACCCGTCGCGCTAACATTTCACATCCATATGAAGTTCTGCTTGTTACTTCTCGTACAATCCTTTTCAAGCAGTCTTTTATATGGACATCCCTTTGGAAATGATTTGCCTAGGACTGTGTTTCTCACCGAGTACAATTTACAGCGATTCAAGATCAACGTGAAAAAATCTTTTTCCGCGCTGTTCTTGTAGCACTTTAGGATTTCTCTGCAGCACATGTGGTGTTTCCATAAAAAAAATAACGAATTTCTTCTTGTGGTTTGGTAAATTCACACACCAATCCGAAAATATTATGCAATGCATACTTTATCTCCTTCAGGCGTTTAAATAATTATAGTATTTTAAATAACGTATTTATTAAAGAACACAAAATATATATTTTTGCTAACCTAACCATAAATCATTCATTCTTTAAACAGCTGACCACAAAAATAATTTAATAAAATATAAATTCTCTATGGCTATATGAATGCGTAAAAAACTTTTTGGATTGTCTAACCAAAGTTAAATTTGTTTTTAATATTAAATAAGGGTCGAATACATTCACAAACTTTTTGTTTGAAGTTCAGCCGTTCAAGCGATATACAAATCCCATAAGGATGGAAATTTCCTGCCTAAAAATAAAACAGATTTTGATTTAGTATTTTCTTGTGCTACAACATATGACTTAAATAATATATATTTGCTACAAAATGTGTTAGATACTAGCTTGAAGGATAAGGATTAAAAAATAAGTTGTTATTACAAGATACACTAATACTTACTGACGAATCTCCCATAGGCTTGTTCAAGTAAAGAAAATTCAGCATCTTGATAGCTCGATCTCCAACTGCCCATGCCCATCTGCAGCTAACAGTAAATTATATAACTTAAAAAGACCTATAGGAAGTTTGTCTTGGATCGATACTAAAATTTTGTATCATAAGTGCTCACCTGGCTTGAGTGCCACAACTCTTATGTTTGAGAGAGCGGGTCCCAATTATTTAAAATACCACTGAGTGTATTTTTTAAGCTTGGATGCCACTGGTTTTTGCCCATTTTTTGACTCGAACATAGTATATAAATAGAAAGTTTTTAGTTTCATAAATTATGTCGATAATTTTAAGAAAAATTGTTGTTTTTATCAGTTATCAACCAGTCAATTAATCAAGAACGTATTTAAATATTAATTTATTATGTTATAAAAAAAGGTTTTGTTTTTGTAGTCTCCTATGGTGCTAAAATTCCAATAATGTCTGTGAAATGTCATTAATTCGTTCCTTTAGAAACGTTGTGGAAATTTTTAAAAAGAAAGTTAACTTAAAGTTAACTTAAATATAGCAAGGTGATTCATATATCAAAATGTTAAGAAGATTATTGCTTTATTTACTCTATATATGTCACTGTAATTAAATATTAAAAATAATAGTCGTATCTGAAAAGTTTTCACTGACGTCTTCAGCAGAACACACTTCAGAAATAAAATAACATTTTTCCCTCAGGTTTTATCTCAATTTTATATACAAATTAACAGTTCTCCAATTCTATATAAATATATGAATTTAGGGAAAAATTGACTGGCAAAAAAAAAAATTATAAGGAGATAAGAAAAAAAAAATCAAAGAATGGAAAAAAAAAATTTTTTTTTTTTTTTTTTTTTATTGGTCTAGCACACGTGCTGCAGGGAAGTCCCTAAAGCGCTCAAGGAGCGGCGCGACGAGTGCGGAAAAAAGCGATTCACGTTGTTCTTGAATCGCTGTAAATTGTACTCGGTGGAAAACACAGCGCTGGGCAAATTATTCCAAAGGGATGACGTTCTCCATATAAAAGATTGCTTGAAAAGCGTCGTACGCGGAGTAACAAGCTGAACCTCATACGGATGCGAAGCACCAGCGCGACGTGTATTTCTAACATGCACCGCTTTGGGAGGAATTAAGCGGGCTACATCCTTCGAAAACTTTCCATGAAAATACTTGTAGAACAGACTCAAGTCGCCAAACCGTTCTTCGATGTTCCAACGAATCAAGGCCGCCGGTCAATTCCGGGTCCCCAATCAGACGGACCGCTCTTCTCTGAACAGAATCCAACAAATGCAGTGTATGCTTGGGAGCGGAGCCCCAAACGTG
This sequence comes from Pachyrhynchus sulphureomaculatus, assembly GCA_019049505.1. Classification (NCBI taxonomy): domain Eukaryota; kingdom Metazoa; phylum Arthropoda; class Insecta; order Coleoptera; family Curculionidae; genus Pachyrhynchus; species Pachyrhynchus sulphureomaculatus. The sequence continues at coordinate 89,224,610 of CM032454.1, read as the reverse complement.
GGGAGCAAGTATTCCATAGTTGGTCGAATTTGGGCTTTGTAAAGAATTAACAGTTGCTGTGGGGTTGTAAAGCTTTCTGGTTCTAAATAATATTCCCAACTTTTGAGAAGCTCTCCTTGCTATGCCTGCAACATGTTCATGCCAAGACATATTTGCTCCCCAAACTAACGCCCAACAAATTGAGCGACGATGCTAGGGGAATGGAGTGCCCCGACACAACTATGTCGGGTTCAGCAACGTTAACTTTTTTAGAAAAAAACTGCCGCTTGGGTTTTTGTAGCGTTAAATTCCCCTTGGTTACTGTCACCCCAAGATAAAATTTCTTCCAGGTCTTTGTTAAGTTGAACGACCTCCTGCTGTCTGCGGATATTCGCCTGAGCAGCCGATGTCCGAGCGTTCAAGGTGAATGAAGAGACAAGCGTACTGTCATCTGCAAAGCTATAGATTGGATTCCCGGTCTTTTCCAGCAGATCGTTAATGTAAATGAGAAAGAGAGTAGGAGACAGTATGGAGCCCTGGGGCACACCGGCGTTGATAGTGAGGGTGTTAGAAAGAAATCCGACGACCGCCACTCGTAAAGAACGCTCTCTGAGGAAACATGAGAGCCACAAACAGAACCTTTCAGACATACCATAAGAGCGCAATTTAGCCAACAGTCCATCGTGCCAAACACGGTCGAATGCCTTGGATATGTCAAGAGCAACCGCTCGAGATTCTCCAAAGTGTTCATTGCGTTGTTCCAAACATGTGTTACATAAGTCAGAAGATCTCCTGTTGATCTATGTTTACGAAAACCATATTGGTGATCGCTAGTAATATTGAATCGTTCAAGATATTTTAGAAGATGCTCATTGATAACCTTTTCCATGACTTTCGATATTATTGAAAGCAGTGCAACTGGTCGGTAGTTATATATTATAGTGAATACGCAGCAAAAAACTTTGGAAAAACTGGATAAAAAAATTTCTAAAATAAAACTTAAAAAACAACTAAAAAAAGTATCATTCGGAGAATTTAAATTTTCCTAAATGACTTTTATCTTGTCAAACATCCTAACATCATATCCAGGATAATTATGGACACTGTGTATTTTTTCGCTCTAAAAAAACGGAACCATTGTTTTGTTGGGAATTCTAGAATAATCTAGACAAGAAAGAAAGTTGAACCAATAGTGAAACTTATTTTGTTCTGGTAAGATGATTGTTTACTGTGGAGTTTGAAACTGGCTGAATCCTGCTGGTTAAACCATAAAAGAAGCCTCTGAACAAAAGATAATATTACGGTTATTTGCCAATATTAAAATAAAATATGCCATTACAGTCTGCATTTATAAAAAATAGAAATTACAAGGAAATAAATGAAAACATTTAAAAAATCAACTGTGAGCTCTACTTAAACAAGAAATATTCACCACATAATATAACGAGGCTGTATGTTGTTAAAATATTGCGTAGGCAATTCGTCCAAATAACTTAGAGGTAAATTTTTCGATAATATATTTTAGTATTGTTTCAAGCATTATACAAATTGTATATACTATCAAAAATAGCTAGGCAGTAGTTTTTTTCTAATATGGCGTAGGTATTCCTAATTATCCAAACAGCATTTCTAGGTATTAACTTCTAAACAAATGTATTTTGTAATAATGTAAAAAAACTTCTCAACAATTTGGAATATTATTTCGTACTGGAAAGTTGTAGACTTCACGAGAGTTTTTATTACTGTACCAAGCTCAAATTCGACCTTCAATGGATACTACTTCTATGTTCAGAATCTGCTACCTCACATACTCTGAATTTGTAAGATCCCATTCAGAAGAGAGCTGTTCACCTGAATGTTTTTGAGATATTCTACTGGTGCTTACTGTTTCTACATGGTGTAATTTTATTCGTACGTTCATGTAAAAATTTTACAGTTGATAATGGTTCGAATGATAGATTTATTCACAGGAAGTTATGTTCATTGTTATATATATATATATATATATATATATATATATATATATATATATATATATATGTATATATATATATATATATATATATATAGATATATATTTTATGGATATGTAGATGTAAAAAAGCGGAAACTAGTCGCTGGGAGTGAGGTTTAATTACATTAAAGCCCGGAGACCTATACATAAATTTTTATTTTTAGTGTTCCGTACGGAACACTTATAAGATCACTTCGGTGTCTGTCTGTCTGTCTGTCTGTCTGTCTGTCTGTCTGTCTGTCACACCCGATTTTCTCCGAAACTATTTGACATAGAAAGGTGAAATTTGGTAATAATATATGAATTGATGGCCTCATCAGAGCCATGTAGTTTTGAGAATTAAATTTTGACTTAAGGGGTTAGTTTTGGGGGATGAAGTCGGAAGTGAAAAAAAATTTTTTTTTACTAGGTCATCGAGTGTGGTGTCAAATGAAAGCTTGTGAAAACACGAGTAAAAAATATATATATAATATTATACTTGCGCGCACTTTTCTTTGTATTATTTTTAAAAATTCGCGAAAAATCGCTGTCCCGGGCCTTATCTCGAAAAGTACTTATCAAAAAATTTCGAAAAAATTCTGGAATATTCTCCACGGGGTGTAGATTGAACGAAAATTATCACGAGTGCATTTCCTTCAATAATTTATATGGTACATAAAAAAAACAAAAATTTCAAGGTCATCAAATTTCAGCAAAGATTGGAAACAAACTTTGTTGAAAATTCATTTGGGGTGTGTTTTGTGAAGTCACTGATCATTTTATACCAACCGTAACATAAATTTTGACTTAAGGGGTTCGTTTTGAGGGGTGAAATCGGAAGTGAAAAAATTTTTTTTTACTAGGTCATCGAGTGTGTGTCAAATGAAAGCTTGTAAAAACACGAGTAAAAAATATATATATAATGTAATACTTGCGCACACTTTTCTTCGTATTAATTTTAAAAAATCGCTGTCCCCTACCTTACCTCGAAAAGTACTGATCAAAAAATTTTGAAAAAATTCTGGAATATTCTCCACGGGGTATAGATTGAACGAAAATTATCACGAGTGCATTACCTTTAATAATTTATTTGGTATATAAAAAAAAAAAAAAATTTCAAGGTCACCAGTTTTCAGTACTTTGTTTGAAAACTCATATGGAGTGTGTTTTGTGAAGTCACTGATCATTTCATACCACCCTAACAAAAATTTTTATTTTAAAAACAATCTATCTCCGTACGGAACACTAATTGTGCAAGTTCAACTTGCACTTGACCGGTTTTTTTTAAATCATTGACTGGAATGAGCCCATTGCATGCATTCATGCAAAGAAACTGGTTTATATTGCTTTTTATAAATATTTATAAGTAATCTTTCTGAGTATAATACCCATAAAATATTTCAACATACGATACGTGTAACTTTGTTTTGGAAGTTATAGTTGAGCCAAACTTTAAATGATGTGTGAATATAATATTTCTATTGTCAGTGGTTTACACAATGTAATTTTAAATTTAGTTCAATCATCATGGTTGAGTCAGTCCTCGCTCCTGTTAATACTAACATCGTTAACGAAACGCGCATCGTGGGCAAGAATAAAGTGATTGGTATAGTCGTGATAACTGTTAATGATGTCATTTAAAAGCCAAGAAACTGTTTTTTTTTTCTGTCTGTTCGTAATACTTTTAATGACAGCTTTAAAAGTATTGATCATAAGATTCAAAAGATTGTAAATATTTTTCTGAAATAGAGTTTTTCATTGAAAATGTTTTTTTTGTTTTATAATTAATACATACTCGTACGTCTTCAGTAGTATTACATAAATTATCATGCGTCGTTTATTATGTGTATGTACGTATATATATATATATATATATATATATATATATATATATATATATATTATATATATATATATTATATATATATGTATCTCGAAATAAGACAGTCGTAGGAATAAAGCTTCGAACAATATATGGTTGGCATAATCGGTCAAGTGAATGATATTGTCCAACATTTTCGCATCAATTACACTATTCATGACAATTCAAGAGCTGGAAGACCAGTTTCTACTTGATCTGGAGTCATGATCATTACTGTTGATGATCCAAATTTACTGATTCCATCACGACCTCATGTAATCTTTTTGTGATATCAAGTTGGCAAATGTTTCGTACAGGTTTTGGTTTAGATTCATACAAGATTCAATTGACTTGAAAACTAGAGTGCAAAACTATCGATTGCGATGTGGTAATTGGGCTTTAGAGCCAATGAAATCTGATTTTCATTTCTCAAAATTGTGTCAATTGTCAAAGATCACTTTTAGTTGAAGTCAACAAACAAAATTGTATAATCCGTTACAGTGTGTTGAGGACTGCATGGTGTCTTCAGGATTTATTTATTTTAAAATAACGTAGGAGAGTAAACTAAAGTAAACGAAATTCATTACTAGACTACGATTAATGCATGCTTGTTGAAAAGTTCAAAGTTAGAATCTTAATCTGGACGGGATCTGGTTTGCAACTGATTTATTGAAAATGAGATTCACTGATTTGAATATTTCTAGAAATTGACCTGTACATTTGGCTTCAAAATCTTTTTGTCACCCTGTAAAAGGTGTATATACAGATTTATGTATATATATATATATATATATATATATATATATATATATATATATATATATATATATATATATATATATATATATATATATATATATTACATTTTTACAATGCTCAGCAGCAAACTATCAAGTGTTGAAGCAACGAATCCAAACATTTTTCATTATATTAAGGAAGATAAAAAATTACTCAAAACTGGATTGACAGAATGCATACCTAAACATAGTAAATGAAGCGTTTCGTAAATAAGGCCATGCATTATGTAGTACTCTCATATAAAACAATATATGCATTGATAGTTCTACGGTTCTAATTATACTTACATTCAAACTATCCATGCGACTTTCAAAATCTCTTTTTAAAACACAGCATTTAAATAAACTGCTAAACGAGACAAACCTAGCGCTCATTAAATTTACAAAGCCGCCGTCCTTTGCTTCAGGGCTTTTTCATTTTTCAAAGAGGTGTCCTCGTTTATGTTCGTGACATCCCTTTTATCATTGTGAATCTCCGCAAGCATTGTCGTCAAATTATTATATGCATATTTGCTACTAAAATATTGATCATATATACGTTTTGACAACGATGTGTACTGAAAATAAGTTATTCTAATTTAATAGAAATACATACTGTATAAAGTCTTCCTAGCACACAAAGCTTCATTGTGCAAAATACGCTAATGATGTTATAGAATGAAAGCAACACTCATTATTTCATAATATTCTTAATAAAATTGATAATAAGAATAATCAGAATAATAATGTCCTGTTTGAAGACATCTGCTACCGTTAGTCATAGTCAAGGGGCTTCGAGTAACATCATGGTCCATCGTGACTAAATAGTTCCTCTAGTTTACCTATTATCAGAATCGACTCCCAATATCCACTGTTATGAGAGACAATGAGGTAGATGGTCCTAACCACCTATCTCGAAAAAATGGAGACGATGGATAATGTGAAGAAGCTGTAGGACTAGGTGGCAATAATCAAGAACATTTCGCGTGGACTGATATATTTAGAGGTCTCTTGTATTACTGCTGACAAGGATTTGAATCAATATGTCATGAATCTATTTATAATGTTAAAAAATCAACCGTAACAACATATTTCCAATCCACGATTAGACATCCCAACTATTTTAGCTTCTCGAGAAAGACTTAAGGAAGTTACTCAGTCAGTAAGCCATCATGGGAAAATTATTTAAACAACGATGTTTCACTTCGTGAAGGAAACATTTGAATCCATGAAACGTCCATGTATAAATTCAGAAGATCTGGTCAATGTCAATAAACATCCTAGATATAAACTTCCAGAATATATATTAAATGAGACCTTAAACAACGGTGTCTGCCACTTACTCTCGGAATAATTGTTATAACAGTAATAAATGGCTGTATATAATATAATTAAGAGAAATAAAGAGATTAAGAACGTGGCAAATTCAAGATAATAGAAAACAAGCTTTATCGTACTCATTACATACTTTTTAAAGACTCAAGTCTCATTAAAGATAGTTAGACAGCACCACAGTAAATATAATCATTAGTAAAAGTTAAAATATCTCGCAAAGCGAGTCAGTGACAACCACTATCTCGCTTATAGCAGCAAAAATACCTGATTTTGAAATATCGCTATCTGAGCAAATATATTCTGGAAGGATATTTATGAGGTTAAAAAACCCTTAAATACAAATACTTTTGCTACAGATTACTTCGTATCCCGCAGCACATAGATTTAACTGCAGTAATGATGATGTAAAGATTAGATGACATCAACAATTTCTGATAAAAACGTTCTTTAGCAACTACGAATATCTAACTGGAATATTTAGTGCATAGTTTATATAAAAGAAAATTAATTCTGAGCACTTGCCTAAAATTAAAAAAAAAATTCTGACTGATAGATGTATTACCCAGTGCAATCCAAAAAAAATCCATTAATTATATAAAACCTTTCAACTAAATACCTTGCCAAACAATCTTACGATAGCTGAAGTGTTGCGTTCATTAATTAATTGTGTGTATCTAATGTTACTATCTACAATATTAAAATCTGCGATTTAGGCAGAATACCAGAAAGCTGGTTAAGTCTTAGTTTATAACAATTCCAAAAAATGTAGGCGCTAAAAAATGCGGAGAATATTAAAAACATTTCTGAAAATCATTCACAGAATAATATACAAGTTGTCCGAAGAAAACATGTCAGCTACACAATTCGGCTTTCATGATGCCCTGGGCCTTATTTTCTATGCAGGTTTCGATTCAGCGATGTAGAGACGTCAATTGTAACGTATATCTGTGCCTGATCGACTACCTAAAGGCCTTTGATAGAATCCAATATCATAAAATGGTCGGAATTCTGAAAGACCTTGGGATTGATAGAAAGGATCTGTGGATTATTGGCAACTTCTACTGGAACCAGATGGAATTTATTAAGGCAGAAGGGCAGCGTTCAGAAGCAATATCGACTGAGCGTGGAGTAAGGTAGGGTTGTGTCCTGTCACCACTATTGTATAATATATACTCTGAACCAATCTTCAGAGAGGCAATGGAAGAAACTGATGAAGGAATACTGCTTAATGGGGAACGAATAAATAATATTCGTTATGCTGACGATACGACGGTTATGGTTTATAACCTAAAGAGTCTACAACATTTTATGACAAAAATAAACGAAGTCAGTAATCGATACGTCCTCGATCTTAATATCAGCAAAACAAAGTACACGACGATCAGCAAGTCACCGGTTCCTGCTACCTTGTTGCTGGTTAACAATTAACAAATACAAAGAAGTGCACCACAATATTCATATCCAGGTACTATGATAAACGAACATTGCGATCACTCGCAGGAAATTCGTTGCCGTATCGAAAAAGCTAGAGCAGTGTTCTTCAAAATGACATCACTTTTCAAAAGCTCAACAGTAAAATTAAGCAAAAAAAAATAAGATTCCTACGACGTTATGTCTTCAGTGTCCTTCTTTACGGTGTGAAATTTTGGACGCTGACTGAAGTCATTTCTAAGAAACTTAGAGTATTTGAATTATGACTATATCGCAGAATTTTGAAAATTTCTTATACTGACTGTATTACCAACGAGGATGTCTTACGTCGGATGAACAATAAACTGAAAATTATGGAAACTGTTAAAGTAAGAAAATTGGAGTATTTAGGACATATAATGAGAAATTTCCACAGATATTAATTACTACAGCAAATACTCCAATGAAAAGTTTTTGGAAAAAGGGATCAGGACGCAGACGTATCTCCTGGTTAAAAAATCTGCGAAATTGGTTTTCAACATATACTACTAGTCTTTTCAGAGCTGCAGTGGATAAAGTAATAATAGCCAGAATGATTGCCAATATTCGAACCGAATAGGGACTTGTGGCTGTAAACTTTATGCTTCTTCAGAACAAGATCTAAATCAATCACTTAATGAAGTTGGAGAATACACACGGGATATTTGTATTGTATAAATCAATCCTTATCAAACTTAAGAGAGGACGGTATTATGAACCTCCGAAAAACACCAGATAATCAGATGGAAGCATTTTTAGCTGATTTCTATATTAGGCAGATGTATAACTCTCTAGGCATCACATAACATCGCTAAATGATTCTCCGCCACTGACATAGGCAGCCACTAAAAAACTCTCAGAAAGTAAGTTGCTACTACCAATCTGTAGTTGCTTCTTAGGCCTTCCTAAGCGACTGAAGAAAGAGGTGAGACGTGAGACATATGGACGTTAGTACACCAATATAACCTTTATGTTATCAAAGTCGAAAGAGTAAACGAGACTAGTTCAAGTCCTTTCGTGGGGATGGTCTGCAGTAGGGAACAGAAAGAACACGTGCTGTACCACTTCTTAAGTAAAATCCTGGCGAAGTAACACAGAATTAAATTTGTTATAATTTATCGTTACATTACGATAACAAAATAGATAGATGCTATTTTAGACAGGCTCCTGATTAATTCAAAGAGGCTAGATAAAATAAGCGCGATACTAAATGAACAAATTGACCTAAACTGTTCCCCATTGTTAAACTTAAATTAATTTATGGTATCAATTATCGTAATCCGTTTAGGCACCATAGGGGTATTTTAGGTATAAATTATGGTTTAATTATTTAATACTTAAAGTATATATTACTTGTTTATACATTTATTTGTTAGTTACCGATTATCTGAAGAAGTCACTGTGTACCGAAACAATTGTAATAAGATACAAAATTTCGATTTTTATATTGAGTTCCTCTTTTGGAAACATAACATATTTCTTAAACAGAGGACAATAATTGATTTAAATTGACTTGTCACAGTATTTTAATTTAATTTAAAATTAAGTATTAATATTTACTCTTCCACTCGTATTATATATATATATATATATATATATATATATATATATATATATATATATATATATATATATATGTATATTTGAAAAATAATAAAATAAAGGCATTATTTCAAATAAAAACTCCCAGCAACAAATTAAATAACGGCAATAGCACAGCATTTATTAAAATTGATTAATTTCAATAGAAAATGTATGCATGCATATCCATTAGAATTTTTACTATTTTGGTTTTGCGATTTATTTATTTTCTGTATCAGCAAGTAATATTTTATCCGCATTGATATTTTTCAAATAATATTATAGCTAACATATTTAACTTTTAATAGTTATTTTAAATATTTAAAAAATTGAATTTGAATAAACTAAATTTTCGTTGCTTCTTTGTTCGTTGTATAGTTTTTACTATATATTTTTGAAATAATTTGTTTTATTGAGACCATGGAACAAACACCATTGTGTCATTTCATTCAAGAATTTTAGTTAAATATTATTGTGAATTTTCTACAGTCATTAAAAAACTTTTATAATAATTTGACTTGCATGATTGACAAGAATTGATATTTTTGACTGTTAATTATTGTAGAAATATGAGATTGAATTTTTTCTTCTAAATTTTTTAAATAGTTAAAGTATAAAAAGTATTCTAGTTGCACTGTATTTATTAAAAATTTTAAAACTTAGAAAAAAAATTAAGCTTTTTTCAATTAATCAGTCTTATACCTTAATATATTTAATTAATAATTAATTTAATGATAATAATAAACAAAAATAACTAGTGTTGGATACTTAAGACTAATCGTTTTTATACCTTATTTACATTAGTCTTAAATTGTTTACCATTTATGCATAAAAACCAGTTTATATAGTTTTAACATCCATGCTTATATAAATAAAGTTCTTTCTTTGTTTCTACTTTCTTTAATGGGCTCTACTTAGCTTTGAATCCGTCTGGTGCTTAGGCAGAGCGTCGACGACGGTGGTGCATTACACATTCTCGAGTTTGGATCCTTTCTACCTTGGAGAGCAACGTGGTCTTGCTCTAGGCGATATTACTCTCCTAAAGGCGTTTTATTGTCGCGATAACTTAAATTAACTTAAAACTTAATATATATTATGGGCACTGATAAAGGATTTCCTTAGGAACAGCTACCGTTTTTAAATATAAACATTTTCTGTCAGTTAGGTAATTGTTACAAAAAATACGGCACACAACCTTCACTGACGTTTTAGGAATCACTCCTCACAGCGCTTAGTAACCCTCTGCAATTAGAACTGCTATCAAGCAATTTATGGACTACCGATTCACACTTCGGAGCCCCAAAACGCCCGAACTTCTCCTTCTGAAGCCCCAGCCGGGAAAATGCGTCCGAGTGCTTCGAATTGTCGAGCGGAAGTCCATAACTAAAGTTACTAATTATCTGGCGGTGACATACTGACCAGGGTTACGTGGTAAGGCTCGATAAGGTTTTGTCGCAAGACCGAATACTGTTGACAAGAGAATGCGTTGCGCCGCGACATCGACCGATATCCCAATGCTACTAAGATTGTTGGACGTTGTTAAAAAAAGGATACCGACCGGAGTAAGGCATTCAGGTCTATCCGATCGTCGTCGGACTACCCCCGGTATATATATATATATATATATATATATATATATATATATATATATATATATATATATATATATATATGTATATATATATATGTATATATATATATATATATATATATATATATATATATATATATATATATATATATATATATATATATATATAACTCATGTAAAAGGACTGCAAAAAAAATTATGATTACTTTAGATTAAGAACTGTAAGTCTTTATTATTCTATATTGACTTTAAACCGATTTAGAAAAAAAAAATTCATATCGTGTATACCGGGTTTAGCAGTATAAACATATATTATGAAAAAAATATAGAAATTAAGTTTTAAAAAAATGTCCATAACCTACATTAGTCGATTGCTCTCCAATATTCAACTGGGGATAGAAGTACAGATTTTTATACATTATGGTATTGACGAATGATGCATCAATTAACTGTTGGTTAGTAGACTTTCGGATAGGTTATTTAACGATCTTATTTCGTACGTCTCTTTAAATATTCACATACAGATAAAGGGCCCACCGGTGTCTCTGGACACTTATTACAGTGAAGAAACGATAACCGAGGGATCAATGAGAATATCAGTTACTAGCTTATAATGGTCTGTAATAGATACGCCCTAAAAAATAGAAGAGGTAGGGAAAAGAAAAATATAAACGGATCTACAGGAATGACGAAAAATGCGGAAGGAGGCAGTATAAGTGAGAATGAGGCACGAAATCTCTAGGAATTTTTACTATTGATAGTGGAGCGTACGCTGATGTTATCAAAGCGGTATTCTTTTTTTAAACAGTGCCAAACATTCCCCAGCAACAATCCCAGTCACACCGAAATATCTCTAACAACGTCCGACATTCCCCAGCAACAATCCTAGTCGCACTGGGATATCGGTCGGTCTCGCGGCGCAATGCATTCTCTCAGCCTCTTGACAAAACCTTATCGAGCCTTACCACGTAACATTGGTCAGTGTGTCACCAGCAGACACTTATTTATGGACTTCCGGTCGATCCTTCGAAACACGCGGACACACTTTCCCAGTTAGGGCTTCTGAAGGAGAAGTTCGGGCGTTTTGGGGCTCCGAAGTATGAATCGGTGGTCCATAAATTACTTGGTAGGAGTTCTAAGTGCAGAGGGTTACTAAGCGCTGTGATGAACACGTGAGACCGTATTTTTTGTAACAATTACATAATCGGACGGACGGTCTGACAGAAAATGGTTATATCCAAAAGCAGTAGCTATTTCCCGAGGGGATACTTTATCAGTGCCCATAATATAAATTAAGTTTTAAGTTAGTTTAAGTTATAACGACAAAAAAAAAATGCATTTAGGAGAGCAATATCGCCTAGAGCGAGACCACGTTGCTCTCCAAGGTAGAAAGGATCCAAACTTGAGAATGTGTAACGCACCAACAAAGGGTCGCCGGTGCTCTGCCTGCCTAAGCAAGGGCGCAACTGCCTTTCCCCTAGAAGCTAAAAAAAAATAGTTAGTCAATGCGAACAACCAACAGGCTTCTCTTAAAAAGATTTTTTCATGGGTTTAGCACATATGCTGCAGGGAAATCCCTAAAGCGCTACAAGAGCGACACGTGTGCGGAAAAAGCTATTCACGTTGGTCTTGAATCGCTGTAAATTGTACTCGGTGGGAAACACAGTCTTGGGCAAATTATTCCAAAGGGATGAGCTTCTCCATATAAAAGTATTAGCGCGACGAGTATTTCTAGCATGCGCCGCTCTGGGAGGAATTAAGCGGGCTACATCTATCGAACACTTTCCATGAAAATACTTGTAGAGGAGACTCAAGTCGCCAATCGATCTTCGACGTTCCAATGAATCAAGGCCGCCCGCCAGCCAGTTTCGGGTAACAGCTCTTCTCTGAATAGAATCCAATAAATGTAGGGTGTGTTTGGGAGCAGAGCTCCAAACGTTGGAGCATTATTCCATAGTTGGTCGAATTTGAGCTTTGTATAGAATTAACAGTTGTTGGAGTGCAAAGCTTTCTAGTTCGAAATACTATTCCTAGCTTTCGAATAGCTCTCTTTGCTGTTCTTGCAACATGTACATGCCAAGACGTATTTGCACCCAAATTAACGCCCAAAACAAATTGGGGTGACGATGCTAGAGGAATGGAGTGCCCACACATAACTATGCGGGGTTCAGCAACGTTAACTCTTAAAAAAAAAATTGCCACCTGGGTTATTGTAGCGTTAAATCCCACTTGGTTACTGTCACCCCAAGATAGAATTTCTTCCAGGTCTTTGTTAAGTTGAATGTCTACCTGCTATCTGCGGATGTTTCTCTGAGTAGCCGATGTTCGAGTGTTCAAAGTGAATGAAGAGTTAAGCGTACTGTTATCTGTAAAGCTGTAGATTGGATTACCGGTCTTTTCTAGCAGATCGGTAATGTAAATGAGAAAGATAGTATGAGACAGTATGGAGCCCTGGGGCACACCGGCGTTGATATTGAAGGTGTTAGAAAGAAATTCGCAGATCGTTGATAGTAAGGAATTAGAACGACATTGGTCGACTGCTATTCATAAAGGACGCTCCTTGAGGAAACATCAGCCACAAATAGAGCTTTTTAGACATACCAGAAGAGCGTAGCTTAGCCAACAATCCATCGTGCCAAACACGGTCGAATGCCTTGGATATATCAACAGCAATCGCCCAAGATTCTGCAAAGTGTTCAATTTCGTTATTCTAGACATGTGTTACATAAGTTCGAAGACCTCCTGTTGATGTATGTTTACGTAAGAAATGGAGGACTGTCAAAAAGCTGTATACAGCTTAGAAAGTGGGAATAAAGTGTATCTTATGCGGATGCTGGACATGGGAAATTAACTCGCGGCTCGACTGGCACAGAAGCTTGCAAAGGCGGACTGCATGTAACCAAAGCTTACTTTAGGCATTGCCAATGAAGCAACGAAAAGGATAATATCAAACTGGGCAGAGGAAAGTGCCTATCAATACCAGCGCAGACTACAAGGATTGACGTATGTAAAAACATTCATAATAGTCCGATGAAAGAAGTAAAAACAGACCAACTAATGAAAATAGGCAGACGAAAACTCAAAGCTTTAATGAGTCTGTACAATTGCCGTTGTGGGGCTGACTATGCATGGAAGAACGTGTACGCACTTGCTATGCAATAGCCCAGAAGCCAACAGAATTAGGTTTCTTACTTTTGGTAGAGAAACCCTATCATTAAAAGACCCGAAAAACATCTTACCAAGCGCAATACCTTTCTTGATTATGAAACACAGCGTGCTCGGGGAAATCCAATGTGAAGGTGTGAGCCACAACAGATCGAAGAGTGGGAATGCAGGGCTACAAATACCAAGCATATATAAGAAAAAACAAAAATCTTGTATTCTTTGATGATCATGATACATAAATATTACCCATTTTTCTCTATAAAGACCATTAAAATGGTGAAGTATTAAAGTTCAATAATCATTGGCACGGTTAATATAGATCCATATTTCATATTATTTTTATTCTCGACGGTCAGCAAAATATGAAAACAACACAAACCTTTTTGAAATATGGGTCTCTAAAGAATAATAAAATATTGACAACAACGCAGCGTATATTAAAATTGATTGATTCGAATGGAGTATTCATTCCGCTTCATTTTTTATTATTATTATTTTGTCGTTCGTGTTTTTTTTTCATAGGTCAAAATGATTTTTTATTCGGCTTTTATGTGTTTCCAAATGCAAAAATTTGTTTTAAAATGGTGTACTTTATTGTGTTTCGTTTTGCACTAATTTTATTTGTTTATTTTTATTTCTATGTGTCTATACTAACCGGCAGTGTAAATCCATTAATTCATACAGTTCTTTGTAGCACTTTAATAAAAATGTTTCACTTACGTGATACGCTATTTTTTTAAATATGTAAGTATAGGGTATTTTAATGAGCTTACAGAGAGAACTTAAACTTAAATTTTCATATTAGTAGAATATTTAATTATTTGGAGATTAATTTTGAAAATATTATCATCCCCAGCTTATCTAGTTACTATACTAACAGATTCCAGCTTCGTTATTTTTAATAGAATACTCCACCAACCTATGATATTTAATTTTTCCATTAAAAGTTAATTAAACCTACTGTGACGTACACCAATAAAGTTCAAGAGACATTCGGTTGGTTAGAACTGTATCGGTTTTTATCAGGAGGACATAATTAATCAGAACTTGATTTAATTAAAAAAATCATAATATAGTAATTTATCACTCGACTTATTATTAAGAGTTTTTTTTATTTGAATTCTACTTAAAAGCAGGTAATGAAACAACTGTAAGGTTTAAATTGTTTTTTTGAAAAAAAATTCGTAGTTTTAAAAGCATTTAGGAAACCAACCAAATAAAATTTAGTTAAAGAATGCCGTATAATTAACAACAAATACTAATATGTAAATATACAGTTACAATTTTTTGTTTTAATAATTAACTAAACAGTTACCGTTGCTACCATGTATCTGTATAAATTGTTGCGTGTTATCTAATTGTCCTCTCGTTTGGGCGCAATTTTGTACCGTCAGAAAAAAAGGCTCGGACGTTGAAGCGCAATTTTGTAACGTCCTAACTTCTTTGCTTTTAATAAATATATTATTTATTAAGTAGAAGTCGTTAATTGTCCCTTACTTATATCTTAATTTCTGAGAATGGATTGAGTGGATAATAATCTTGAAATAACTAAAGAAATTAGACATAAACTAGCTCAGCTTGTTTGGAGAGATTATGGATAAGAGATAATTTTTGTACGTCTTTTGAAAATAGTTTTGATATAGTTGTTCAAAATTTTGGCTGTACAGATTTTTGGGCACAATTTATTTTAAAATAAAAAAAATCTAACTTCAGCTCAAAAAATGGAAAAATGCTGAAGGGTTATGTAGTTGTTAAAATTTTTTTTAATATGGTACAACCGTTGTGTTCTGAAAGATAAAAGGGTGATTCAGTGAAAAGTTTAAAAAGATAAAAAATGGTTTATTAAATGACAAAATTAAAAGTTCTAACTTTGCTAAACTTAAAATTACTATTACTACTAAATAAAATCTCTTAGTCTAGTAGACGGTACGATTATATGGAGTCTTTAAATCAGAATTCTAATTAAGGCTTAGCTAAACACAATGTTAAAAGTTCGTGGGATTAACTTCACGAGTTACCCGTTTTGAATAGACGATGTAAACGCACTTGTCAGCAAGAAGCTAGATCTATGGATTGATATACTGATGACTTACGGTTTTTCTATGAGTTTTTTACCTGTCCTGGTGAGATATTCATAACACTGATGTCTTCACCTTGGCTATCCCTGTTCTCTTTGGGGGACTCAAAAATTCAAAACACTCTTTTAAACTACACTGCTTAAAAGTTAGTAAGTAAGTAAAGTAAAGCAAAAAAATATAAATTATAAGTGGAAACAGTGTCGTAACATGATCTTAAAATCTAGGAAAAAATGAATGTTACAAAATATTGAATTGTACACTGATTTCTGAATTGACCTGTAATATAAAAAATCGATAGTTTTTCTTAATAAAACAGCGCTTTTCTATTTTAGTTTTTTTTTAAGTACAATAATATGCAGGTGTAACTTTGAAAATATTATCTCTTGTGCTATTTTCATTTTTATACTTTGGCACATTGATTATGAAATAATTTATAAAATGTCAAAACCAAACAAAAACAGTAAAAACAATGCCCTTAATAACCAAAAGGGCTTTGTACGTATACAATTACGCTTATAAAAACTGGGCACTACATGTAGCGTCTTCGACAGTATCATTACCACTATATATTTTATAACCTTCGCTTTTGTTTTTTAACTTCTCGGTCTTTCTTATGGAAAATATGGGGATGGAGTGGGGACTATCCAACCTAGCATAAAACATATTTTATTATTTGACGTAGTCCCTTTTTAATTCATTACTTTCTCTCCCAAGACCCTGCTGTCCATCAGAATAATAGTTTTTGCCTAAATCAGTTAAATATTCTGAAACAGCATTTCAACATCCGATAAAAACAATTGACAAGACCCATTTTTTTCAAATTTGCCAAGAGAAATTGATCAGGCTGAGTCAAATCTGAAATGTACTGTAGATGAGGCATCAGTTCGTACTTCAGTTCGTACAGTTTTGCCATGTGATGAAAGAGGATATTCTTTTTTGTCAAATGCGTACTTTCTTGATTTCTTCATACAAACGTTAAAAAATCCATAATAATATTCTAATGTAATAGTTTCACATTTATCAAAGTAGTCGATAACGGTTATCTCATGTAGATCTTGAAGAACCGGAAACCATCTCCTTGCAGGTCTATAGATGCATTTTTCACAGTATGTAGATTCGTCTCTTACAGCTCAGCGCCTTGGCTATTGTTTTCTCTTCGGAGTGTAGTACTGAACTCAGGTTTCGTCGAAGTTAATGAGAGGTCGAAGGAAACCAGTTTCATTCCGCCTTAAGATGTTCAACACTTAATTGCTAAATATTCAACCTATCACTAAACATGAACTCAGTTTTTGTTATACCATGTTTCTCGTGTGAAAATGTTATGTGTCAATAGCTCTATCAAAGTTAATTAACGATGGTCCACAATGACTTGGTGAATGTTACCGACTGCCTCTTCCGTTGCAATTCTTGGTTCATTATATTCGTCGCGACTGCTCGTTATATCAAGTTTAAACTCAGCACCCCAAGTTTTCACAGTTGTAAAAGCAGTAGCTGCATCTTTAAATACTGAATCTAATTTAGCTTCGATATCAATTGTAATTTATCCGTTCCATTGATAAACTGACCTTTTCGATGACAACTAGAGACAAATTAATCACCAAATCGTTGTGAAACTATGCTCTTTGTGTTTTTTTACTACCATCTATGACATAATTTTGTTGGAAATCATGCTCACTGTCTGGTCGAAAACCTTTGAATTCATTCTCGTACTAAGTTTTACTTCATTATCTGGAACAGTAATTATATGATATAGGTAGTTCCTAAAATAAATGATTGAACTATATTTTTGTGCAAAATTTTACGTTTTCATAAGATAACAATAATTTTAGTCCCCTGTCTAAAACCGAGACTTGTTATGTAAGCCAGGATGAATTTAACAAATTATTCTGCTCTAAATGCGGCCCTAACTATATCTCATTTGTAAGCAAAAGGCAGAATTGATTTTGAAAGACTGTAGTTATCTGCCGAAACCAAGATGGGTCACTGCTACCGACATCGGATGTTCAGACTCCTCGCTTTAAGTTCACTTCTCTTTATATTTCTAGCCAGAGGCGGAACATATGAAAACATTTATTAAAATTGGAACTATTATCGTTTTATTTGCAAAAATATTGCGGATATTTTGCTATCCCTTTTTACATTTATTGCTAAAGGAAACCAGTGTATTCTCGAAAAACTCACATTCCGCGATTTTTGCAATAACAACTCACTTCCGTCGGCTTGTCTGTCAGTCTGCCGGTGTGTTGGCAGGACAACTCTTGAACGAAATGAGATATCAATTTGAAACTTGGTATATACATAAAATCTAATGTGAGGATAAAGCTTAGGGTTTTAAGCGATATTGCTTAAGTTAAAAAGGATGAAACGGGTAGGTAGCGATAAATTTTGTAAAATGTGGGTAATTTTTCCTGTTTGTTTTGTTGAGACACACAACAAATATTTTGCATAAATATTTCTAGTAAAACATGAAAGGGTGGTGGCGTTGCTTTTATATATATGTCCTTTTCGACGTTTTTGTAGTTAAGAAATTTAAAAACTAGGTTATTTTTTTCATTATTTTTAATTTTAACCTAAGAAGGGGTAAAAGGGGTGGGGGTTATTAAATATTGTGCAGCTTCAAGAGTATTTTGGAAATTTTTCCAAGTTTATTAGTTGACGTAATTGACAGGGGGGTTAGGGGGGTTATAGGGGTTCTTGAACTATAGGATTATGAAAATTAAGTTATTTTTCCATTACTATCAATTTTAATAGAGAAAAGGTTATAGGAATGGGGGAATCTTGTATAGTTTTAATAGTATAATGAGAATTTTTCCAGAATTTTTGGATGGGAGAATGGATATAATCATTTATTATATAACATATAACTTGCCAAAGTGATGGAGAAGGGAGACAGAAGAGTGACTTCGTATTTGTATAGATCTTTTTCGAGGTGCTTTCAGTCTTTCATAATTTTCATTGTTAACATGAGAAAAGTCTTTAAAGGGTAGGGGTCATTGTATCGATTAAACAAATAAAGAAATTTCTCTGTGTTTTGATTGGAATATTGGATGTTTAATATAAAATAATTTTTCTATAGTAAATTATATACAGGGTGAAAGGGATGAGGTAGGGGGATAAAAAGTTATTGCGTGTATGTTGTAATATACTTTTTCAATGTTCTTGCTTTTCTATTATTTCAAATTTAGCAGAAATAGTATATAGAACGATTGAGATCTGATTATAAAATAACCTAAAAAGATGTTGAGTTAAATAAAGAATAACTTTTAGAAATCCAAATCCAACCAATCCAAATGGATGTTGACGGAACATACTTATGCAACAGCAGGTAAATTATGGAATTTACTTTCTTAGATAACGGGAAGTAATGAATTTGTGAAAAAGTTATCCACCGAAATTATTTCTTTTTTAGATCACGAAAAACTTTTTTTTACTTTCAACTTCATAATAAATATTGCAAAATTAATAATCTAGCCACACATAGCAAAAAAGTTTTTTTATTTATATATCCGAAGGTTTTTCTCAGCATACTTAACACATCAATAATTTACTGCAAATTGCGTAACGGGATAAATATAAATTGTGGGCTCAATATGATTTATAGGTATATATATATATATATATATATATATATATATATATATATATATATATATATATATATATATATATATACCAGGTGTACAAGTATGAAATGCGGATTTTTCTTTCTAAAAAAAACATGTTAAATTCGGAAGAATGACAAAAAGTGCTTTATTCAAAATATGCTCCGTCGCATGTTATACATTTTTCTCATTTTTCGGGCAATTTGTGAATACCACGCCAGTAAAAATCTTCCCCTTTTCCTGCGAACCATTTATCGAGCCATTTTTTTCGCATCTTCGTACGAACCAAAGCGCTGCTCAGCAAGTGCGTGACCCATCGATGCAAACAAGTGGTAATCGGAAGGAGCCAAGTCTGGTGAGTAAGCCGCATGGGATAGAACTTCCCAGCTGAGTGCTTCCAACGTGTCGCGAACTGGTTTTGCCGTATGTGATGGGGCATTGTCATGAAAAAAATGACTTCGTGTTGCCTCTTTCGGTATTCTGGCCTTTTTTCAAGCAGCGAACGGTTTAAATCGGTCAATTGTTGTTGGTAACGTTTAGTATTAACCGTTTCCCAGGTTTTAACAGCTCATAATAGCCACGCCCCTCTGGTCCCACCAAACACAGAGCATCGTCTTTCTGCCAAAGCGATTCGGTCTTGCGGTCGATGTGGATGGTGCGCCTGGGTCTACCCATGATTTTTTGCGCTTGAGATTCTCAAAATAAATCCACTTTTTATCCCCTGTAAATATACGATGCAAAAACGACTTCCTTTTGTACCGAGCGAGCAAAATATCCCACGTGTTTTTGCGCTTTTCCATTTGCATGTCGTTCAACTCATGTGGTACCCATCTACCGGTCTTCTGAATCTTTCCCATCTCTCGTAGCCGATTGGAAACAGCTTGTTAAGTAACGCCCAATTGCTCGGCGAATTCGTTTTTGAGTTTACGAATCTTCGTCCAACAATGCTTGCAATTCCACATCTTCGTATTTTTTTGGCGGTTTTCCACGTTCCTTGTCTGCAACATCGAAGTCAAACTTTTGAAATGCCGAAACCATCGTTCACACGTATCTTGCGATGGAACATGTTCACCATAAGTTTTTGCGAAGTAATCGGTATGATTCAACAGCAGTTTTCTTCAAATGAAAACAAAAAATTAATGCTGTCCGCGAATGCTCTTTGTTCGGTATAAATTTCGACATACTGAACACAACACTATGCACACACTTTTTCAATTTATCACTCGTGCGCGTCTGACACTTGTTGATGAGACAACAAAATGGCGCAGTGTCAAATCTTTATAGCACAAACTGCATTGGTGCACCATCTGTTGTCTGAAATCCGCATTTCATACTTGTACACCGGTATATATATATATATATATATATATATATATATATATATATATATATATATATATGTATTATATATATATATATATATATATATATATATATATATATATATATATATATGTATATATATATATATATATATATATATATATATGTATATATATATATATATATATGTATATATATATATGTATATATATATATATATATATATATATATATATATATATATATGTATATATATATATATATATATATATATATATATATATATATATATATATATGTATATATATATATATATATATATATATATATATATATATATATATATATATATATATATATATATATGTGTATATATATATATATGTATATATATATATATATATATATATATATATATATATATGCTATATATATATGCATATATATATATATATATAATATATATATATATATATATATATATATATAATATATATATATATATATATATATATATATATATATATATATGTGTATATATATATATATGTATATATATATATATATATATATATATGCATATATATATATATATATATATATATATATATATATATATATATATATATATATATGTATATATATATATATATATATATATATATATATATGTGTATATATATATATATATGTATATATATATATATATATATATATATATATATATATATATATATATATATATATATATATATACATATATATATGTTTATATATATATATATATATATATATATATATATATATATATATATATATATATATATATATATACCGGTGTACAAGTATGAAATGCGGATTTCAGACAACAGATGGTGCACCAATGCAGTTTGTGCTATAAAGATTTGGAAGAAATTTCAGGACAGCCGTCTCTTATTATTAATACTTTATTTAAAAACTTATTTGCTTCTTTATCCTCCATATTTTGACGACCCTTTTTCGGCTTCTTCAGGAGTTAAGTACAATAAAATTCATACATCAGCCAACGAAACTGTCGTCTATATAAATGAAATTATTTACCAACTAGAGTTAAGAGGTCTTAAACTTAATATATTCTAATACAAAATAGTAACATAATAAAGAAGAAACAAGCACGCTTCACCAAACACTGACATGGGACTAAAAAAACAATAGATAAGTCTGTTCACTTATATTTACTACTACTAGATAAGTCTGTTGATTTATATTTACTACAGTGGTAAAGAATTTAAAATAAATGTTATAAACACACGCCAATTATGAACAACAATCTCAAATTAGCAGGATAGAATGTTACAATATATATTACTTAATTTACTAGTGACAGTCCTATAATTGATGGACTGTTTGTCCCCTTGTATATTACTGATCCAAAGGAACAAGAGCTTTTTATAATTTGATTGTTGCTCTAATATTTCAATATTAACGAAATCAAATTTATGCCCTGTCCCTAACTGGTGGTCTACAACAGCACAAGGTCTTTTTCTTCTTTCTTCCTTAGGGAGGTTATTCCTGTGTAAGTGGAACGGCATTCCAAACAGGATAACCTATAGACCGTATTGGTGCTATACATTAAGGCTGTTTTTTTGTTTAACACGGCTAATAAGCTTGCAATTGTTCAGTAGGTTGTATTTAGCTATCTTTAAATCTGGGTAAGCTTTGAAAATTGAAACTATTCTATCTGTAAGGTTAGCTATGAAAGACTACTTCCTGTATTTAACCTCATTAGGGGTGTCTTCAATAGGGCCATCATAAACATTAGAATTAAAGATCAGTTTCTTCAGGAAGTGTTTAGGGTAACTATTATTAGCAAAAGTGGAATACAATTTATTTAAGTTCTTTTGAAGAATACTACCATCGCTAATATTAGTAATTCTATTTCTTACAGCTGTCACAGTATTAAATTTATGGTTAGTGGGGTGGTTGGACCAATAGTTTAAATATCTATTAGATGCTTTTGGTTTCTGGTAACAATCAAGTATGACATTATTAACGTTAGTTATTATTAACTGTGTGTCAAGGAGAAAGACACTATGGTCCATCTCTGTCGTCCACATATTTGTAAATAAATGTTATGTATTTTGTATTAGAATATATTAAGTTTAAGACCTTTTAACTCTAGTTGGTAAATAATTTCATTTATATGGACGATGATTTCGTTGGCTGACGAATTTTATTGTAGTTGACTTCTGAAGAAGCCGAGAAAGGGTCGGCGAAATATTGAGTATAAACAGCAAATGAGATTTTAAATAAACTATTAATAATAATAGACCGCTGTCCTGAAATTTTTTCCAAATAATTTACTTATTATTACGGTCGAGAATCTTTCTTGGTTATTATATATATATATATATATATATATATATATATATATATATATATATATATATATATATATATATATATATATCATATTATACCGTTTTCACAACGACACGGTATTCTAGACTTCCACAAAATTCATTTTATTATTAATTTTAATGAAAATATTTACTTCACGTCAAGTCTCTCTTCTATATGTATATCAATTTTCATTAAAACTGAAATCGTGAATAACAAAGCAGACTTATTATCAAAAAGGAAGTTATAGATATGTCGTACAAAAGTGTATTTGAATCTCTTTCTTGCTCATGGGATCTCATAGGCAATAAAATGTGTTAAATTTTTAGCTGTAAACGTACAAACTTTTATTTCATGAAATATATAAAGTATACCTGAGGATATAGAAATGTAGGAGATGCAAAAAATAAATAACATGACACCTTTCCGTTAAGGCTTTAACGATTTCATATATATTTATGTAAGGCATTTTGTGTTATCTGTTTTTGAACGACTTGTCCCCCTGAGAAGTGACATGGCTATTATCATTATTACTAATTATTGAGGGGAGTACTTGGGCTAAATAACTCTATAATGAAAACTATTTATATTTCTAATATAAAACAAGAGTATACATTCAGTCGCCGATTAACGCCCACCTCCCTTTTTAGCAGAATATTCTTTCAAGTGAACAACATTTTTACCTATAATTGTGTTTTAATGTTTTAAAAGTTAAAAACACCTAAAATTCGATTTTATTGAAACTATGCATTTAATATAATTATAATTATATATATATATATATATATATATATATATATATATATATATATATATATATATATATATGTATATATATATATATATATATATATATATATATATATATATATATATATATATATATATATATATATATATATATATAAATATATTATATATATATAATTATTACTAAAAATCTCAGAAATCTCAACACATTTATAGGCATTGAAGGCAAGAACAAGGGTTTATAGATGAAACATGTTTTCATCTATAAACCCTTGTTCTTGCCTTCAATGCCTATAAATATGTTGAGATTTCTGAGATTTTTAGTAATAATTATATATATAATATATTATATATATATATATATATATATATATATATATATATATATATATATATATATATATATATAAATATATTATATATATAATTATTACTAAAAATCTCAGAAATCTCAACACATTTATAGGTATTGAAGGCAAAAACAAGGGTTTATAGATGAAACATGTATGAAACGTATGGTTTGCAGTGTAATCATAAAACTGGAGGATTAAAGAGAGTTTCTACTTTCTTGGATAGGAAATAGAAAGTTTATTAAAATTCCTAAAAAAGCAACCCTCAAGACAAATGGTGCCATTTGTTGTAAATATAAACTAATATTCAGGGTTCTCCTTTATATTTACAGACAAATGTACAGCAAAAATTAAAAGAATAGAGAAAAACTGAAAGAATTTTGGCAATGATTCTTAAAAAAAAACAACAAATAACATTGTGTAAATGTATGCCCCGTTTCAATATGAATGATATAAAACATCACTCTCTTATTTGTTTCAATAATTTACTGTTTGTGCATATTAGGTCATATTTTTAAAATATGAAAAAAATCAAAATTCGCAAAAATTTTCTACTGTTCGAGTTAAAAATAACTAGAATGCTTTAAAAAATTATGTCATTTGTCATGTTTTTTAGACATAATCTTTACAATACAAGATCACTGAATACATGATAGTGCAAGTGTTATTATTATAATTTCCTTTCTTAGAGTTACTTCATTTTTGCACTGGCCCTGTGTTTTGTTAATGTTATCATCATTAGTGGTGACGATAGACTCAATTAATCATCTCTTTTGATGTTGGAAACTTGGTTAACAAAACACCCGTTGAGTGCAATAATAAAGTGTTTAGTGTAAAAGTGATAACTATTTGTCTTTGTGTCAAAGATTTAAAAATCCCAATGTAGTTACCGTAAGTCAGTAAAAGAGTTTTATATTTATATTTTTTTATTTTATGACTATACGATATCTATGAATTATAAAACTGGTTGTTCATTTAATTTCATACTAGATATCCAACTAGGTTACGTAACTTGTAACTATTGAACCACGTCTCTTTTCCAGCTTTAGATATATCTTTAAAAATACAATTACATTTACCTTGTATTTTCATTACTTTCTTGCTTAAACATGCAAAAAATTGCTTTTTAGAAACTCGTAATATCTAGATACGGTAAGGTTATTCGGGAGGTATCCAATAGAAAATGTTGCATTTATATTCAAAATACGCTTGCCTTATCTTGCCTAAGAGCCGAAAAGTGATATTTACATTAATCCCAGTTCTTTTAAAAAAAATCTAAGTATGCCTTAAACTTGCTACTAGTATCTGTACGATATATTTTAGTGGGTTTTGTTGTCTTCTTTTAAACCCAATTTTTTCGGAAATTTATACAGACAGAAGAAAAATCAACCAGTATGTCGTGAGGATATTTCCGCTGATTTGAAAAACGAGCCAAAAGGAAATCACTGGGTGATTCGATACTTACAAGAAAACATAAACAACATTAATAGGATATGAAAAGAATATGGTCTCAGCAAGCAAAACTGAACTGATAATAGGAGGCCGACAGCTGTATACGAATGCGTAACAACAAGGTTATGATAGTAAGCAGGAAGCTAAAATAGATATAGTAGTTGCTCGGAACACTTTAGCTAAATAAAATATCTACTTATTACATTTCGAATAGGCTTACAAAGGGCAAATACCAAGCAACAGCTTATTTACATCGTAAAACATTGGAAAGTATCATACTTGGGTCATAAATTGCGATGTTTTAGATTCCTATGCGCTAAATCAGCGCACTTCACTACAAGAAGAAGAAGAAAGCATTTAAAGTAATCAGAAAACGTCGATAACATTTTTTGTGGCTTTAAAAATGATTTTTGCCTTGCAATTATATGTTATAAGTAAAAAAACTTTCTCTTTTGAAATTATTAAGACTTGAGTTGGTCCCTTCTAACACCTATTATTTTAAAAAGTACTATTTAATACAAAAAGAAAAATATTTTCGTATATTGAATATGAATTAATTTTAATAAAGATGGTTTACGCCACTGAAAACGATTACTTTAAAGTTACATCCATTTAGATTCTTTTGTCATAAATTCAATTCTGATTGCTCCGTTGAACATTTATTGACGAATTACGTTTTCTAATATCTAAACTAGAAATTTTGCTGCGATTTGCTAAAATAATAAAACTGGAAGTTACATGTTGGATATAAAAAAATGGAATGTCTCCTACAGATATTTTCAATAATATGTATTACTTATACTCAAACATCAAAAATTTATGTTGACAATAGCAAAGTCAGAAACTGTAAATAACTTATGAATTTCCATATGAAATATTGTATTAATATTGAACCATTACTTGGACTACGTGCAATTCTAACCTGTGCCCATTTTTGAAATAACGCTGTTAAAGATTTTGGACCGATTTTACTTATTAATGTTTCAATAATTTTCTTTCACGTTTATCAGAGCACTAAAATATGTTATAAAAACATGTTTTAAAAATTTTAATACTAATTAATATTATATATATATATATATATATATATATATATATATATATATATATATATATATATATATATGCACATATATATATATATATATATATATATATATATATATATATATATATATATATATATATTTGTGTGTATATATATAATAATTCTTTATGTTAAAGTATTTATGTAAATTTTTGCGTTGAAATAACTTAGGCCTCTTTTTCTCCAAGGTAATTGTGAAAATTTGAACTTTAAATATATTTTTAAATAATTTTTTTTAAACTTTATGGCATATATATTCCTTGTAATAATATAAAAAATTCGATTTCTTGGACTCAAATAAGTTCATTGTTTACTTTTAAAATCTATGCTGTTTCATATAATTTAAATTTAATTATTCTTATTTCAATTAAGTTCAATTTATTTGTACCAGAAAAGTGACTAAACAATTTTATAAGAAAATTAAACTTTTAAATTAACTTAGTTTATTTTAAAGATTTCAATACGGATTATTATTTAGAGCCTAAGTTTTTAATTACTTTTACTCCTTTATAATAATTTTAAATTCCTTAAGTAATTCAAAGTTAATTGACCTGCATAACAGAAAATTAAATGAATTGAATTGCTTTTTCTTTCAAATAATTAATTTCCATTTGATCAAAATTTTGAATTCTTTTATTAGGTAGGTAAATTATTGCAGGAGAAACAACAGTTACGTCACCGTTTAGCTATTACTTGGCGATTAATTTCATGATGATTGATGATGTGTGTGTTTGTGCGAAAATGTGCTTGTGAGAGTGTGAGCATGTGTGCGCGTGTGTTATTGAAGTCACTTAGTGCATTCAAGCCAGTAAATCTTGTCTTACAGATGAATTGTAGTAAAATAAATGGCAGATCTCAATAGTAAATGTAATAATTTACCTTTAACGTTTTAGCCACCCTTAGCAAGGGTACTACCCTTGCTAAGTCAAAGTATTGTATTTGTGAAAGAAAATTATTCTCCTGGATTTTCCTATCTCTCCATGTTTCAAGGTTCCTATATCACGAAAAATATAGTCTCTCATTAGTCTAACAGTCCGTCTGTCTGTCGATGTGGTGCCACGACGGGCTTCGAACGAAAGAAAAAATTCAAGTTTAAATTTGATACACACTTTGGTCTACTTGAAGTAGAAATGGAACCTACAGATTTTGGACGATGTCGCCTCAAGGGGAGAGATGATAAATTATGTTTATTTTCAATAACACAATGAAAATTTTCCTTGCTTTTTTGTTAGAATTTGATGAATAATTATTTAACATATAAGGTGTTAAGAGGCTAAAGGGGGATGCTAAATTTGTTGTTTTATACGTATATATCGTGTTATGAATCATCAATTTGTCAGAGTTCTTGTATTTGGAGATTCTGAAAATTATATTATTTTTTTCATTATCTTAAATATTAGTGGAAATAGTATGTAAAAACAGCTATAATTATCCCTGAAAATTTCCTACCATTCTTTTATTTTCTGGCGTTAGTAACTTGCCATAAGATACCCATGTTAAAAATATCTACGGGATAAAGGAATAAACTTTCTGTTGTTTGTTTACCAAATATATTCAAATATGAACTATGTTGAAGTTTGACATTATGGAAATAATTAACCATTACTAAATTTTAACCCACAACAGTACTTTTTTTACAGTAGAAATCAACACTTATTTTCACGGTTCTAAAAAATAATTATTTAAACGGTGTTATCTATTTATTATTTACAAAAATTTGATAATCATATTTATAATTATCGTAAAAAAACATTAAATCTATAAAAATACATATTGTAATATTAGTTCATAAAATGACCCATAAAAATTTATTTATAGCATTTTTTTAACGGATTTAGGTCATCACCATATGAAACAATATTTCACATTACCTAAATTTTGTGTATAATTATGAATTATATAACATAGAACAAAAGCTTTCAAGAACTTTGTTGGATGAAAAAACCGTGCGTCTTGAGATTAGATAGTGTCAACTTGAAGATACTTTTCTACGTTTTGCCTACGATTTCTTGCGACATGCCTAGGGATATTTACTTTTCGAGATTAGAACACGCCTTAACAATCGGTTCACTGATTTATTTGTTTGCTTAGCTTTCCAAGTTCATTGGATAGGTGAAGGACACGGTTGGTAAAATGACACTTTATTACAGGTTGGAGTAAATAAAAAAATTAAATATTTCTTCACTCTACTCCGCGAACCACGTATTTCGACATAATATATATATATATATATATATATATATATATATATATATATATATATATATGTATATATATATATATATATATATATATATATATGTATATATATATATATATATATATATATATATATGTATATATATATATATATATATATATATATATATATATATATATGTATAATATATATATATATATATATATATATATATATATATATATATATATATATATATATATATATATGTATATTATATATATATATATATATATATATATATATATATATATGTATATATAAATAATATATATATATATATATATATATATATATATATATATATATATATATATATATGTGTGTGTATATATATATATATATATATATATATATATATATATATATATATATATATATATATATATATACATATATATATATATATATATATATATATATATATATATATATATATATATATATATATATATGTATATGTATATATTACAAAAATCATACAACGACTTTAACTAACCATGGAAAAACAAAAAATACATTTAATTACCAAAACACTCAAATTATTGGTACGGAAAAAAATTTAAGAAAAAGAGAACTTTTGAAATCTATAGCTATTTAAAAATAACAGTTTGCAATGAATGATAAAAAAAAAATAAACAACCGTAACAAAATTCTTTTCAGTATTGTAAAAGCCATGTCGATATGCATGTACTATTTATATTTATGTAATTTTGAAGGTATAATAACAAATGAAATGTTATATAGATATGTTAGATGTAAAAAATTAACACTCTTGCAATGTGCATACCGGCTACGTTAGATATCTTTTGTATTTTTATATTTTATTTGACATAAAATATTTTATAAATGCGAAAAAGACTTTTAAAGTAGTAGTCTAATAGATGATTTAATATTACAATAATGTAAATTTATTTGAAAACTGGCAAATAACCTAAACAAAGAATTCAAGTAAATAAATATACACATAATGTTAAGATCATCATCATCATCATAAGCCCACTACACCTATTATTGGGCAAAGGCCTCCCTTATATGTTTCCAACGGCGCCTATCTTGCGCCTGCGACTGCTAGATTTTATCAGTTATATTGGTTATATCATCCACCCATCTTTTTGGTGGATGGCCAAGTGGGAGTTTGGCGCGTGGGAGTTTGGCGCGTCGGATTTCTCGGAGTTTTTCTGTAGCTTTTTCAGTAAGTGTTGTTGTTTCCATGCTGTACGTTAAAACCGAAAGGATACATTGATTGAATGCCTTCCTTTTAAGAGATACTGAGATGTTGCTCTTGAACGTTTGCCTCAATTTTCGAAAGCTGTCCATCACAACGAGATACATACTTACTTCTGATTTTTTTTTTTCCTACAGGTATTCTGTGCCTTTTCTATGGTCTCTATAGGCAGATCTCCACGAGTTTGTTCCGATAAATTTGTGATAATCTTGCATTCTCTGGTATTCATTTAAAGACAGATATTCCCGGATTTACGCAAGTAAAGTGAATCATATCGGCACTTTCTGCTATTAAAACGATATCGTCAGCAAATCCAAAGTTATTTAACCTAAATAACCTTGGAAGGTTAGTGTATATATATATATATATATATATATATATATATATATATATATATATATATATATATATATATATTATACCCTTGCCCAGCTGGCATTGGAAATGTTATTGATAGCTTAAGCAACAAACCTATTTTCTTCAAAAGATACGTAGATGATTGCATTCTAGCCCTACAAGAAGGCCAAATAGAAAACTCAGCTAAAGCCTTCAACCAATTCAACAAAAAATTACAATTCGCCATCGAAACAGAACAAAACAACGCCATAAACTTCCTAGATTTAACTCTAATAAGAGAACATAACAAAATAAATAGCAAATAGTACGCAAAATCAACAAATTCTGGAAAATATCTAAACTACCATTCACATCATTCTCTAAATTTTAAGAAAAATACTGTTATTGCTTTATCTTGCCTAAGAGCCGAAAAGTGATATTTACATTAATCCTAGTTCTTTAAAAAAAATCTAAGTATGCCTTAAACTTGCTACTAGTATCTGTACGATATATTTAGTGGGTTTTGTTGTCTTCTTTTAAACCCAATTTTTCGGAAATTTATACAGACAGAAGAAAAATCAACCAGTATGTCGTGAGGATATTTCCGCTGATTTTGAAAAACGAGCCAAAAGGATCACTGGGTGATTCGATACTTACAAGAAAACATAAACAACATTAATAGGATATGAAAAGAATATGGTCTCAGCAAGCAAAACTGAACTGATAATAGGAGGCCGACAGCTGTATACGAATGCGTAACAACAAGGTTATGATAGTAAGCAGGAAGCTAAAATAGATATAGTAGTTGCTCGGAACACTTTAGGTAAATTAAATATCTACTTATTACATTTCGAATAGGCTTACAAAGGGCAAATACCAAGCAACAGCTTATTTACATCGTAAAACATTGGAAAGTATCATACTTGGGTCATAAATTGCGATGTTTTAGATTCCTATGCGCTAAATCAGCGCACTTCACTACAAGAAGAAGAAGAAAGCATTTAAAGTAATCAGAAAAACGTCGATAACATTTTTTGTGGCTTTAAAAATGATTTTTGCCTTGCAATTATATGTTATAAGTAAAAAAACTTTCTCTTTTGAAATTATTAAGACTTGAGTTGGTCCCTTCTAACACCTATTATTTTAAAAAGTACTATTTAATACAAAAAGAAAAATATTTTCGTATATTGAATATGAATTAATTTTAATAAAGATGGTTTACGCCACTGAAAACGATTACTTTAAAGTTACATCCATTTAGATTCTTTTGTCATAAATTCAATTCTGATTGCTCCGTTGAACATTTATTGACGAATTACGTTTTCTAATATCTAAACTAGAAATTTTGCTGCGATTTGCTAAAATAATAAAACTGGAAGTTACATGTTGGATATAAAAAAATGGAATGTCTCCTACAGATATTTTCAATAATATGTATTACTTATACTCAAACATCAAAAATTTATGTTGACAATAGCAAAGTCAGAAACTGTAAATAACTTATGAATTTCCATATGAAATATTGTATTAATATTGAACCATTACTTGGACTACGTGCACTTCTAACCTGTGCCCATTTTTGAAATAACGCTGTTAAAGATTTTGGACCGATTTTACTTATTAATGTTTCAATAATTTTCTTTCACGTTTATCAGAGCACTAAAATATGTTATAAAAACATGTTTTAAAAATTTTAATACTAATTAATATTATATATATATATATATATATATATATATATATATATATATATATATATATATATATATATATATATATATATGCACATATATATATATATATATATATATATATATATATATATATATATATATATATATATATATATATTTGTGTGTATATATATAATAATTCTTATGTTAAAGTATTTATGTAAATTTTTGCGTTGAAATAACTTAGGCCTCTTTTTCTCCAAGGTAATTGTGAAAATTTGAACTTTAAATATATTTTTAAATAATTTTTCTTAAACTTTATGGCATATATATTCCTTGTAATAATATAAAAAATTCGATTTCTTGGACTCAAATAAGTTCATTGTTTACTTTTAAAATCTATGCTGTTTCATATAATTTAAATTTAATTATTCTTATTTCAATTAAGTTCAATTTATTTGTACCAGAAAAGTGACTAAACAATTTTATAAGAAAATTAAACTTTTAAATTAACTTAGTTTATTTTAAAGATTTCAATACGGATTATTATTTAGAGCCTAAGTTTTTAATTACTTTTACTCCTTTATAATAATTTTAAATTCCTTAAGTAATTCAAAGTTAATTGACCTGCATAACAGAAAATTAAATGAATTGAATTGCTTTTTCTTTCAAATAATTAATTTCCATTTGATCAAAATTTTGAATTCTTTTATTAGGTAGGTAAATTATTGCAGGAGAAACAACAGTTACGTCACCGTTTAGCTATTACTTGGCGATTAATTTCATGATGATTGATGATGTGTGTGTGTTTGTGCGAAAATGTGCTTGTGAGAGTGTGAGCATGTGTGCGCGTGTGTTATTGAAGTCACTTAGTGCATTCAAGCCAGTAAATCTTGTCTTACAGATGAATTGTAGTAAAATAAATGGCAGATCTCAATAGTAAATGTAATAATTTACCTTTAACGTTTTAGCCACCCTTAGCAAGGGTACTACCCTTGCTAAGTCAAAGTATTGTATTTGTGAAGAAAATTATTCTCCTGGATTTTCCTATCTCTCCATGTTTCAAGGT
Organism: Pachyrhynchus sulphureomaculatus; assembly: GCA_019049505.1. NCBI lineage: Eukaryota > Metazoa > Arthropoda > Insecta > Coleoptera > Curculionidae > Pachyrhynchus > Pachyrhynchus sulphureomaculatus. The sequence continues at coordinate 89,191,314 of CM032454.1, read as the reverse complement.
TCCTATATCACGAAAAATATAGTCTCTCATTAGTCTAACAGTCCGTCTGTCTGTCGATGTGGTGCCACGACGGGCTTCGAACGAAAGAAAAAATTCAAGTTTTAAATTTGATACACACTTTGGTCTACTTGAAGTAGAAATGGAACCTACAGATTTTGGACGATGTCGCCTCAAGGGGAGAGATGATAAATTATGTTTATTTTCAATAACACAATGAAAATTTTCCTTGCTTTTTTGTTAGAATTTGATGAATAATTATTTAACATATAAGGTGTTAAGAGGCTAAAGGGGGATGCTAAATTTGTTGTTTTATACGTATATATCGTGTTATGAATCATCAATTTGTCAGAGTTCTTGTATTTGGAGATTCTGAAAATTATATTATTTTTTTCATTATCTTAAATATTAGTGGAAATAGTATGTAAAAAACAGCTATAATTATCCCTGAAAATTTCCTACCATTCTTTTATTTTCTGGCGTTAGTAACTTGCCATAAGATACCCATGTTAAAAATATCTACGGGATAAAGGAATAAACTTTCTGTTGTTTGTTTACCAAATATATTCAAATATGAACTATGTTGAAGTTTGACATTATGGAAATAATTAACCATTACTAAATTTTAACCCACAACAGTACTTTTTTTACAGTAGAAATCAACACTTATTTTCACGGTTCTAAAAAATAATTATTTAAACGGTGTTATCTATTTATTATTTACAAAATTTGATAATCATATTTATAATTATCGTAAAAAAACATTAAATCTATAAAAATACATATTGTAATATTAGTTCATAAAATGACCCATAAAAATTTATTTATAGCATTTTTTAACGGATTTAGGTCATCACCATATGAAACAATATTTCACATTACCTAAATTTTGTGTATAATTATGAATTATATAACATAGAACAAAAGCTTTCAAGAACTTTGTTGGATGAAAAACCGTGCGTCTTGAGATTAGATAGTGTCAACTTGAAGATACTTTTCTACGTTTTGCCTACGATTTCTTGCGACATGCCTAGGGATATTTACTTTTCGAGATTAGAACACGCCTTAACAATCGGTTCACTGATTTATTTGTTTGCTTAGCTTTCCAAGTTCATTGGATAGGTGAAGGACACGGTTGGTAAAATGACACTTTATTACAGGTTGGAGTAAATAAAAAAAATTAAATATTTCTTCACTCTACTCCGCGAACCACGTATTTCGACATAATATATATATATATATATATATATATATATATATATATATATATATATATATATATATATATATATATATATATATATATGTATATATATATATATATATATATATATATATGTATATATATATATATATATATATATATATATATATATATATATATATATATATATATATATATGTATATATATATATATATATATATATATATATATATATATATATATATATATATATATATGTATATATATATATATATATATATATATATATATATATATATGTATATATAAATATATATATATATATATATATATATATATATATATATATATATATGTGTGTGTATATATATATATATATATATATATATATATATATATATATATATATATATATATATACATATATATATATATATATATATATATATATATATATATATATATATATATATATATATGTATATGTATATATTACAAAAATCATACAACGACTTTAACTAACCATGGAAAAACAAAAAATACATTTAATTACCAAAACACTCAAATTATTGGTACGGAAAAAAATTTAAGAAAAAGAGAACTTTTGAAATCTATAGCTATTTAAAAATAACAGTTTGCAATGAATGATAAAAAAAAATAAACAACCGTAACAAAATTCTTTTCAGTATTGTAAAAGCCATGTCGATATGCATGTACTATTTATATTTATGTAATTTTGAAGGTATAATAACAAATGAAATGTTATATAGATATGTTAGATGTAAAAAATTAACACTCTTGCAATGTGCATACCGGCTACGTTAGATATCTTTTGTATTTTTATATTTTATTTGACATAAAATATTTTATAAATGCGAAAAAAAGACTTTTAAAGTAGTAGTCTAATAGATGATTTAATATTACAATAATGTAAATTTATTTGAAAACTGGCAAATAACCTAAACAAAGAATTCAAGTAAATAAATATACACATAATGTTAAGATCATCATCATCATCATAAGCCCACTACACCTATTATTGGGCAAAGGCCTCCCTTATATGTTTCCAACGGCGCCTATCTTGCGCCTGCGACTGCTAGATTTTATCAGTTATATTGGTTATATCATCCACCCATCTTTTTGGTGGATGGCCAAGTGGGAGTTTGGCGCGTGGGAGTTTGGCGCGTCGGATTTCTCGGAGTTTTTCTGTAGCTTTTTCAGTAAGTGTTGTTGTTTCCATGCTGTACGTTAAAACCGAAAGGATACATTGATTGAATGCCTTCCTTTTAAGAGATACTGAGATGTTGCTCTTGAACGTTTGCCTCAATTTTCGAAAGCTGTCCATCACAACGAGATACATACTTACTTCTGATTTTTTTTTTTTCCTACAGGTATTCTGTGCCTTTTCTATGGTCTCTATAGGCAGATCTCCACGAGTTTGTTCCGATAAATTTGTGATAATCTTGCATTCTCTGGTATTCATTTAAAGACAGATATTCCCGGATTTACGCAAGTAAAGTGAATCATATCGGCACTTTCTGCTATTAAAACGATATCGTCAGCAAATCCAAAGTTATTTAACCTAAATAACCTTGGAAGGTTAGTGTATATATATATATATATATATATATATATATATAATATATATATATATATATATATATATATATATTATACCCTTGCCCAGCTGGCATTGGAAATGTTATTGATAGCTTAAGCAACAAACCTATTTTCTTCAAAAGATACGTAGATGATTGCATTCTAGCCCTACAAGAAGGCCAAATAGAAAACTCAGCTAAAGCCTTCAACCAATTCAACAAAAAATTACAATTCGCCATCGAAACAGAACAAAACAACGCCATAAACTTCCTAGATTTAACTCTAATAAGAGAACATAACAAAATAAATAGCAAATAGTACGCAAAATCAACAAATTCTGGAAAATATCTAAACTAACCATTCACATCATTCTCTAAATTTTTAAGAAAAATACTGTTATTGCTTTATCTTGCCTAAGAGCCGAAAAGTGATATTTACATTAATCCTAGTTCTTTAAAAAAAATCTAAGTATGCCTTAAACTTGCTACTAGTATCTGTACGATATATTTAGTGGGTTTTGTTGTCTTCTTTTAAACCCAATTTTTCGGAAATTTATACAGACAGAAGAAAAATCAACCAGTATGTCGTGAGGATATTTCCGCTGATTTTGAAAAACGAGCCAAAAGGATCACTGGGTGATTCGATACTTACAAGAAAACATAAACAACATTAATAGGATATGAAAAGAATATGGTCTCAGCAAGCAAAACTGAACTGATAATAGGAGGCCGACAGCTGTATACGAATGCGTAACAACAAGGTTATGATAGTAAGCAGGAAGCTAAAATAGATATAGTAGTTGCTCGGAACACTTTAGGTAAATAAAATATCTACTTATTACATTTCGAATAGGCTTACAAAGGGCAAATACCAAGCAAACAGCTTATTTTTACATCGTAAAACATTGGAAAGTATCATACTTGGGTCATAAATTGCGATGTTTTAGATTCCTATGCGCTAAATCAGCGCACTTCACTACAAGAAGAAGAAGAAAGCATTTAAAGTAATCAGAAAACGTCGATAACATTTTTTGTGGCTTTAAAAATGATTTTTGCCTTGCAATTATATGTTATAAGTAAAAAAACTTTCTCTTTTGAAATTATTAAGACTTGAGTTGGTCCCTTCTAACACCTATTATTTTAAAAAGTACTATTTAATACAAAAAGAAAA
>CM032454.1:89177343-89182343 GCA_019049505.1 Pachyrhynchus sulphureomaculatus | reverse complement strand
AACAACCAAAACAAAAAACAAGTACAACATACATATCCATGCAATATATTCAAGGACTTTCAGAAAAAAATTAAAGCTGTCCTCAAAAAACATAATTTAACTGTTTGCCACAAAACACATAACTCACTAAAACACCTTTTTACCTCCCTAAAATCCAAATAATCCCTATTGAAGCAATCAAACAAATATTCCATTTCTTGTCAAAACTGCAACGGCTTTTATATCGGCAGGACTAAACAACACCTAGAAACTAGACTGAGTGGCCATAAGTATGATAAGAATAACCCAACAGCTCTATCAAAACACATTCAATAAACCAAACACTCTTTTGATTTTAAAAACACAAGAATCCTAAAAAAAGAATTAAATCATTTTAAAAGATCAATCCATGAAATGATTTGTATTAATAAAGAGAAAAACAGCATAAACGACAAAAGCGAAGTTAAAAGTCTGAGTCATATTTATTTCGGACTGTTCTCATAATAACTCAATAGCAATAAATAAATAAAAAAACATAAACAAACCAAAGAAAGATTTTCGTTTCCCCATCCATGTCTAAAGTTATCTTAAAAAATGTGACCGTCCTAGTAGTATCTTTTAAAGAACCTTAAGTGTGCCTTCGTTTCATCCCACACATGTAAGTTTTAATGTGTATTTTTATTATTTTCACTCTTTAGATTGTATTATAAGTTTAAGAATTTTTATATATTCATAACTAAAACATTGCGCATCCTACTGAATATCCAAAACAGTCCTGTAAAAATCAAAATTTAAAGTCATAAAGAAAAGTAAAGGAGAAAAATGTACAATGATTGAAAATTTTCAATTTTTAGATGAAATGAAGAAGCCTAAAATTTTTTTTTTTTTTTTTTTTATGGGTCTAAAACACGTGCTACAGGGAAGTCCCTAAAGCTCTACAGGAGCGACACGTGTGCGGAGAAAGCAATTCACGTTGTTCTTGAATCGCTGTAGATTGTACTCGGTGGGAAACACAGTCCTGGGCAAATTATTCCATAGGGATGATGTTCTCCATATAAAAGACTGCTTGAAAAGCGTTGTACGAGGAGTAACAAGCTGAACCTCATACGGATGTGAAGAATTAGCGCGACGTGTACTTCTAACATGCACCGCTCTGGGAGGAATTAAGCGGGCCACATCCTTCGAACACTTTCCATGAAAGTACTTGTAGAATAGGCTCAAGTCGCCAACCGTTCTTCGATGTTCCAGCGAATCAAGGCCGACGGTCAGTTCCGGGTCTCCAATCAGACGAACAGCTTTTCTCTGAATAGAATCCAACAAATGCAGTGTCTGTTTGGGAGCGGAGCTCCAAATATGGGAGCAGTATTCCATAGTTGGTCTAATTTGAGCTTTGTAAAGAATTAACAGTTGTTGTGGAGTTTAAAGCTTTCTGGTTCGAAAAAATATTCCCAACTTTTGAGAAGCTCTCCTTGCTATGCCTGCAACATGTTCGTGCCAGGACATATTTGCTCCCAAATTAACGCCCAACAAATTGAGTGACGATGTTAGAGGAATGGAGTGCCCCGACATAACTATGTCGGGTTCAGCAACGTTAACTTTTTTAGAAAAAACTGCCGCCTGGGTTTTTGAAGCGTTAAATTCCACTTGGTTACTGTCACCCCAAGATAGAATTTCTTCCAGGTCTTTGTTAAGTTGAATGACTTCCTGCTGTCTGCGGATATTCGTCTGAGTAGCCGATGTCCGAGCTTTCAAAGTGAATGAAGAGATAAGTGTACTGTCATCTGCAAAGCTGTAGATTGGATTCTCGGTCTTTTCCAGCAGGTCGTTAATGTAAATGAGAAAGAGAGTAGGAGACAGTATGGAGCCTTGGGGTACACCGGCGTTGATAGTGAAGGTGTTAGAAAGAAATCCGTCGACTGCCACTCGTAAAGAACGCTCTCTGAGGAAACATGAGAGCCACAAACAGAACTTTTCCGACATACCATAAGAACGTAGCTTAGCCAACAGTCCATCGTGCCAAACACGGTCGAATGCCTTGGATATGTCAAGAGCAACCGCTCGAGATTCCCCAAAGTGTTCAACTGCATTGTTCCAAACATGTGTTACATAAGTCAGAAGATCTCCTGTTGAACTATTTTTTACGAAAGCCATATTGGTGATCGCTAAGAATATTGAATCCTTCAAGATATTTTAGAAGATGCTGATTGATAGCCTTTTCCATGACTTTCGATATTATTGAAAGCAGTGCGATTGGTCGGTAGTTATTTGGCAAGGTCTTCTTGCCTTTTTTTAGGTATCGGCTGAACTGTAGCACATTTCCAGCAGGAAGGAAATATTCCCTTTCTGTAGGATAGGTTGAAAAGTCTACAGAAAACTGGTGTTGGTTCCCTCGCACAGATTTTAAGAACTATGGCGGGTATTCCGTCAGCGCCAGAAGCCTTTTGGTGTCTAGCTTCATCAGAATACGCTTTATGATACGCTGTCTGAAGACAACATCGGGCATCCTTGACTGCACTATGGGAATAGTAGGTGGTGTTTTTCCTTGGAAATCGACAGTAGAATGTGAAGCGAAGAGTTCAGCCAACAAGTTCGTTTTCTCAACAGGTGTCGTTGCAATAGAATTATCTGGCCGTGTGAGTGGTGGTATGGTGGATTTGGTGAAATTTTGACTAACTGCCCTAGCGACCGACCAAAAGGACCTTGAATTGCCGGGACAGGCGAGAAGTTTGTTTCTAAACCGTTGGTTGTGTACCTCCTTGGTTTCGTCGATAATTTCTTTGCATCTGTTCCTGACACGAACAAATGTGTTACGATTTATGGTGTTAGGATTTTCGAGCCCATTGTCGGTATGCAAGATGTTTAGAAGCAACAGCTTCTTTGCATTTTCGGTCAAACCAAGGCTTGCCGTTGGAAGGGCATTTCTTCGAAAAAGGGATGTAAGCCTCCATACCGGCCAAAATAACATCGGAAAACTCCCTGGCGCAGTCAGATGGGTCTTCGGATCGAAAACAAACGTCTAACCAAGGGAAAGTTCGAAAATATTCCATGAGATCTTCCCATTTAGCAGACTTGTAGTGCCAAATCTTGCGCGGTTTAGGCGCCTCTCTGTCATTGATTGGTAAAATACTCGATGTCGAAAGTAGTTTATGGTCGGAAGAACCTAACGGCGGATTTACGCTGACTGTGTAAATCTCCGGATTGGTGGTTAAAAAGAGATCAAGAAGACTGGCAAACTCTCCGTCTCGATCAGGGATCCGTGTTGGTTCGTCAATAAGCTGAGTTAACCCACAACTGATTGAAAATGATTCGGCTTCACGACCTTGTTCGTCGGTAGTATTTGAATATTTAAGCCAGTTGATGTTGTGGACATTAAAGTCGCCCAGGATGGCAATTTCGGGATTTGGATAGTTAATTTGTAAATGATCGATGGTGTCTGCAAGGGAAGCGAAAAGTGTTCTAAAGTTAGGATCACTTGGTGGTCGATAGAGGATACAGATGAAAATTGTGGTTGGTTGAGTCGTTATTTTTAACCACATAACATCAAAGTTTGGGGGCTCCAGAGCCTCTTCTCGTTGACAAGAGAGGTCGCTTCTGACATAAAGACAGATTCCAAAGTTACGCCTAAATCGGAAATAGAAGTCGTACCCAGGATAAAGATAGTTTACTGTGCTGGTCGATGAACTGACCTTAGTTTCACAGAGAGCGAGTACATTAGGTTTATTTGATTGCAGGTGTTCGTGCACTGAATTTATGTTCGTGTTTAAACTTCGTATGTTGCAAAAATCCATTTTGAAATTCTGATCTCTGCATGTCGACGCCCCTGAACCAGCCCCCACCCGGAGATCCGAACGGGGGGCTATTTTACCTCCGGAATTTTTTGTATCCAGGTGCCTCATCATGCTATTTGGTCCCACAGTCCGGGACATTAGGCAAAACGTTTTCAATAAACTTCTAACTAGAACATGATGTAATTTCTCTATTCTTGAAACAAAAAGAACCATAAAGTCCATGAAATTGAAAATATATGGTATATATATATATATATATATATATATATATATATATATATATATATATATATATATATATAGGCCGATATGTACTTCATTATAATCGTTATATAAAATTTCAGAAAATATTATGCTTTTTTCCGTTTTTAGTTTTGAAGAGTGACTTAATAATAATTTATGTGCCTTATGGCATATTCTTATGTTATATCTGTTAAATAATTCTTGTAGAGGTTGCAAAAGAGCATTTATGAATGTTATGGAAATATAGTGTTTACTATTTGTATTTATTTATTTCTGATGTTCTAACGAGTTATCAATTTTTTATATATAACTTTTAAAGATTTTATCAATTAATTTTATGGGACAGTTATTAAGTTTTAACACGTTTCTGGCTTTGCTTATGGCACTTTTCCGAAAATCTGAATCCGAGGGCCGTACTGCAAGGTCTGCTAATATAATTATAGATTTATTGTGGTTTATTGGATGGTGAGACACATAATATATATGTATGTCACTGAATTTTTTAATATATTTTTAACTTGGTAATATAGTATTATGCAGTCATCCAGATCCCTCAAGAAAAACGAAATTTCAATCTTCAGTTTAGATTTAGAGAGTTTTAAAACCCTCCATCACCATTTGAGCCACTGCGATATATATGGATACTCCTATTACACATGCCTCAGTTTATTTACATAGATATTTTTCAATGGAGTGAATGGATTTAAAGCGGCTGGAGTTTGACCCATGGACAAAAACGTTTTTCCCGAACATTTGCTTAAAGCACCTAAAAATATAAATGCTCTCTCTCTCAAGCAAACTAAAGTAATGAAAGCACATCGATCTTACAAGACGCTTCTATTATTACTAACAATAAAAATAAGCAAATTGTCCAGGAACCTGATGTCTTATAATAGATGACCACATTTAAATAGTGAACCATCTACTTAGGGATTTAACTTAAATTTTTTTTTAAAGCTTTATGCCCAATATTACAAAATATACTGTATG
>CM032454.1:89167343-89172343 GCA_019049505.1 Pachyrhynchus sulphureomaculatus | reverse complement strand
CCTTTGGACATCTAACCTAACTCCATTACACACTAACAATACCCTAGACAGGCGAAAAAACGACTTCTTCATCTAGATTTGGCAACACTGCCTTTCTCCTGCGCATGTGCACTTACACCGGAGTCCAAAAATGAGACAAAAAAGTGCAAGTTTGAGGGTCATAAAAAAAATACATGGGATTTAGCGGCCGACCATCATCATTTTTGTGGATATAAATTACCTAGCAATATTACAGGAGCCCCTACTTTTAAAATGAGTTTGTGGGCGTACGCGAAAATATCTCTTTCTGTCTATTAATGAAAACCAAAATAAAATCAGTTGAGTAGTTACTAAGAAAATCGCGTACAGACAGAAAGACAAACTGACGCGTTGGGGAACTTTGTTTTATAATATGTATTGATGATATTTACAGTTTTCCCCAAGTAGTGGAGATGTAATACGGTAGAGGTATCTAATTTTGATATTTTATTGCCGGCTGGAATGGGCATTATACTTGAACTAAGCCTAAGTCGCAATTTTATATATAGTACATAGAAAAAATTTCACTAATGACTTTCCTGTCGGCTTGGGACTACATCGTTTCCTACGTCAAGTAATAGTAACAAGGCTTGCAAACTTAGAAGACTTCAAACCACGGCGTCGTGTTCAAACTATTATTTCTCACATTGATCATGTAAATGATATACGGATATATGTAGAATAGTTTAACGAACGCTGGAACACAGGTATTCTGCTAGTAGAATTACGAGTAATGCTACATATTTATGTGGTATCCTCTACCGGAGATTCTAGTGTTCCACAATGGTGGCCATATGTGACATGTCTGACAGAATAATTATGAAAAATTGTCCACTATGTGCTGTTACATCATGGTAATTTATTTGAACATAAGTTATGCAAATCAAAGGCCGATATCAGTAATTTATAGAGCTTAACTATTTACAACAATATCGTAGACAAGGAAGCTGTATCGAGGTTTCTGGATGGCGAAGATGCTTTCTACCGAGGACATTTGACAATTGAAAGCGACGTGGCAAGAGGGCATGTAAAAATAAATACGTAGTTTTGATTATAAGATTTTATTTTCATGTTTTTTTTTTATTAATTTTAGAAAAGCTGTAGGTGTTAAGAAGGCCTCTTCGGGTTAGTTCAGGTATCAGGTTCTGATACAAACCATAGCAACTTACAAACCAAAATATCAAAATTAGTTAACTCTACAGTATTAATATGTCCACCATACTGGGTAAACTGTAAATATAATATATAATTATGCTCTCTTTTAAGAATTTGTTTTGCATTTATTCTATTTCTTTTATTTTGAACAATGTATATCTGCCATAATATTTCATCCTCTTAGTACCTTTGTTATAACCATGAAAATATCTTGACACAATTAAAAATAAAACTAAAATTTTTAAGTTTTTACTAATTTTTACTGATTATTTATTTTTTTTTATTATTATATTATTTTTAAGTATTTACTAATTTTTACTGATTTATATTAATTCTAAATAGCCCAGAATCTTAAAACTGTTGTCAATTTTCCTTTTACCTTTAAATGATTTATGTACGAGTGACAATAACTTTAATTTATAAGCCGTTGTTAGCACCAAAGATTTTGAACAATTTCCAAATTATTGTTTGTCTTTGATGTTTATACAAACTTGAACAGTTAGTTTGCCGTCCTTAAGATGGGTTATTGTTTGCGGTTCTTATTAACAGCGGCAAAAAAGTTATTAAATCAGATGTTAGAAAAAACATTAGCGCCGGTATTAAATATTTAATAACTGTATTATGGTGCGATTTACTGGTAATCATATTCAAATATTTTACTTCTTTAGTTAAAAAATATACATAAAGATGCAATAATAATTGAAGAAACTGTTAAATATTTTAAAAAAATAAATACAGTGCAAGATCTAAGTAATAAGTTAAGGCTTAAGGCATTAATTAAAGAACTCTTGAACATTATAACAACTTTTGGGAAGGCTTTAGTCTAGTTTTAAATATATTTACATTTGGCAAGCTTTTGTTCACATCAGCTAGCCTGTTGGCGTATTGAATTACGACCGACAAACAAGGTCGTGAAGCCAAATCATTCTCATTCAGTTGTGGCTTTACTCAACTTATCGATGAACCAACACGACTCCCTGGCAGTAACAGAAAATTTGACAGTTTTTTTTTACCTATTTTTAACCACCAATCCAGAGATTTACATTGTCAGTTTAAATCCGCCGTTAGATCTCTCCTACCAAAAACTCTCCTGACATCGATCAGTGACAGAGAGGCATCTAAAACAGTGCAAGATTTGGCATTATAAATCTGCTAAATGGGAAGAACTCATAGAATATTTTGAACTTTCCGTTGGTTTAGACGTATATTGTCGAATGTCATTTTAGCTGGTATGGAAGCTTACATCCCTTTTTCGAGGAATTGCTCTTTCAAAAGCAAGAATAGGTTCATCTGAACATGCAAAGAAGCTGTGTTGCTTCTAAACATTTTGTCAATCGACAACGGTGTGAAAAACCTTAACCTTATAAATCGTAACCAACTTGTTTGCTGAACTCTGCTTCACATTCTATTGTCGGTTTCCAAGGAAAAAATACCACCAACTATTCCCCTCCCAGGATGCCCGATATTGTCTTCAAACAGTGTAACACAAAACGTATTTTAATGAAGCTAGTCACCAAAATAGCTTCTGGGGGCTCTCGGATTACCTGCCATAGTACTCAAAAATAGGCAAGCAAACTAACAACTATTTTCTGTAGACTTCTGAACCTACCTTACAGAAAGGGAATATTTCCTGCTGGAAATGTGCTACAGTTCAGCCGACACCCAAAACATGCAAGAAGACCTTACCAAACGACTACTGACCTGACGTACTGTTTTTAATAATATCGTTTTTGATATATCCAAGGCATTCGACCGTGTGTGTCATAAAGATTGTTGGCTATGATACGCTCTTATGATATGTCTGAAAAGTTTTGTTTATAGCTCTCGTGTTTCCTCAGAGAGCGTTCTTTACGAATAGCAGTCGACGGATGTCGTTCTAATTTCTTTACTATCAACTATCTGCTGAAAAGGACCAGGAATCCAATCTATAGCTTTACAGATAACAGTACGCTTATTTCTTCATTCCCTTTGATTGCTTGAACATCGGCTACTTATGGAAATATTCGCATGCAGCAGGAAATCGTTCAATTTACCAAAGATCTGGAAGAAATTCCTCTAGAATTCACTCAATTTGCTGAGCGCTAAGTTAGAAGCTAATATGTCTTGCTATGAATATGTTGCAAAGTATAGCAAAGAAAGTTCCTCAAAAGCGAGGAATATTATTTCGAACTAAAATGCTTTACACGCTACAGTAACTATTAATTCTCTACAAAGCTCAAATACGATCAATGATGCAAACACAATATTAGGTACAAACCTCGTGCCTAAGATTGTGTTTCCCAACGAGTACAATTTACAGCGATTCAAGACCTACGAGAATCGTTTTTTCCGCACGGGCGTCGCTCGTGTATCACTTTTGGGATTTCCCTGCAGTACGTGTGCTATAGCCATAAAAAACCTTAATGTGAAAAACACTAAATATTTTTCTAGAACTTAGATACATCTATAAGAATTTTTAAATAAAGAAATTAAATTGAGTCTTATTCAATTTAGGGATATCTATCAATTTTTAAACTTTTTGTAAGGGCCCTCTTTTAAAATTTGGTATGATTTTTATACATGTAAATGGATTGCAGATTCATTACAGAATTAAGACAGTAATTTTTTTTTATGGGTCTAGCACACGTGCTACAGGGAAGTCCCTAAAGCGCTCGAGGAGCGGCATGTGTGCCAAAAAAGCGATTCACGTTGGTCCTGAATCGCTGTAAATTGTACTCGGTAGGAAACACAGCCCTGGGCAAATTATTCCAAAGGGATGATGTTCTCCATATAAAAGACTGCTTGAAAAGCATTGTACATGGAGTAATAAGCACAACCTCATACGGATGTGAAGTATTAGCGCGACGTGTATTTCTAACATGCACCGCTCTGGGAGGAATTAAGCGGGCCACATCCTTCGAACACGTTCCATGAAAATACTTGTAGCACAAACTCAGTCGCCAACCGTTCTTCGATGTTCCAGCGAATCAAGGCCGCGCGTCAGTTCCGGGTCTCCAGTCAGACGAACAGCTTTTCTCTGAACAGAATTCACCAAATGCAGTGTGTGTGTTTGGGAGCGGAGCCCCAAACATGGGAGCAGTATTCCATAGTTGGTCGAATTTGAGCTTTGTAAGAATTAAACAGTTGTTGTGGAGTTTAAAGCTTTCTGGTTCGAAAAAATATTCTCAACTGTTGAGAAGCCCTACTTGCTATGCCTGCAACATGTTTATGCCAGGACATATTTGCTCCCAAATTATTGCCCTGGGTTTTTGTAGCATTAACTTCCACTTGGTTACTGTCACCCCAAGATAGAATTTTCTCCAGGTCTTGGTTAAATTGAACGACCTCCTGCTGTCTGCGGATATTCTCCTGAGTAGCCGGTGTCCGAGCGTTCAAAGTGAATGAAGAGATAAGCGTATTGTCATCTGCAAAGCTGTAGATTGCATTCCCGATCTTTTCCAGCAGATCGTTAATGTAAATGAGAATCGACCGTCCACTCCTAAAGAACGCTTTCTGAGGAAACATGAGAGCCACAAACAGAACTTTTCAGACACACCATAAGAGCGTAGCTTAGCCAACAGTCCATCGTGTCAAACATGGTCGAATGCCTTGGATATGTAAAGAGCAACTGCTCGAGATCCGAAGTGTTGAATTACGTTGTTCCAAACATGTGTTACATAAGTCAGAAGATCTCCTGTTGATCTATGTTTACGAAAGCTATATTGGTGATCGCTAATAATGTTGAATCCTTCAAGATATTTTAGAAGATGCTGAAGATAACCTTTTCCACGACTTTCGATATTATTGTTAAAAGCAGTGTGACCGGTCGGTGGTTATTTGGCAAGATC
>CM032454.1:89119831-89167243 GCA_019049505.1 Pachyrhynchus sulphureomaculatus | reverse complement strand
GTTTCATATTTAATTGTTTAGAATGTGTATTGCAAGAGAACGCGCTAGCGGCAAACTTTTTTCCGACTTCATTCACTATTATCGTCACTGCTCATTCCTTATGCTACCTATCGTAATAAAATATAGCCTATAACCTGGCCAGAGAACATATGTATGTTTTTAAAAAAAAGTACGTAAATCGGATAAGTGGTTCTCCAGTGATAAGCGCACTAACGGACAGACAGACAGACAGACAGACGTTGCATTTTTATATATATTATAGATATAAAAAAACAATAATTTCAAGGTCAGCAAAGACCGGAAACAAAGCTTGTAAAAAAACACGAGTTCCAAAATATATATAATGTCTTACATGCGCACACTTTTCTTTGTCTTATTTTGAAAAAATCGCGAAAATTACTAATCCAAAAATTTTGAAAAAATTCTGGAATATTCTCCACGGGGTGTAGATTGAACGAAAATTATCTTTAATAATTTATCTGGTATATAAATAAATAAAAATTTTAAGGTCATCAGTTTTCAGTAAAGATCGGAAACAAACTTTGTTAATAACTCATTTGGGATGTGTTTTGTGAAGTCATGATCATTTTTATACCTCCGTAACAAAACATTTTTATTTCAGAAGCAATCAACGTACGGAACACTAATTGCTCGAGATCAACTTGCACTTGACCGGTTTTTTTTATTATTCAGTTTGTTCTTTACTATAACTATTTTAAAATTTAATTTCTCTAGAACTAAATTTTTAAAATTTTCATTTTACTGAACATTTTATATAACTTTCATACTTCATACAGCAACACTCATCAGCTTAATTTCAATCGTTTTTAAGATGAAGATATTTGCCAGTTTGGTGTTTAGTGACATGAGTAATTTAGGTATCGTTTAACAGTTAGTCCAAACTCAAATTAATTTTAGTTATTCTAATATATGTTAGTTTAAATACCCTGCTTTATATAACAATCAAAATAATTTTCAGCCACTTTCAAATTTCAAAACGAAATGGTCCTTGTGCTGAACTTTGAACAACTGCCCCATTAGATGATTAAGTTTAGAAATTCACCAGTGTTACTTTATCAAGTATACGGATATTTACTCTAAGCCACGGCCAATCATATAAAATGCACTAAATATTCGATGATTATATCGACTACTAAAGAATCGGTCAAATATAAGGTACTAAATTTTTAAATTCTTCCTGAATTTACGCTATATCATTCAAAGTCTAACTTAATGAATTTTATAGTTGCAGATAATAGAGAAGATGGTAAATGTTATTATATTTATAATTACCGGCAGAATATTTTCTAAATTTGAATTTTAATAAGTTTTTTATAACTAATATATATCGAGTGGTGAGAAACCGTTGCGGACCTATAGAGATTTGTACTTCTTTCTTCTTCAAATGCTTCGGATGCTCTCGGAATATTAGCAATCAATCCCATCATCCTCACTTTAACCGCTGTGGACCTAAAGGGTGTGCTTCCTCTATACGGGCGAAGATTTTTAGGGCCAGGATGTACTGGGCGGCTAGGACCGCGTTTTCCTTGTATATTTCCCTGAATAATTAGATGGAGGAACACATACTTCTGATTTCTCATTGCGTGGGCAAAATACTCCAACTTTATTCTTTTTATGATATCAGGCACTTTTCTTTCTTTATTTATGCGTTTTAAAAGTGCTTCACCGGCCACTCTCCATCCACGATATCTTCAACATACTGTGATAACCCCACGTTTCGAAGGTCTCCATCCTTTCGCACATTGTTTGAGTGAGGCTCGATGAATTCAACCTATAGAATAGAATGCTGAGGACATAGCAACGTAATGAACGTATTCATAAGTGGAGTCTTAGAGCTCTATTGGTTAACACTTTTTGCATTTTCTTTGGTTTGTACTACAAAACAGCAAATTGCAATTTTCTTACTCCGTTTCATGGCAGTAGAATAAAGTCAATTTTTGCACATCATCATATTGATCGGACAGATTGCAACCTAATCTATTGTTTTGTACTTATCCTTGCTGCACTCACTGAAATTTTAAAATAACGGTTAATTTAATTAGAGATTTTTATGTATGAAACATCCAAGAAGTTCTTGTCATATACATCGAAATAAATCACTATGTCAGACAAAGCGGTTACATACACAAGGGGGTTGCAAAAAGTATGTATAGATGGCGCATTGGTATAACAATTAAAAAATAAACGAAAAAATCGTATTCCTAGAAGTTACCAAAGTGTTCTTCGCATTTGCTGAACCATCTATGCCTTCGAGCAGTAAGCTTGAGAAAGGTGCGCTTCTGCAAATAAGTTGCCAGCCATGCTGGCCGCTCTGCTTGAATGACTTAGTAAGTCGCCGGTAGAGTGCAGTAAAAGCATCTATTTGTTATAGTTTTCCGTTGGATAAAGGACTAAAAAGTGTGTTCTCGTATTTGCTGAACCTAGCCCAGCTGATGAGCCGTGATACGGCGAAACGCGTCCTGGGATGGTTCAGTAAATGCGAAGAACACTTTGGTAACTTCTAGGAAAAGTATGCATATTTAAAAAAATATATTTTAAAGGTTATTAAGCGAATAATACAAAAGAATGGCGATTCTTATTGTACTTTACACTATAGGATTTTTTAAAAATATGTTTTTAATCGTTAACATTATTTTTTCTCGGCTTAAATGAATCGCTGATGAAAACTATGTTTTTATGTGCAGGATAACTTCACAAAAAGTAATCTAATATACAAAAATAAAAATTAATCCTGTAAAATAAGGTAGGAGTTAAAAATTGTCGAAGGGTTTTTTTTTTCAAAATAAATAACCGGTCAAGCGCAAGTTGAACTTGCGCAATTAGTGTTCCGTACGTTGATTACTTCTGAAATAAAAAATTTTGTTACGAAGGTATAAAATGATCAGTGACTTCATAAAACATACCCCAAATTCTCGACAAAGTTTGTTTCCGATCTTTACTGAAAACTGATGACCTTGAAATTTCTGTTTTTTTCTTGTATACCAGATAAATTATTAAAGGTAATGCACTCGTGATAATTTTCGTTTAATCTACACCCCGTGGAGAATATTCCGGAATTTTTTCAAAATTTTTGTATCAGTACTTTTCGAGATAGAGCGACAGCGATTTCTCGCGATTTTTTTCAAAATAATACAAAGAAAAGTGTGCGCATGTAAGAAATTATATATATTTTTGAACTCGCACAAGCTTTCATTTGACAAACCACTCGATGACCTAGTAAAGAAATTTTTTTTTCACTTATGATTTTCACCCCCCAAAACTCAACCTTAAGTCAAAATTTAACTCTCAAAACTACACGGCTCTAATGGGGCCATCAATTTCTATATTAGTACCAAATTTCTACTTTCTACGTCAAATAGTTTCGAAGAAAATCGGGTGTGACGGACGGACGGACAGACAGGCAGAGACCGAAGGGTGTATGCAATTTTCGACCAAAAAATTTGTGTTTAATTATTTATAAAACATTGTCAACCTTTCGACTTTTTGTAGAAAAAGTAGTTATTAAGATTTAAAAAAAAAGTTCAGAAAATATTAAAAATTGACTGAATAGTATTGCAGACAGTGTCTGAAAACAGGTAGCGGTCTAAATCCAACGCCAGGTCACATTTAATGCTATAACTTTGTAATGGAATGGAATTTTCTTAAAAAAATTATTTTGAATAATTGTTAGAAGTACAGAGAATAAAAATCGGTAAAAAAAAAATTGGATTTTTGAAAATTCCAGGTATATGTAACTCCTGATCTTTTTACGGCGCCAAATCTCAAAAAAGTTCTATTTATTGGTACATAATTTTAGGAAATCTGTAATGACTGAAAAAAAAAAAAATAGAATAATGGCATATGTATATCTGGTTTAATAGGGACCTAAAATAATGTTGTATAGTTTCCAGCTGTTTCAATTTTAGTCACGCCGCGAATTAAATCGGACAACACAAGCTGTGAAAGTATGAAAAATACATCTCCTCCGTTTTGAATATTATATACGTGAAAAATAGAGTTGCCTTGTCTTTCTTTTCTTTTTATTTATATTTTTATAGAGCTTAGAGGAGGTAGTCAATTTTATTCGTGAGTCGATAAAAAACTAATTATGGGAAATAATATTATCAATTTTCTAAATTTAATTATTTTATTGCATTTGTTGTTAAAAGTTTCGAAATGGAGAAATTTTAATTTGTGAAAGTTGTACATGGCTGTCGAAATTATTTTGATAATTAATTGGAATAATAAAATAATAACAAAATTAATTTTTAATGTCTTTAGTCCAATCTATTAAGTTATATTAAACAATCGAATTAATGTTTAAAATTGACTAGTTGACTTGAATTTCCTATGGAAGTTAAAAATTTGATATTATACATGTACAAAAAAATAATACTTAAAACTGAAAAAACATTTTCACAATCTTGTAAATAATGTTAAAAAAATCATATATATATAACAAAACTAAACTAACACAGAAAACTAATGTTTAAAAAAAAATGGTAATGTGATATACAGAGTATTTTCTTGTAAACAGTTACTGAAAAAACAGTGATTTTAACCTTCGCATGCCAACAATTAAATTAATTCAAGCATTGTAATACAACATTTTACATGGTAGGTGATTTTATGGTCCCATATTGTTAAATAAATAACCGGCCAAGTGCAAATCGGACTTGCGCAATGAGTGTTCCGTACGTTGATTGTTTTTTATAATAAAATTTTTTGTTATGGAGGTATAAAATGATCAATGACTTCACAAAACACACCCCAAATGGGTTTTTTTTTTTCCGATCTTTATGAAAACTGATGAACCTGAAATTTTCGTTTTTTTTTGTTTTGATTGTTTTAAAATTATTAAAAAATTAACATAGCTCTCCCTAACGACACAAACATCCAAACGAGAAAAATCTCCAAATACACAAACCTTGCAACAGAAATAAAGAGGCTATGGAAACAACAAAAAGTCATCGTTGTTCCCCTCGTCATATCAGCCACAGATTTTACCCCAACAACATTCACACCACACTTAGTACAATTAGGACTCAACACAAACACACACAAAAACATTCAGAAGTCAGTGATTTTGAAAACATGTAAGATTGTCAGG
Organism: Pachyrhynchus sulphureomaculatus; assembly: GCA_019049505.1. Classification (NCBI taxonomy): domain Eukaryota; kingdom Metazoa; phylum Arthropoda; class Insecta; order Coleoptera; family Curculionidae; genus Pachyrhynchus; species Pachyrhynchus sulphureomaculatus. The sequence goes on along the minus strand of CM032454.1, from coordinate 89,162,133 downwards.
TAATTATTTAATACACAATGGTAATAGCGTTTGTGCTGACTTGGGTTAGGCCCGTCAGCCAAACATGAATCCAGATTGACTAAATGTGAGAAAGATGAATAAACACAACATAATAATAATTTTCGTTTAATCTAGACCCTGTGGAGAATAATCCAGAATTTTTTTCAAAATTTTTTTCGAGAAAAGGCGGGGAGCAGGGATTTTTTCGCAATTTTTTAAAAATAATACAAACAAAAGTGTCCGCAGGTGTTACGTTATATATTTTTGAACTCGTGTTTTACAAGTTTTCATTCACCCCACTGGATTACCTGGTAAAAATTTTTTTTTTACTTCCGATTTTCACCCCCCAAAACCCTTTAAGTCAAAATTTTACTTCTCAGAACTACACCGCTCTGATGAGGCCATTCATTCCTATATTAATGAGAAATTTCAACTTTCTATGTCAAATACTTTCGAAGAAAATCGTTTGTGACAGGCGGACAGACGGTCAGACAGATAGACACCGAAGTGATCTTATAAATGTTGCGTACAGCTAAAAATAAACTAATCCAGGTATTACAACGCGATATTTTTAACGATAGGCATTTTATGGTGATATATTAATAAAAAATAGCTGGGCAGAATAAAAACTACTAAAATTGGTAATAAAGAAAAAATAACAATTTTCAGATGCCTCAGCTAGACTATATAATCACGATTAGGAAAATAAATCCCAACACAATAATTGATGTTCGCGGACTGTCGTCTGCAAATGTCGGCACACAACATGCACTTGTTTTATATAAATATCGAGCACAGACCATACTCCGAAAAAAGAAACCACCAAACATTGTCTCTAAATACTGAATCATTAAAATTGAAAAAACGCAGACTCAAGGATAAAATAGCTACTAACCCGATTACAAGCGATGATGACGTACAAGGGGCATGGAGCAAGATTAAAACGAACATAACCGCTGCAGCAAGCGGAGCTACAGAAACAAGACAAGTAAACTTAAACGCAGAACTAAATAATAAACCATGGTTCACGAGCGAAGTCAAGAAAATTGCAAAAGAGAAGAGGGATGCCTACTTGAAGTATATCAATAACAGGTTGCAAGCAGAATACGAAAGATATAAAGGGGTAAGTAATAGAACCAATAACCAAATACAACAGATAAAGATGAATCACTGGGAGAAATGCTGTAAAGTAGGAAAAAACCAATCGATGAAGCAGTACAAGTGAACACAATAGATCAGGAAACCTGCTTAACTCATTTCAAAACTATATATCAGGAACAACTGGAGGAAAGCCAAAAACAAAACCAAAATGAAGAGGAAAATAACTACATTTTAAATGATGATAACATCAACATCACATCAGAAGAGGTGGGAACATATATCAGCAAACTCAAGAACCGAAAGTCACCCGGAATAGACGATATCTGTAATGAATTAATAAAGTATGGAGGACCTGAAATTGTACAAGGAATTACAGCCACCTTTCAAAAGACTCCGGAAATATACCAATGGAATGGAAAACCAGCGTAACCATTCCAATATATAAAAGAGGAGCCAAAAATTATCCCATGAAATATAAAGGAATAACACCACTAAGCTCTACTCTAAAAATATTAACGAAATACCTCGCGGTCAAAATCACCAACAAAATACCCAGAAAAACAGTAGGGATTCCGAACAAATAGGTCGACAATAGATGCTATATATATTATACGACAGTTAGCTGAAAAATCGATGGAATTCAATAAGCCTATGTTTACGTGCTTTGTTGATCTAAAGCAAGCGTTTGATCGAATAAACCTAAATGACGTAACAAATATCCTAAGAAAGAACAACGTAATGAAAAGTATCAGCTTGATAAGAGAACTTAATAACAGCAATAAAACCAAAATAAAAACTGATAATGGCCTAATTAAGGAAGTGCTCATATCTACAGATATTTGACAGGGTGACAGTTTAAGCCCAAGATAATTTAATCTTGTGATGAACCAAATTATATACAGCGTAAATGAGGTCGACACCGGATATTGTACGGAAAACTGATCCATACGAGTCTTATGCTATGCTGATGACGCTATACTAACAGTAGAAAGCAAAGACGATCTACAACGCCTTCTGAAAAAAATTAAAAGTACAGCAGAAAAAATTCAACATATTAACAAAAAAAAACACAATCAATAATAATATCCAGAGACCCAGTTAGATGTAAACTAGTGGTGAACGACAAGATAATCCAACAAGTTATGAACTTCGGAGTGGAAATGTCAAGCAGTCGGAACTTAATTCAAGAAGTACGTTTACAAGCTAATAAAGCCGCAAGAATATCAGACTATATAAGAGATATCATCTGGCGCAATAAATATATGACACCAGAAAGTAAGCTCCAATTAACAAAACATGCGTTATACCTGTGCTCAAATACGCGGCAGAAACGAGAGCCGATACCTCAACAACGAAGAGAATATTACGTACACTGGAAATGAGAACACAGAGAACCATCAAAGGAGTGATCCTAAGAGATAGTGTAACCAGCCAATTAATAAGAGAAGAATTTAAAATACAAGACGTTGTCAGATGGGTCAGAGCTCGGCCGAGAACCTGGAGGGATTGGAGAGATCACATAGACCGAATGGGATCAGAACGGCAAAATTAGAAAAGCCGAACACCTGTTGCCCAATAGGAAAACCACCTAAGAGGTGGTGTGAATGCTGGACATCCGCATCTCAAGAACGCTAAAATAAAAACAGAAATAACAGGACCCGTTCTACCGTAAGAGAAAGAAGAAGAAGATACAGACTGGTATAAAAAGTTACGACAATTTAGAATACACACAGTGCAATAAATGGCGCCCCCTACAATTTACAACAAACTTGTAAGCTGATTTCGATTTGTCGTCTCAGAAAATCCCTTAGCATCGAATCTTGTACAAATAGTACAATTACTAAGAAAGTTACTTAAGAAAAACTAAAATAAAAGTATAACTTTACACCCTGTATCTCCAAAATTACGAATTTTTGGACTAAGGTAAGTTGGGTTAAATGGTCATATTTTTCATCCCAGAAATCCACAGTACCTCTATGTACACGGAATACTAGGACACCCAGTATATATAATATATATATATATATATATATATATATATATATATATATATATATATATATACATATATATATATATATATATATATATATATATATATATATATATATATACATATATATATATATATATATATATATATATATATATATATATATATATATATATATATATATATATATATATATATATATTGTGCAGTAAAAACACATCTGTGTTTGTACAAACAAGCAATAGTAACGATGATATCACGTACCATATTTGACAAAAAAAAACAGAAAATATGAAGAAAAATATTATTTTTATTTTTAGGGTTTAAAGACTGGAAACAATTTTATATCTAATAATTCTAAAAAATTCCAGATTGATGGCAAACAAAAATGAAAATAATGAAGAAATACTTTTTTAAACCTACCTTATGTTTTACCTTAGATTAACCATATTAACCTTGGAAGTGATATTAGAATAACCTTTCTAAAATTCTGGTTCTATTTTGCCCAAACAGATAAAGTTAACCATAACTCCAATGTTAGCTGTTATGTGGCAATGATCTAGTGTATACACTCACTTGCTGTCGCGTGTTACCAAATAATGTCTTTTGAAATAATTGATAAAAAAATCTTCTTAATTAGGGTTAGAGACTATTTTTACTGGGTGTGCAGTGAATTATCTATTCTTATATTGATTTATTATTAGATAAATTGCCCTTCAAATTTTAAAATCTATAATTGTTGCAACACTGCAGAAATGGCACCTACGTCGAAGATATTTCGTACAATGGCAGTAATTGATCTGATATCAAGTGCGTGTGTGTTAGTAGCTATAATTCAGTTTTGTTTCCTTTCACGATTGCTAGAAAATGTTTAAAGTAAAAATATAACCGATCAAGTGCAAGTTGAACTTGCACAATTAGTGTCCCGTACGTTGATTACTTTTAAAATAAAAAATGTTGTTACGGTGGTATAAAATGATCAGTGACTTTACAAAACACACCCCAAATGAGTTTTCGACAAAGTTTGTTTTCAATACTGAAAATTGATGACCTTGAATTTTTTTTTTGTTTTTATATATACCCGATAAAATTATGATAATTTTCGTTCAATCTACACCCCTGGAGAATATTCTAGAGTTTTTTCAAAATAATAAGGTAGGGGGACAGCGATTTTTAGCGATTTTTTAAAAATAATACAAAGAAAAGTGTGTGCAAGTATAACGTTATATATATAAATATATATTTTTACTCGTGTTTTCACAAGCTTTCATTTGACCCCACACTCGATGACCTACTAAAAAATTTTTTTTTTTTACTTCTAATTTCACCCCCCAAAACTAACCCCCTAAGTCAAAATTTGACTTCCAAACCAAACAACTTTGATCAGGCCATCCATTACTATATTATTACCAAATTTCAACTTTCTTTGACAAATAGTTTCGGAGAAAATTGAGTGTGACAGACAGACGGACAGACAGACAGACACCAAATTCATCTTATAAGTGTTCCGTACGTAACACTAAAAACGATTGAATGAATTTCTACATTATCCTACCCGTTTCAATATATTTTCATAATATCCTATATATATATATATAATATATATATATATATATATAATATATATATATATATATATATATATACATATACGTATATATGTTGTGCTGTCTTGTGTTGGCCAGATTATGTGTAACAAACACGCAATCTTAAGTGTGTTTACCGTGCCGAGAAGATGAATGGCTCAGCGTTTATGAGTCGCAAACGGTTCCCCTTTTCCCCCGGATACCGGGCGCCCTCCGGGAGTAAGTAGCCTTGCTGTGTCATCCAGGCTCTGCCGCAGTCGACCCTTCTTTCCTAGGATACTCGTGGGAACACTATGTCAAATAATAATAATTACAATAGTGATAATGGCAGGTGTTGAGGAGGCGGACCCCTGTCGTACAAACAGCTACAGCACCACCACAACAACAACAACGACAAACTATCCAACCAACCGCCTCAGCCGAAACTACTCCTGATAGTTTTACCAGATCCGACATTATAGGTGATGGAAATTGCCTTTTCCGTGGAGTTAGCTTATACTTATATGGCCACCAAAACCATCATGAAAGACTCCGAGAGGTTGCTCTAAGATATATACAACAAAACTGGTCGGAACTTTACACATTTTCATTAATTGGGGACGACGATATGAAAGACTTCAATAACTACTATAACTATATGAAGAAAAATGGCACCTATGGAACGAGCCTAGAGATACTTCTCAAAACAATGAAGAACAAGAGATTTTTTTTTATGGGTCTAGCACACGTGCTGCAGGGAAGTCTCTAAAGCGCTCCAGGAGTGCTTTTAGGGACAGACCAACAATAATAAGCACAAGAAAACACACCGAAACTATTTACCTTCTACCAACAGGCAACCCAATGTCGGAACACTTTGAGCTTCTAACACCACAAAACACTAAAAACATCCCAAACAACAGTATACCAATAAAAGAAACATCAGGCGAGCGACGTAACGGTCGAGGACGTCGCGGGAAATGGCAGCTCGACCAAAACGATGAAGACGGGGCAACTGAAAATGGACCTGCCAAAAGTGTTGTGCCAGCGAGTAAGCCGACACCCACCAAGGCGGGAAAATCAAAGCAACGCATGAGTTACACTACAGGAATTAACGAACACACCATGCGTTGCTTTAATAAAAGCACAAGTTCTGACAAAGAAAGCACTGAAAAGAGAATCACTCGCCGCTTGGACCCACCACCATCAATCCCAAGCGAAACCGACGAAGTATTTAATCAAAAACTCCCGCAATGACAAAGAAATCCCAAAAGCGCAAAACCAAAATTCAAACAAATAAGAATAGAAAACAAAATCAACAACATCAGGAGAGATCTAGGACACCTTATCCAGTTTATGAACGGTAACGTGTCCAAACGAGTCACACAGAGTATAGACAAGATCAAATCCAGGTCTCCCAACAGAACACTGACAGAAATCCTTGATACTTTGAAACAAAAATTATCCGTATATGCCGCAAGACTCCGTAGGTACAAAGAACCAAATGAGAGGAAAGACACCAGCAACCTCTTCCGAAGAAGCGAAAAACAGTTCTACCGGAAAACTATGCACAACAAACAGACAGCAGTGACCGAACCACCAAACAAACAAAAACTCACAGATCATTGGAAAAGTATCTGGGCAGAACCCAAACTACCCAATAATAACACCCCCTGGATCAAAGCCGAAGAAGGCAAAGATAAACATGTGATAGAACAGGAAAATTCCACATTAACTACTGTGGAACCAAAGAGCATGATGAGGCGCCTGGATGCAAGAAGTTCCGGAGGTGGAATGGCCCCCCGTTCGGATCTCCGGGTGGGTGCTGGCTCGGGGGCGTCGACATGCAGACATCATAATTTTAAAATAGATTTTTGCAACATACGAGGTTTAAACTCGAACATAAATTCAGTGCACCAACACCTGCAATCAAATAAACCTCATGTACTGCATGTACTACATGAAACCAAGGTCAGTCCATTGACCAGCAAGGTCAACTATCTTTATCCTGGGTATGACTTCTATTCCCGATTTAGGAGTAACTTTAGAATATATCTTTATGTCAGAAGCGACCTCTCTTGTCAACGAGAAGAGACTCTGGAGCCCCAAACTTTGATGTTATGTGGTTAAAAATAACGACTCAACAAACCACAAGGTTCATGTGTATCCTGTATCGACCACCAAGTGATACCAATTTTCGACCACTTTTCGCTTCTCTTGCAGACATCATCGACCATTTACAAATTAACTATCCAAGTGCCGAAATTGCCATCCTGGGCGTCTTTAATGTCCACAATATCAACTGGCTTAAATATTCAAATACTACCGACGAACAAGGTCGTGAAGCTGAATCATTCTCAATCAGTTGTGGTTTAACTCAGCTTATTGACCAACCAACATGGATCCCTGATCTGCTTTTAACCACCAATCCGGAGATTTACACGGTCACCGTAAATCCGCCCTTAGATTCTTCCGACCATAAACTGCTTTCGACGTCGAGTATCCTGCCAATCGGTGACAGAGAGGCGCCTAGGCCGCGCAATATTTGGCACCACAAATCTGCTAAATGGGAAGATCTCATGGAATACTTTCGAACATTAGCTTGGATGTACGTTTGTTTTCGATCCGATAACCCATCTGACTGCGCCAGGGAAGTCTCCGATGTTATTCTGGCTGGTATGGAAGCTTACATCCCTTTTTCGAAGAAATGCTCCTCTAACGGCAAACCTTGGTTTGACTGAAAATGCAAAGAAGCTGTTGCTTCTAAACATATTGCCTACCGACAATGGCGTGAAAATCCAAACACCATAAATCATAACACCTTTGTTCGTGCCCGGAACAGATGCAAAGGAATTATCGATGAAACCAAGGAGGCGCACAATCAACGAATTAGAAACAAACCTCTCGCTTGTCCCAACAATTTCAGGTCCTTTTGGGTAGTCGCTAAGGCAGTTAGTAAAAATTTTACCAAATCCACCATACCACCACTCACAGTCCCAGATAATTCCATTGCAACCACACCTGTTGAGAGAGTGAACTTGTTGGCTGAACTCTTTGCTTCACATTCTACTGTCAATTTCCAAGGAAAAACATCACCTCCTATTCCCATATTGCAGTCAAAGATGCCCGATGTTGTCTTCAGACAGCGCATCATAAAGCGTAGTTTTAATGAAGCTAGACACCCAAAAGCCTTCTGGCGCTGACGGAATACCTGCCATAGTTCTCAAAAAGTGTGCAAGGGAAATAACACCAGTTTTCTGTAGACTTTTTAACCTATCCTACAAAAAGGAATATTTCCGTCCTGCTGGAAATGTGCCACGGTTCAGCCGATACCTAAAAAAGGCAAGAAGACCTTGCCAAATAACTAATGACCAGTCGCACTGCTTTCAATAATATCGAAAATAATGGAAAAGGTTATCAATGAGCATCTTCTAAAATATCTTGAACGATTCAATATTATTAGCGATCACCGATATGGTTTTCGTAAACATAGATCAACAAGAGATCTTCTGACTTATGTAACACATGTTTGGAACAACACAATTGAACACTTTGGAGAATCTCGAGCGGTTGCTCTTGACATATCCAAGGCATTCGACCGTGTTTGGCACGATGGACTGTTGGCTAAGTTACGCTCTTATATGTCTGAAAGGTTCTGTTTGTGGCTCTCATGTTTCCTCAGAGAACGTTCTTTACGAGTGGCGGTCGACGGAAGTAGTATAACAAACGCGCTTCTGGGACTGCGGATGGCCATTTTGTCAAGAATCGGTGTCAAGAGTTGACCACTAGCCGAAGAAGTTCTGAAAATCCCTGAAAAATCTGCAAGAATATCTGAAAAATTGGTGAATGCGCCGAAGAGTTGTCGTCAATGACGTCACAGTCCAGTGGTTGTTGAACAGTGTCCTTTTGTCACATTTGACCTTGAAGAAGTGTTTACCTGTATTCCATTTACCTGTTTACCTGTACCTGTTGTCACCTGTTTACCTGTATTCACCTGTTTACCTGTTTACCTGTACCTGTTCACACCTAATTACCTGTAATTATCTGAAGAAGTCTTGACGTCACTCGTCCAGTGGATGTAGCTCAGTGCCTTTTTGTCACTTTTGACCTTGAGGAATGAATTTGTCTTTAGAATGTAATATATATGTGTGTTAAATGTTGTGTATTAAATTAAATGAGTTAAAAAAAGCCATGTCCGTAGTAGGATTAGAACCTGCATATGTTGTGTGTAGAACTGCAAAACTGGGGACTTAACCTACTTAGCCAAATAGGATTCGTAATAGAGAATGCAATAATTGGGGGTGACATAAAAAAGGATTGGTGAATAATATGTGAAAAGTCTGCAAGAAGTGCTGAAAAATTGGTGAAGGCGAAGAAGTGTTGTCAATGACGTAAATTGTCCAGTGGATGTTGAATCAGTGCCTTTTTGTCAATATAAGTTGTCGAAAAGGTGTAAAACTAGATGTAAATAGGTGTAAGATAGGTGTAAATAGGTATGAATAGATGTCTTAAGAGCCGAAGAAGTGTCGTCAATGACGTCACAAGTCCAGTAGATGTGGAAACAGGGTATCTTAACTTCATTAAAACTTTAATAAACTTCTGTTAGAGGAGAAGTTGCATTGCTGTTATTGGTCTCGTTGTACGAAAGTAGGCGTAACCTGATAAGAAGGGTATTAATTTGATAGGTTGAATGTGTATGTAGTGTAAAAGGAAGATAAGAAAATATTTGTTGGTTGGTTTGACTAGGTAAAATGGCTTCCATAAGGCATGTATTTGATTGGTTTGTAGTGAATAGGTGTGATAAGAAACTTGTATTTGGTTGGTTGATTAGATGGAATGTGTGTTGATAGCACTTGTTTGTTATTTTGACTAGTAAAAGCTGTGGTGTGAAAGAGGATGAGTAGGTAATATATTAGTTGGAAATATGTGCAAAAAGGCTTTATTAGGTAGTATATTTGATGTAAAATTTGTTAAATGTTCCCCTATAAAGTTGTTTGGCGTCTAAAAGTCGGTAAAAAAGCTTGAAAATGTAAACAAGTGGCGCCGTAAGTCTGTAAAAATGTGTGAGATAAGGCAAAATGTAAACAAAATGTATGAATAATGTGTGATTCATGGTACTTTTTGTAAGTAAAATTGAGTAAACAAGTGGCTTGTTAGGTCAGCAAAGTAGATAAGAAAGGTCAAAAATAGTTGATAAGAGATGAGTGAATGTATGTGAGAATGTAAGAAATAGCAAAAACTTGTATTAATAGGAAAATTCCATGCAAATAATAATTGAAAGAGCAATAAATTTGGTTGTGGGAAAGTTGAATGTAAACGCAAAAGTTGTTGTTTGTCCTCAAGTTAAGATATGAAATGAGCTTAGTTGGGGCTCGTTGAAATTTTGTGTGAACTCGTTGTAGATTTTGTTAGAAAGCAAATGTAAATCACCTATTTGTCAAGAATAGTAAAATAAGTATGAAATGAGCTTAAATTATTCTAGTTGGACCTCGTGGAAAAATGGTCAACTCGTTGGAGATTTTGTTAGAAAGCAAAAGTAAATCACCTATTTGTCAAGAATAGTAAAATAATGAGCTTAAATGAGTTTATTTGGAGCCTGTCGGAATGTTTTTTAAATCGTCTTGTAATAATAGTAAAATTTTAAATGAGCCTAGCCTTTTACCGTATAAAAGTAAAAGTTGTTGTTTGTTTTTCAAAAAGTTAGTTTGTGTTGAGAGCTTAGTTTGGCCTCGTTGGATTGTAAATCTCAGTAAAATATATATGTAGAGAGAGATGAGTCTAGCCTAGCCTAGCCTGGACTCGTTGTTATTTCTATATATTATGAAAGGAGAATAAAACACACGAGTATGAGCACACAGATTTTATTAATACCAATGAATAAAACTCGTTGAAATACAAAAACAAAAGAGCCTCGTGTAATTTGATTAAAAATCTTTACAACTACTCTATATGTCTTATATACCTTAAAAAGGAGAAAATTTGAAAAACTACTTACTAAAATACTTAAAAGTACAAAATATCTATAAAACAATAAAACTAACTAAAATCTTAAGATGTAAATAATATGTTGCCTGGTACGAAATGATACCAACAAAAACCAGTTGTTAAAATGAGAGTTCAACAAATTTGATAAGAAAGATCAAATATTTGTCGATAAGAGGATGTAAAATGTCAATGTATAATATGCATTAACTATATATTTGACTAGAAATATCAAATATGTATAAATGAGAGAGAGTTCAGTAAAAACAGATAAGAAAGGTTAAAATTAGTTGATAAGAAGTAGATTTGAATACATTGAAGAGTAGTAAACTTTGGTATATTTAGTATTTGGCAAAAATAGTAAAAATAAGTATGAAATGAGCTTAAATTAGTCTAGTTGGACCTCGTTGAAATGAGTTTGAACTCGTTGGATTTTACTATAATATGCTATATGAGATGAAAGCAAGTTAAATAATTAATATTTGTCAAGAATCGTTAAAATAAGTATGAAATGAGCCTAAATTAGTCTCAAACGAGTTTGGAGGAAATAGTTTGAACTCGTTGAATTGCATCTTAGTAAAATATATATGTAGAGAGGAGAATAAAACACAAGTATGAGCAGAGATTTAAGACAATATATAATAAAACTCATACAAATTTACAATATTTACTTGTAACTTGTTGGTTTCTATAAGAGATGATAAGAGAGAATAAAATAAAAGTATGAGCAGAGATTTAAGAAAATATATTAATAATTCTATAGTTTAAAATAATTCATCTGTTTCCTTGTCTTTCGTTGGCTTCTCGTTCGAGTCTTTTTCTTTCTTACTGGAAAAATAAGAAGAAGGTAAATGTTTTGAAGCATCTTTTGATTTAAACAGATCCTTAATTTCACATGCCAAACATCGTTCATTATACAGATCTGTTTCTCCTTTACATTTGGGACATTTTATTCGTACAACAACTGGCATTTTTAATGATAGTTTTATCTCAGACACCTGTTATTGAACTAAGTTTAGTTAGATAAATCTTAATCTTATATAGAAAAATATATTCCTGCTAATACTATTACTACTATTATGTGTTGCTATTGTTGTTGTCAGAAGACATACTATATGTCTTATATGATTAAAAAAAGGAGAAAATTTGAATAACCATGAATTTTTTATAATAATTACTGACTAAAATACTTAAAAGTACAAAATATCTATAAAACAATAAAACTAACTAAAATCTTAAGATGTAAATAATATGTTGCCTGGTACGAAATGATACCAACAAAAACCAGTAATTGTTATAAAATTAAATGAGAGTTCAACAAATTTGATAAGAAAGATCAAATATTTGTCGATAAGAGGATGTAAAATGTATTGGATAAAGTACAAATTGCAATGTATAATTTTCTTTACTAATATAATTACTATTTGACTAAAAATTGCTTAATAGTATGTATAAATGGGAGAGTTCAACAAAAACAGATAAGAAAGGTTAAAATTAGTTGATATTTGTATAAATCAAAATTTATTTCCAAAAGAACAAAGATTTGACAAAAAAGACAGTAAAAAGTCCTTATTGCATAAAAAGTGGTGAAAAATAGGTGTTAAAAGGTTCTCATATAGTAGATATTAGGGTAAATTTGAGTTTGATAGTAGAGGGTTTACAAATATGAGCTAGAGTTAATAAATAAATTTAATAAAAGCATAATTTAACACAATCCTACAAAGAGTTACATAAAATGTGAATAAAATAATGTCTAAGAGTATTGATTGGTTGAGGTAAATAAAGTATGTGCAAAATAATTTTTTTTAGTCGTTTGTTTTATCCTACAAGAACAAAGCATTTCCAAAATGTTAATAAAATGAATGTAATATTTGTTCAAAACTAGATCAGACAAGGTTAATTTGCAAATAAATAACTAATATTTTGCTTGGTACGAATTGATACCAACAAAAGCCAGTTGTTATAAAATTAACTGAGAGTTCAACAAATTTGATAAGAAAGATCCAATATTTGTCGATGATATAAAATGTATTGTATAAAGTACAAATTGCAATGTTATGCTTTACTAATAACTAATATAAATTCGAGAGAGCGAGAGAGAGTTCAGTAAAAACAGATAAGAATATGTGATAAGAAGTCGAATGCATGGAGAATGTTAATAATTTAAATACCAAAAATTTTACCATATATCGTTGTCGTTACATAATGATATATGTGTAAATAGACAACTTAAAGGATTTTACTAAGTTTATGAATATAAAGCTCCTCATTTGTAAAATATCAACTAAAAATATCATTGTCGTTATGTGATATATGTGTAAATAGATAAAAGAATAATTTTTTTACCAACCATCTTATATATAAATGATACTAAATGACAATAATTAGTTAAAATATCTAAATAATAGAAACATTTCTTACATGGTTTAAATCGTTCCTTTAGATACTAGGTACAAGATAATTTACTATCATACCAATCTGTATTTTTTAAAACCACACACTAGACATTTTAAGTTTAATTTAAATGGAACAAATCACTCATAGTTTTGATAACATGGTCAACCTATTTGTTTTAAACTACTTAAATTTTTGAATGAGTTAATCAAATATATACACATAAACGAATACTCTCAAAAATCCCAAAAAATAACAAAAACATGTAAACAAGTTGATTTATTTAGTCTATAAAATGATAAGAGATAAATGTTGAAAACATGTTTATAATAACAAATATCTGGTGATTGGAAAATTTGGTCTGACTTAATTAGCGCTATCTATTACTTAAAAACAAACTGCAAAATACAAAATAATAATAACAATATCTGGTGATTGGAAAATTTTGTCTGATTTACTCGCAGTAAAAGTATCAGAGAAAGCCATTTTATATTTATTCGAGTTCTATAATTATTTATATATATTTAGATAGCAATTTATCATTTATTTAACATTGTATTAAAATTTATTTTTTAAAACAGCTCAATAGATTTACAACTGGTTTCGATAATTGATCAATTAACTTATTATTAATCGTTTTGAGTTTTGATTGGTCTACCATGATAAGAAAGTAACATTTGGATAGGTTGAATGTGTATGTAGTGTAAAAGGAAGATAAGAAAATAGTTGTTGGTTGGTTGACAAGGTAAAATGGCTTCCATAAGGCATGCATTTGATTGATTTGTAGTGTATAGGGTGTGATAAGAAACTTGTAATTGGTTCGTTGATTAGATGGAATGTGTGTTGATAGCACTTGTTTGATATTTTGAATTGTAAAAGCTATGGTGTAAAAGTTGATCAAAAAGTAATATATTAGTTGGAAATTGTGTTGAAAAAGGTCTTATTGGGATGTAATTTCGATGTAAAATTTGGTAAACGTTCCCCTAATTAGTTGTATGGCGCCGTAAAGTCGGTAAAAATGTTGCAGATAAGGCTAAATGTAAACAAAAAGTATTACTCATGCTAATTTCCTTGAATTGAAACCAAGTAAGCTTCTGCGAATTATTCTAAAAATAGAAATGACGTGATAGCTAGAATGTTCTAAATGGTCTGATAGGTCACACAATAGATAAGAAAGGTCAAAAATAGCTGATAAGGAGTTGCTTTGAATGCATACAAGTGTAGTAAAATTGGTTATATTTGTCAAGAATAGTAAAATAAGTATGAAATGAGCTTAAAATAGTTTTAAAACGATGATATTTGGATTCGATTGAAATGTTGTTGTCTAAATGGTCTGATTAGGTTCCTACTATTATTATTTGTATGAAGTGAGCCTAAATAAATCTAAAACGAGTTGGACCTCGTTGAAATATTGTGTGTGAACTCGTTGGATTTTGTTAGAAAGCAAAATTTAAATTATATGATTTTGACTGGATGAATGCATGATTCAATAGATTCAACCTTGAGTAGAAAAAACAGCATAAACCCTTGAATATCCTTTTCCAATTGAATGTGGGCATATTCAGAGGAAATTTATTAAGAAAAAAGTATACAACTGGAGTCAATTCATGGAAACAGTAAAGTAATATTTTAAATTAGGAGGGCTTAAACAACAATGCGTTTGGATTCTCGTTGAAATGAATGAGAGAGAGTTTGAATTCGTTGTTTGTTTTTCTATGTATGTGAAATTACTACTAAATGAAACCAACAATTACCAAACAAAATAGAAAAGATGTAATATATAGAAAGTATAAACGCAAAATACTTGTAAATAAAATTAAATTCGAATGAGAGTTCAACAAAGTTGTTAAGAAAGATTAAAAATAATGTGTTAAGGTGTTGAGTAGCTGTATGGAGAATCGTTGTTGTCGATTGGTAAATGTTAATTTTAAACTGAATAAACTGATAAAATAGATATATTTTCACTAGAATGGTGGTTTAAATAAATAATTTGCACAATTTGCATCATAATTTGTCAACTCTTTGATTACATTCAAAAGAGCAATTATATCCTTGAATGTCAATAAACACATCTGATTCAATCATATTGAATGTATCGAATGACTGACTTACTTAATAAAAATGAATAAAACATAGGTACAGATTAATTTTTAGATGTATGTCTCTCTCTCTAGAGATAGTTTCCTCTCAGGATTTACTTTAAATATTAGAGTTTATTAGATAAATGGTAATTTTCCAAATTAAACTGTTTTGTTGCATTTATGCTGATAAACATGTGTAATTAGTACATTACAATTTTTGTTTGTTGTGTAAAGATTCGTTTCTAGTTAGTTTGAACGAAATGATCTTTTTCGCAGTCGACTTAATAGATGATGATATATCATTAGACATGTTGTATGTATTACTAAAAGAGTTCTTCAAGTGAGTATATTTTACTATTCACCTTTCTAAAATTTTACTTGTTTCTTGTCTAACATATTATTATTATTATTGATTTTCAGAGATATTTTGTTTGAAATAAGAAGAGCACAGAATACGATTCATGTGTATTTGGAGGAGGAACCGACACAAAAAGTATGGGAGGAATTTTACAAGTTACCTGTGAAATTTGTTTTTTATGATGAAATTCTTAGGTAGTCTCTTAAATAAATACAAAAATCTTATAAACATTATTTTATTTTATAACTAAATTAACAAATTACTAGCTTAAACTTATGAATATATACTAATAGAAAAACTAATAATAGATAAATCTAATACAGTTTTAGAAATATTTTTTTTTTTTAAACAGCATTATAGAGGTGTACATTTGAATATAATTTGAGTAGTCCCATATGTGTAAGACCATCCAAAAATATATTTTTTAGCAAGTGGAAATTTTTCCTTAGTACTAGTAGTAGGAATTGTTGTATCCATATCAATTATTAGATTAGATGATGATGATGATGTTGTAGGCATGGTAGATTCAACGTTTTAAAGAGGACATACTGCAAACAACAATTCAAATTAGATATGATATGGTTTGTATAAAACCTGTTAAACTCACCTGTTTAAGTAATTACACACACACAAAACAAAATATATATGTTGTGAGAGAGGGAAAGCGCAAACAAACTGTCGTGCTTGTATTTATTAAATCTTTTTATAACAACAAAATCCCATAAAAGAGAGTTCAAAACAGATAAGAAGGTTAAAATTTAGCAGATAAGGAATAAATTCAAATACATTGAATGTACAATATAAAATAACATAACTCGTGTTTTATGCAATGATAAAATTAAAGTGTAGTATTAGCAGTATGTAGTTAAAAATAAATAACAAAAACAACTTGTACTAAAAAAGGTTTTATATTGCATTCCAATCCAACATTCCGGCAAATTTCGTCATAAATCGTTCGTTTAATTGCTGATATTGGGAAACGAGTTGAAAATTGACTTTATTGATGCAAGTTCGTATTAGATCTTCGTCTAAATGTTGTTTTCGTGATATGATATTCCAATTGACAAAATCTTGAAAATAAATGATAAATTAAACTGTTTCTTATTTTTTTTAGGATATTTATAGACATAGAGACTCAAGTTGTTTACTTGTTTTCTTATCATTATGTTTATAGACGAAACTGACGTAAACGATTAATTCAATATATAAAGGTAGTAAAACAAATACAAAACGATACTCTTAGAATATTTTGATAGTGTGACATTCGGATAGACATACATCGAAGTAATTTTATAATATATAAAGGTAAGAATAACAAATACAAACTATACTATTAGAATATATACATATTTAAAACTTGCACTATTATTTTGTCTTAAAAATTAATATTTTGATATTTCAGGAAAAAACATGTCTCGTGAAACCGAAATCTTGGAAATTATACAAAAAACAGTAGAGCTAGTATTTAGTCAAAGAAAATATTGATTTTTGAAATAGCTCAGAAATTTGATATTCCTGTGGAGATTGAATGTGGATCGTTATTATATGTTCATGATGAAGGTAAAGAAAATCTAAGAGTTACTCCTCATTTTTGGAACGTTTATTCGGACAAGATCTATGATCCAACATTGAAACTACTTAAAAACCACTTAAATGAAGTAGATCTTGGAAAATTTAGACATAGTAAGCATTTTAACATCGATAATGAAGTTGCAGATTTTATGTTTAAAAAATTTTTACACACTAAAAAAACTAGAACTACTGAACATTATTTTGAGACAGCTCCAGTCGATCTTTTACAAACGAGAAGATTTATTTACAAGAAGATCAATCGGTTTGCTAAACAAAAATCCTGGGGAAAGATATCTATTTCTTAAATGTTTGTAATTCTAATATTTCTAAAAAATAGCAAGAGTTGTTTTTCTAAAATCAAATTGTATAAGATGTCAAATATCTATTTATATTGTTTTCAAACCTTGTAACATGTATTGTGTTTTAAATGAATTAATAAAAACAAATAATCAAACTTTTATGTTTTATTACACATATGGCACTACTCAAATTATATTCAAATGTACACCTCTATAATGCTGTTTTAAAAAAAAATATTTCTCAAACTGTATTAGATTTATCTATTATTAGTTTTTCTATTAGTATATATTCATAAGTTTAAGCTAGTAATTTGTTAATTTTAGTTATAAAATAAAACAATGTTTATAAGATTTTTGTATTTATTTAAGAGACTACCTAAGAATTTCATCATAAAAAACAAATTTCACAGGTAACTTGTAAAATTCCTCCCATACTTTTTTGTGTCGGTTCCTCCTCCAAACACACATGAATCGTATTCTGTCCTCTTCTTATTTCAAACAAAATATCTCTGAAAATCAATAATAATAATATGTTAGACAAGAAATAAGTAAAATTTTAGAAAGGTGAATAGTAAAATATACTCACTTGAAGAACTCTTTTAGTAACACATACAACATGTCTAATGATATATCATCATCTATTAAGTCGACTGCGAAAAAGATCATTTCGTTCAAACTAACTAGAAACGAATCTTTACACAACAAACAAAAATTGTAATTGACTCGGCATAAGACTTGTGTGTTTATATATTAATCATCCGATACGCATTTGATTTTTTAGAAATATATACTAATTACACATGTTTATCAGCATAAATGCAACAAAACAGTTTAATTTGGAAAATTACCATTTATCTAATAAACTCTAATATTTAAAGTAAATCCTGAGAGGAAACTATCTCTAGAGAGAGAGACATACATCTAAAAATTAATCTATACTTATGTTTTATTAGTTTTTATTAAGTAAGTCAGTCATTCGATACATTCAATATGATTGAATCAGATGTGTTTATTGACATTCAAGGATATAATTGCTCTTTTGAATGTAATCAAAGAGTTGACAAATTATGATGCAAATTGTGCAAATTATTTATTTAAACCACCATTCTAGTGAAAATATATCTATTTTATCAGTTTATTCAGTTTAAAATTAACATTTACCAATCGACAACAACGATTCTCCATACAGCTACTCAACACCTTAACACATTATTTTTAATCTTTCTTAACAACTTTGTTGAACTCTCATTCGAATTTAATTTTATTTACAAGTATTTTGCGTTTATACTTTCTATATATTACATCTTTTCTATTTTGTTTGGTAATTGTTGGTTTCATTTAGTAGTAATTTCACATACATAGAAAAACAAACAACGAATTCAAACTCTCTCTCATTTCAACGAGAATCCAAACGCATTGTTGTTTAAGCCCTCCTAATTTAAAATATTACTTTACTGTTTCCATGAATTGACTCCAGTTGTATACTTTTTTCTTAATAAATTTCCTCTGAATATGCCCACATTCAATTGGAAAAGGATATTCAAGGGTTTATGCTGTTTTTTCTACTCAAGGTTGAATCTATTGAATCATGCATTCATCCAGTCAAAATCATATAATTTAAATTTTGCTTTCTAACAAAATCCAACGAGTTCACACACAATATTTCAACGAGGTCCAACTCGTTTTAGATTTATTTAGGCTCACTTCATACAAATAATAATAGTAGGAACCTAGTCAGACCATTTAGACAACAACATTTCAATCGAATCCAAATATTATCGTTTTAAACTATTTTAAGCTCATTTCATACTTATTTTACTATTCTTGACAAATATAACCAATTTTACTACACTTGTATGCATTCAAAGCAACTCCTTATGAGCTATTTTTGACCTTTCTTATCTATTGTGTGACCTATCAGACCATTTAGAACATTCTAGCTATCACGTCATTTCTATTTTTAGAATAATTTGCAGAAGCTTACTTGGTTTCAATTCAAGGAAATTAGCATGAGTCATACTTTTTGTTTACATTTAGCCTTATCTGCAACATTTTTACCGACTTTACGGCGCCATACAACTAATTAGGGGAACGTTTACCAAATTTTACATCGAAATTACATCCCAATAAGACCTTTTTCAACACAATTTCCAACTAATATATTACTTTTTGATCAACTTTTACACCATAGCTTTTACAATTCAAAATATCAAACAAGTGCTATCAACACACATTCCATCTAATCAACGAACCAATTACAAGTTTCTTATCACACCTATACACTACAAATCAATCAAATACATGCCTTATGGAAGCCATTTTACCTTGTCAACCAACCAACAACTATTTTCTTATCTTCCTTTTACACTACATACACATTCAACCTATCCAAATCTTGCTTTCTTATCATGGTAGACCAATCAAAACTCAAAACAATTAATAATAAGTTAATTGATCAATTATCGAAACCAGTTGTAAATCTATTGAGCTGTTTTAAAAAATAAATTTTAATACAATGTTAAATAAATGATAAATTGCTATCTAAATATATATAAATAATTACAGAACTCGAATAAATATAAAATGGCTTTCTCTGATACTTTTACTGCGAGTAAATCAGACAAAATTTTCCAATCACCAGATATTGTTATTATTATTTTGTATTTTTCAGTTTGTTTTTAAGTAATAGATAGCGCTAATTAAGTCAGACCAAATTTTCCAATCACCAGATATTTGTTATTATAAACATGTTTTGAACATTTATCTCTTATCATTTTATAGACTAAATAAATCAACTTGTTTACATGTTTTTGTTATTTTTGGGATTTTTTAGAGACTATTCGTTTATGTGTATATATTTGATTAACTCATTCAAAAATTTAAGTAGTTTAAAACAAATAGGTTGACCATGTTATCAAAAGTATGAGTGATTTGTTCGATTTAAATTAAACTTAAAATGTCTAGTGTGTGGTTTTAAAAATACAGATTGGTATGATAGTAAATTATCTTGTACCTAGTACCTAAAGGAACGATTTAAACCATGTAAGAAGTGTTTCTATTATTTAGATATTTTAACTAATTATTGTCATTTAGTATCATTTATATCTAAGATGGTTGGTAAAAATTATTCTTTTGTCTATTTACACATATATCACATAACGACAATGATATTTTTAGTTGATATTTTACAAATGAGGAGCTTTATATTCATAAACTTAGTAAAATCCTTTAAGTTGTCTATTTACACATATATCATTATGTAACGACAACGATATACGGTAAAATTTTTGGTATTTAAATTATTAACATTCTCCATGCATTCGACTTCTTATCACATATTCTTATCTGTTTTTACTGAACTCTCTCTCGCTCTCTCGAATTTATATTAGTTATTAGTAAAGCATAACATTGCAATTTGTACTTTATCCAATACATTTTACATCATCGACAAATATTGGATCTTTCTTGTCAAATTTGTTGAACTCTCAGTTAATTTTATAACAACTGGCTTTTGTTGGTATCAATTCGTACCAAGCAAAATATTAGTTATTTATTTGCAAATTAACCTTGTCTGATCTAGTTTTGAACAAATATTGCATTCATTTTATTAACATTTTGGAAATGCTTTGTTCTTGTAGGATAAAACAAACGACTAAAAAATTATTTTGCACATACTTTATTTACCTCAACCAATCAATACTCTTAGACATTATTTTATTCACATTTTATGTAACTCTTTGTAGGATTGTGTTAAATTATGCTTTTATTAAATTTATTTATTAACTCTAGCTCATATTTGTAAAACCTCTACTATCAAGCTCAAATTTACCCTAATATCTACTATATGAGAACCTTTTAACACCTATTTTCACCACTTTTTATGCAATAAGGACTTTTTACTGTCTTTTTTGTCAAATCTTTGTTCTTTTGCAAATAAATTTTGATTTATACAAATATCAGAATTACTAAGTACGTTACGACAACGATATACAGCAAATTTCTTGGTCTTTAACTTATTGTATTCTCAATGTATTCGAATCGACTTCTTATCAACTAATTTTAACCTTTCTTATCTGTTTTTGTTGAACTCTCCCATTTATACATACTATTAAGCAATTTATAATTTTTAGTCAAATAGTTATTAGTAAAGAAAATTATACATTGCAATTTGTACTTTATCCAATACATTTTACATCCTCTTATCGACAAATATTTGATCTTTCTTATCAAATTTGTTGAACTCTCATTTAATTTTATAACAATTACTGGTTTTTGTTGGTATCATTTCGCACCAGGCAACATATTATTTACATCTTAAGATTTTAGTTAGTTTTATTGTTTTATAGATATTTTGTACTTTTAAGTATTTTAGTCAGTAATTATTATAAACAATTCACGGTTATTCAAATTTTCTCCTTTTTTTAAGCATATAAGACATATAGTATGTCTTCTGACAACAACAATAGCAACACATAATAGTAGTAATAGTATTAGCAGGAATATATTTTTCTATATAAGATTAAGTTGACTAAGACTAAACTTAGTTGAATAACAGGTGTCTGAGATAAAACTATCATTAAAAATGCCAGTTGTTGTACGAATAAAATGTCCCAAATGTAAAGGAGAAACAGATCTGTATAATGAACGATGTTTGGCATGTGAAATTAAGGATCTGTTTAAAACAAAAGATGCTTCAAAACATTTACCTTCTTCTTATTTTTCCAGTAAAGAAAGAAAAAGACTCGAACGAGAAGCCAACGAAAGACAAGGAAACAGATGAATTATTTTAAACAATAGAATTATTAATATATTTTCTTAAATCTCTGCTCATACTTGTATTTTATTCTCTCTCATCATCTCTTATAGAAACCAACAAGTTACAAGTAAATATTGTAAATTTGTATGAGTTTATTATATATTGTCTTAAATCTCTGCTCATACTTGTGTTTTATTCTCCTCTCTACATATATATTTTACTAAGATGCAATTCAACGAGTTCAAACTATTTCCTCCAAACTCGTTTGAGACTAATTTAGGCTCATTTCATACTTATTTTACGATTCTTGACAAATATTAATTATTTAACTTGCTTTCATCTCATTATAGTAAAATCCAACGAGTTCAAACTCATTTCAACGAGGTCCAACTAGACTAATTTAAGCTCATTTCATACTTATTTTTACTATTTTTGCCAAATACCAAATATACCAAAGTTTACTACTCTTCAATGTATTCAAATCTACTTCTTATCAACTAATTTTAACCTTTCTTATCTGTTTTTACTGAACTCTCTCTCATTTATACATATTTGATATTTCTAGTCAAATATATAGTTAATGCATATTATACATTGACATTTTACATCCTCTTATCGACAAATATTTGATCTTTCTTATCAAATTTGTTGAACTCTCATTTTAACAACTGGTTTTTGTTGGTATCATTTCGTACCAGGCAACATATTATTTACATCTTAAGATTTTAGTTAGTTTTTATTGTTTTATAGATATTTTGTACTTTTAAGTATTTTAGTAAGTAGTTTTTCAAATTTTCTCCTTTTTAAGGTATATAAGACATATAGAGTAGTTGTAAAGATTTTTAATCAAATTACACGAGGCTCTTTTGTTTTTGTATTTCAACGAGTTTTATTCATTGGTATTAATAAAATCTGTGTGCTCATACTCGTGTGTTTTATTCTCCTTTCATAATATATAGAAATAACAACGAGTCCAGGCTAGGCTAGGCTAGACTCATCTCTCTCTACATATATATTTTACTGAGATTTACAATACAACGAGGCCAAACTAAGCTCTCAACACAAACTAACTTTTTGAAAAACAAACAACAACTTTTACTTTTATACGGTAAAAGGCTAGGCTCATTTAAAATTTTACTATTATTACAAGACAATTTAAAAAACATTCCGACAGACTCCAAATAAACTCATTTAAGCTCATTATTTTACTATTCTTGACAAATAGGTGATTTACTTTTGCTTTCTAACAAAATCTCCAACGAGTTCACCATTTTTCCACGAGGTCCAACTAGAATAATTTAAGCTCATTTCATACTTATTTTACTATTCTTGAGAAATAGGTGATTTACATTTGCTTTCTAACAAAATCTACAACGAGTTCACACAAAATTTCAACGAGCCCCAACTAAGCTCATTTCATATCTTAACTTGAGGACAAACAACAACTTTTGCGTTTACATTCAACTTTCCCACAACCAAATTTATTGCTCTTTCAATTATTATTTGCATGGAATTTTCCTATTAATACAAGTTTTTGCTATTTCTTACATTCTCACATACATTCACTCATCTCTTATCAACTATTTTTGACCTTTCTTATCTACTTTGCTGACCTAACAAGTCACTTGTTTACTCAATTTTACTTACAAAAAGTATCATGAATCACACATTATTCATACATTTTGTTTACATTTTGCCTTATCTCACACATTTTTACAGACTTACGGCGCCACTTGTTTACATTTTCAAGCTTTTTTTACCGACTTTTAGACGCCAAACAACTTTATAGGGGAACATTTAACAAATTTTACATCAAATATACTACCTAATAAAGCCTTTTTGCGCACATTTCCAACTAATATATTACCTACTCATCCTCTTTCACACCACAGCTTTTACTAGTCAAAATAACAAACAAGTGCTATCAACACACATTCCATCTAATCAACCAACCAAATACAAGTTTCTTATCACACCTATTCACTACAAACCAATCAAATACATGCCTTATGGAAGCCATTTTACCTAGTCAACCAACCAACAAATATTTTCTTATCTTCCTTTTACACTACATACACATTCAACCTATCAAATTAATACCTTTCTTATCAGGTTACGCCTACTTTCGTACAACGAGACCAATAACAGCAATGCAACTTCTCCTCTAACAGAAGTTTATTAAAGTTTTAATGAAGTTAAGATACCCTGTTTCCACATCTACTGGACTTGTGACGTCATTGACGACACTTCTTCGGCTCTTAAGACATCTATTCATACCTATTTACACCTATCTTACACCTATTTACATCTAGTTTTACACCTTTTCGACAACTTATATTGACAAAAAGGCACTGATTCAACATCCACTGGACAATTTACGTCATTGACAACACTTCTTCGCCTTCACCAATTTTTCAGCACTTCTTGCAGACTTTTCACATATTATTCACCAATCCTTTTTTATGTCATCCCAATTATTGCATTCTCTATTACGAATCCTATTTGGCTAAGTAGGTTAAGTCCCCAGTTTTGCAGTTCTACACACAACATATGCAGGTTCTAATCCTACTACGGACATGGCTTTTTTTAACTCATTTAATTTAATACACAACATTTAACACACACATATATATTACATTCTAAAGACAAATTCATTCCTCAAGGTCAAAAGTGACAAAAAGGCACTGAGCTACATCCACTGGACGAGTGACGTCAAGACTTCTTCAGATAATTACAGGTAATTAGGTGTAAACAGGTACAGGTAAACAGGTGAATACAGGTAAACAGGTGACAACAGGTACAGGTAAACAGGTAAATAGAATACAGGTAAACACTTCTTCAAGGTCAAATTTGACAAAAGGACACTGTTCAACAACCACTGGACTGTGACGTCATTGACGACAACTCTTCGGCGCCTTCACCAATTTTTCAGATATTCTTGCAGATTTTTCAGGGATTTTCAGCACTTCTTCGGCTAGTGGTCAATTCTTGACACCGTATCTTGACAAAATGGCCATCCGCAGTCCCAGAAGCGCGTTTGTTATACTACTGACGGATTTCTTTCTAACACCTTCACTAACAATGCCGGTGTACCCCAGGGCTCAATACTGTCTCCTACTCTCTTTCTCATTTACATTAACGATCTGCTGGTAAAGACCGGGAATCCAATCTACACCTTTGCAGATGACAGTACGCTTGTCTCTTCATTCCCCTTGAACGCTCGGACATCGGCTGCTTAGGCGAATATCCGCAGACAGCAGGAGGTCGTTCAACTTAACAAAGACCTGGAAGACATTCTATCTTGGGGTGAAAGTAACCAAGTGTAATTTAACGCTACAAGAACCCAGGCGGCAGTTTTTTCAAAAAACTTAACGTTGCTGAACCCGACATAGTTATGTCGGGGCACTCCATTCCCCTAGCATCGTTGCCCAATTTGTTGGGCGTTAGTTTGGGAGCAAATATGTCCTGGCATGAACATGTTGCAGGCATAGCAAGGAGAGCTTCTCAAAAGTTGGGCATATTATTTCGAACCAGAAAGCTTTACACCCACAACAACTGTTAATTCTTTACAAAGCTCAAATTCGACCAACTATGGAATACTGCTCCCACGTTTGGGGCTCCGCTCCCAAACATACACTGCATTTGTTGGATTCTGTTCAGAGAAGAGCTGTCCATCTGATTGGAGACCCGGCGGCCTTGATTCGCTGGAACATCGAAGAACGGTTGGCGACTTGAGTCTGTTCTACAAGTATTTTCATGGAAAGTGTTCGAAGGATGTAGCCCGCTTAATTCCTCCCAAAGCGGTGCATGTTAGAAATACACGTCGCGCTGGTGCTTCACATCCGTATGAGGTTCAGCTTGTTACTCAGCGTACAACGCTTTTCAAGCAGTCTTTTATATGGAGAACATCATCCCTTTGGAATAATTTGCACTGTGTTTCCCACCGAGTATAATTTACAGCGATTCAAGAACAAGGTTAATCGCTTTTTCTGCACACATGCCGCTCCTGGAGCGCTTTAGGGACTTCCCTGCAGCACGTGTGCTAGACCCATAATATATATATATATATATATATATATATATATATATATATATATATATATATATATATATATATATATATATATACATACATACATGCTATACTATATTTTATGTGTGGTATAAGTAATTTTATATAATAAAACGTATATGGGAAAATCGTAATAAGCTCCACAAGCCGAAAACTAATTCTTGCAAGTCAGCAAAATTAAAATCATGGCATATACGTCCTACTTACATTCACACATGTCTTAAGGAATACATCATTTGAATATATATGCAGCTGCACCCTAAGCAATTTAAACCAATAGGTCTGGAAAGCCATGTGCTTATGAGCAAAACGTTCTCCTCGACCTGTCGGAAGCAGGAGAGATATTAGAGCAGTTATTGCAGAATTCCTGCGAGTATAAATGCCTTCCTTATGAATGTTTTATTAGCTCAAATTAAATTTTCTGGATAAGATACTGAGGTTTAAACGTGCTGTTTCAAGTTGCTCAAGACGAGAAAATTAATTTGTTTGCTCGCAATTCCTGCAAAGATCTATTCTTGATATTGTTAATTGGAACGGTATTATTGCTTTGGGTGCTATTAGGCCATGTTAGACGTCTTTTTATATCTACCAGATAATTTGAGTTACTCATTTTAAAAGGGTTTTTAAATTTTAAGGAAAATAGGGTTGTTTTTGTTTTTTAGGAAACTATAACAACATGTTGGATCCAAATTCACCTCAATTTGTTAAGTGCTTCATACAATACTTTCTTGCGTATATAAGGGAAAGAAGACAAAATATAAAATTTTATATCAAATAGAAAACAATGTGTATTAGTATTTTATGTTGTGAAAAATACACTTTAATTTTAAAAGTTAATATAGAAGTTTGGGTTATATTGTCAACTTAATTTACAGTTTAACATATAACAATTGTTACATTTTACACACACATGTTTCTGGAATAATAAAACTCAAAGGTAATGCAAGTGAAATGAGGATATTTTATATGTCAAAAACCCAACAAAATCCTGTGCTATCGTGAAATTGTAACCTGTCATTAACGGTAACTACAAATAACTCATAAGGCTTGAAAATATTTTCAAAAAATGCAGAAAGAGTTTTAGCAATAAAAAAAATATTTTTGAAATTTTCCACTTTCTTGAAAATTTCCTATCTATCCAAAAACTGTAAAATAAAGTTATTTTTTTATAAAAATAGAGAGTTATACTACTACTTAAGTAATTCCTAGCAAACCCAATGAACAAATTGAAGAGTTTTTTTTTATCAGTTTTCCCTAATGCCCCTGTTCCATTATACCTGCCTTTCCAAATATCTCTAATTTTTATTTGAGAAGGTAAAATTTAAGTTATCTGCGCTATCCTCGTATAATTAGATGTATTTATTATTATTATAGAAATAAAAGTCCATCGCAGTAAATTATGTAGCTTTGATGAATACAGGCACTCAGTTACTGGTAATTATGCTTTATTTTTTTATTTACAATTTATAAGTATCTACAAAGAAAAGTCCATGGCGGAAAATCCTGTGAGTTTGATCCAAACAGGTTGCCACGCAGTCTAATTAGAGTTATTCATCATTAATTTTTACTTCCGGTCTACTATTGATCATCAAATAACGACTTCATCACGCTTATAGTGGGGAAGGTACAATTCCACTAAATGGAATACTTATTATTTTCTGCAGCTGGATAGACTTTTATTAGAAAATATAGCATTCTTGGAATCTTTTCAATATCATACCGAATGTGCCTTAGATGATGATATAAAGCTCGCAATGCTGCATTTTAATGATGGATATACGATGATAAAGTGGGAACTGGAGTAACAAAGCAAATATGTAAAAGTTCTGACCATTTTCTGCATGATCTACGTTTATTAATGCAAGGGGTTCCCTTTCTCGACAGGACCTGAACTTTCATCAATCAGATACTGCAGTGAATCAGCATATGTAAAGGCTCTAGCCGGGTGCCTCTAAAAAGGGATAACCAGTTTTCTCGATGAAAGGAGCTTGCGCAACGGTTTGTTGCATACTGGGTTGACTCTATTATACTGCAGAAATATTCTTCTAAATTCCATGAATAATTATTGATGCAGATTGTCGTCTTCATCTCGAATATTACCGTTTAATGCAATCTTTCTTTTCGGTGTTTGTTGCAACTGAGGTCTATTGACTTGAACGTCATTGTCTATAATACAGCTGAATATTAATTCCATGGGTCCTGTGTTCCTGTCTGATAGTGTTAAGTCGTGTTCCTGAGATAAAACTTCTTGTGAGTGTTATGCGTTAATAACTGGCTACTCTTTTTGGATGTAGTTACACTCCGCCTATAACCGGTCGCTTCTCGTTATAGTTGAGCCTTCCTGTGAGAATTTCATATAACTGACCATTCAGTACTAGTATTATTGTTATTATTAATAATATACTATTAATAGCAGAAATACTGTTATTACAAATATTAATTTCATAAATAATAGTATCTAATTATTACTAATTTATACTTATAATATTTTTATTAGTTTAGCGTGCAAGGCAAAAAATTATTTGGTATATATTTCTCAGAAAATATAGCAAAAATATTTTGTAAGGCATCAAAATGGATGAATATATATTGAATTTTTTTCTGGCACTAAAATAAATACTGGGAGGTAGAAATTAGAACTACCTAATGAAATAATTAGGTTCTCTCTGCCTACTTATTTTTAGAATTACAATTCTGTAAGTAATATAAGGGAAAGACGAATTGTGTAATCCCTTTATATATTAATGAGGTAATCTACTTCTACTAGGGTAGTTAAGAAAAGGCAATGGGGGCCATATCTCTCTCTGAAAAACTCTTGAGTTTAGTTAAGGGCTGAAGATGAAAACTAATAAAAAAGTCACACTTTATATTTGCCGACGCTTAAAACAATTTCTTTCTCAGGACATATTTTAAATTGAAAATAGTAGCATACGTTGAATATTTGATGATTGTTTGTGTAATTAGTAAATGAACTAAAAATAATTTAATAATCCTTTCTGATAACATTCATAGTGATCACAGTAATAATAATAATTATTTTTTACTTCCCTTACTAGAGCTATTCACGAAAAAGTCACGATATAGTCCCTCATTTCGGCAGTCTGCCTGTCTGTCGGCTTTTTGGGATGGTATCTCTGCGACAATATGAGATATCAATTTCCAATTTGGTACACATACAATATTTTATATAGGAATAAAATATATAGTTTCTGAGAGATATCATTTGAGAAATAGGGTGTAAAAGGAGGGGTAGTCTATAAATCTTGTATATTTTCAATATTATTAGGAAATTTTTTCGTTTTTTTTTTGAAATAATTAACAAATTTTCAACATAATTATTTAAAGTCACACATATAAGGGTTTAAATGTTCTGTATATATATCGCCACTATATGTCTTTTTCAAAGATCTTGGAGTTGAAAGACTAAAGAATGTATTATTTTTTATTATTTCAAATTAGTTGTGGTTAAATATGAAAAGAGAGTTAGACTGGTTTCTGCATATATATCGTGGAATACTTCTTTTTTAGGGTTCTGAGAAATGAAAACTCTGAAAATTGCAATATTTTTTCATTATTTTGAATCTTAATAGAAATAATATGGTAAAGACAATGACAGATTCCTCTTCTCTGTCATCTTGTGTCCTGTTAAAGACAGCAAGTAAAGCGTTACTTTCATTACTATGTACCGGCGTGTGATCCTTAAAAAATGGAAATTATAAAAGGATTTGATGTTGCATTTAGCATAATTAGAAAGAATGAAAATGATTTAGGCGACCATCTGATATTTTTAAGTGATATAAAATGTTTTTAATTTTGTTATTGTGTGGGCAACATATGATACTTAGAAAATAATATATATATATATATATATATATATATATATATATATATATATATATATATATATATATATATATATATATATATATATATATATATATATATATATATATATATATATATATATATATATATATATATATATATATATATATATATATATATATATATATATATATATGTATATATATATATATATATATATATATTATATATATATATATATATATATATATTTGGAGCAACAATAAGTGGTGGGGAGGTCAGCATGAACGTAAATTTATTTCACTATGTAACTCGTCTTAAGCTGAGTTTTATAGAACATACCATTAGGGTAGTTTTTGCTATGCTGTTAGTGTACTGCTGTAGATGAAGAACAGTTACATTAAAAATTGACGCTTTTTCTTTCTTTTTCTTTAACCATCATTTTTTTAAAATTCTTTGTTCGAATCCTTTTATTTTTTCAATACAAATATACATCCAAGCGGAACATAAACGTAAATAAAAGTCTAAATAACCTAACAGTAGAAACTGCTAACATTGATTTTCATTGTGTGTCTTTTATACATAAATAACATCGAGAGTATATTCTTTGACACGAAGGCATTGTATTTATTTGCTGCGATATATACTTTATTGTATTCTCATCTAAAGGAAGCTTCTTTCTCTAAGAGTCGTCTGCAGTTATGTCACTAAGTCATGTTGTGGAGTAAAATAGATGAGAGGATCTGTCAATGCATAAAACATCTTTGCTACAATATTTATCGCCATCTAGGTAAATAGTTAGATTTGTCTTTTCTTTGTGTTTCCGTCAGATTAAAGTAGACCTCTACTACGATGTTCTAGTTGAGACTTATATATATTTTATATTTTATTTTGTATATGTTTTAAAGTATTATATTATTACTTAACTATCTGGAGGGATAAATAAAAGATGACAGGGTAAACACCAAGGAAAACACAGATATATTTTTAAGCGAAACAGTGGATTACACACATATAAGTATGTTGAAGGGATTTAAAAAGACATATGTGAGTTTTGTGATATCTTCGTAATACTTGTGATGTCCATAGGATAGATACGAGGATGTTTTCCTAATTTATCTTCCTTTCTGTTCGAAGTAAAATTTACAAAAGTTTATTTCATTATATAACTTTCAAGAGTTTTTTCTCCAAAAAATGAGTGAAATTAGTTTGGAGAATGGCACAGTAATATAGTTAATCTCTTAAGAAGAAAATAAACCAAAAGTTATTTATTTGTACCAAGTGTACAGCAATAACAATCCATTTTATTGGCAACTAAAATTTTGGTCTATACACTTTCGATGGGATCCAGACTCAATTCAGGATGAGCCCTAGATCAGAAAGAGCGACTAAGACAAGAACTGAAGAAACTATAAGGCTTGTTGAAGATATACTGCTGTCAGATCGACTAATGGAGATTCTTTTACTTGCTCAAGGAATTGAAGAATCCGAAACTACAGCTTTCAAGATTGTGCACAAAGATTTAGGGATAAAAAAAGTTTATGAAGTATAGGTTCCTAAGCTCATTACACCAGAACAGAAACTGGCGAGGAGAAAAAATTTCCAGGAACTTTCGCGAATTGTCACAGGCTACGAGACTTGTCATTTTATTGGAATTTTTTCACGATTCGTGAGAACTCTTCACCTCCAAAGAAGGCGAAAACTCAGTTGTATTCAAGAAAGTTGTTGGAGATTGGTTTTTAGGAGTACAAAAGAATTTTGTTTACTGAACATATGGAAAAAGTAGCCACAGTTAATGGCATATTTTACAGAACTGAACTACAACCTGAAGTAGGGTATATAAGAGGGAAACAACCACATTCATGGACAACCAAAATTTTGCCATTGGACAACTGCGGTGTCCGTTACGTTGGCACAGTATACACCATTAAGGAATACTGTGGATTCACCGAAAAACAACATTTATCCTATAGCCTTGACTTAACGCCTTGTGACTTCTTTTTATTCAGTCCTTAAGGGACCAGAAATTTTCCTCAGATAATTAGTTGAAAGCAGATGTAGTGTAGTTCCTTCAGGAGTAAACAATATTAGTGTAGACAGTGATTATCCAGAAAAAAAATATATTTTTAACACTGCATTTTTTCCTGCGTAGCCAGAGAAATAATTTTTAAAAAAAAAAATACCTACATCTTATTTATGTACCAATTTAACTTAGAGTATGTATGCTTTGTTTTCCCGTTTAAATTGTAGGTAGCACTGATATCTGCTTGGCAAGGGTTTCCAATAGCCCAGTATAGAGAACGCCCTTTGGTTATTTTTTTTGTAGGAATAAATTATATATTTATTTATTTTGCATTTGCATTCATATTACATTCTCTTGTAAATTTAACTAAAATATGTAGCCCCCTGGTTTGTTGTTACTTACCCCTTTAACTTGTTTCCTGTTTTTCTTATCTGCGCTCAACGGCTAAAATAGGTTAATTTATGTTATTTTTTACCTCATGAAAACTCTTAGTTACTCTGAACAAGTCTGCGTCTTATAAGAAAATCTTGAGCAAATTTACCTTAAGCATCAAAGAGGAGTAATTATATTAAACTATAACGGATTTATTACAGTTGACTTCTTTTTTACATAAATATATAACCATGGACTTATAGGCTAGGTAACAATAAAAAAGTATTCTTTCAATATTTCAGCACAGCCGTTAATCCACAAAACTAATAAAACGTTCCAGTTACAAATATCAATTCTAAGTTTGTTTTCCTGTATTTATTTCTCCACTTCTGGAACAATAACAAGTTGTATACTGTCCAAATGTCCACTAAAAGTATAAATGTTTCCCGTGAAATGCTGCTATAAAAGTCTTACATTTGTAACAAAAATGTTTGACAAGATTAATGGATGATACTGTAGTCCGGATAATAAATTATGTAGGGTAAATCCTAAAAAGAGTATTATGCTAGTGAGTTAAAAGTAAAAGTGTCATTCAACGAAATGGAAACCATTGTTTTAAATAGTCTGGAATATATTATGTGTTTTATAATTTATAATTTATTGTCATGTAGATATTTTCTATATCATTTTTAGGTTCTAAGTTCTTTCATATCTTCACACTTGCAGCTTTTAAAATTATATTGTTGTTATTATATGATTGACAATTAGTATCGGAAAACTCTTATAAGAAAGATATTATAACTCAAAGACCACCTCGTTCAATCAATCCAACCGATCTTAGAGTTACTACCAATCACGATACTAAGGTGGGCAAATTGTAATATATAGTCTCTCTAAGTCGTTATCTTTCTTATTTGCTGGCAGAGATGTAAAAATTGCCAGCTTAAAAGAGATGAATTGTTTTTATGCTAATTTGAAGGACAAAGCCGATACTTTGCAAAGATCTAACATTATTTATGGCATCTCATGCCAATGTGGCTTGGTCTATGTCGAACAAACGACATAAAAGCTCCCTAAGAGATTTACTCTACATGGAAGTGATAGCAAACATAAACCTAACACAACAAGTTTAAGTTTACATGTCAACAGTATAGATCATAGAGTACCATATACAAACAGTTTCATTCTGGATGTTGAAATCAACTACTTCGGAAGAAGCTTTTTGGAAACGTGCTACATAAAAACTTGCAAAAACAATCTCAATCATAAAAAAAGACGTAGAATCACACCAAATAATTAGAAGTAACGATTTCTATAAAAGAGTTAATTTCGAGTAGGGAATACGTTCCTTATTCTGTTCTAAACGTGTTGCGTGACTTCTGAAAATTTTTTTAAAGTAATTTTTCCAATAAAAAGCCTTTTACCCAAATGGTAGGCGCTAACCTTAATAAATATCAACCTTAATCTTTATATGCTTTTTGTTGGGCATACGACGAATTTTCTGTTACCAACAATATCCGGTGGCGAACCAAAAATCACGATAAATTACTACACGTTATGTCAAATACAGATTTAAAAATGGTGCACTATTAAAGCAGCGTGGTGTTTCTCACAGTTAGTTTTGGTTCTAAAATGAACTATTCAAAATGTTAATAGTATTATTTTACCTCTTGTTATAATTCTCTAAATGTGATGTTCTCATGTTTTGTGCGATTATGTTGCTACTTAGTGAAATGCTTAATCTACATACTTAATTAGTGAAAAACTGTTATAGTTTTGTAAGTATACTATTATGTAGTTTACAGTAACTTAATTATTACACTTTCTGATGAACATCTTAATTTTCCTCCTGTCGTTTGTTTGCATTTCAGTACCATTTGGGCAGCGAAAGTTTGATTCAAAAATAAAAAGCAGAAATTAGAGCCTAAAGATCTTTAACTGCATATCTCCATTTTCTCACGAGGTGTATATATATATATATATATATATATATATATATATATATATACATATATATATATATATATATATATATATATATATATATATATATATATATATATATATATATATATATATATATATATATATATATATATATATATATATATATATATGTATATATATATATATATATATATATATATATATATATATATATATATATATATATATATATACATATATATATATATATATATATATATATATATATATATATATATATATATATATATATATATATATATATATATATATATATAATTTTTCTGTTGAACCTTTTGTTTATATAAACTTGATTGGTTTTTCTGGGGTACTTAGGCTCTTTTGGAAAGTACAAACTAGTTTATTTGACGTTTCGCCTTATTTTTTTTTAGGCATTTTCAAATTTTTTTTTTATTTTTTATTATTCATTCTGAAATTAGAAAATACAAAGTTAAAATCTTTTAGGTCAATTTATAGGTTTAAAAACATATAACCTTTTACGCACACGGAAATTTAAAATATTTACACTATAACAACAATATAAAATAAATTAAACAAGAGTATATACTCGTACCTTGAAAGTCAACTATTTGTGTGTTTGTGAATTCCAAATTCTATATTTCTTATCAACATATCGTGTTTCGTATTTTTTATTGATTTTTTAAATTTTATTACCTATAATGGGTGTCTTAACCAAAAAACTGTTATTGATGTTAAGTATATATACCATTTTGTATTATTAAGAGGATATGCACGCCACCATGTTTATTTTTTAATTAGATTTGTGTAGATATGACTGATTCCTCTTATGTTAGTGCTATCATTCACAGAGATCTCAACATTTTTTATTTCAATCATCTCTTTGATTTGTAGCTTGGCATAATTCCTGTCTTTGCAGAGGACCTTGGTTTCATTAAATTTAAAGTCATGTTTTTCTTCTGGTTCGTGTTTACTAAGGGCAGTGAAAGCATTCCTAGCATATTTGTGTCCATTCAGTCTGTTTTTTAGTAACTGAGAAGTCATTCCAATATATTTCTTCGAGCAATCCGCACACGGTATTGCATACACAACATTATATTCATTCATTGTAGGGATATGGCTTTTTAAGTTTGTAAATAATGAACTTAGTTTATTTTGAGTTTTATAGCAAACTATAATGTTATATTTTTTTTCAGCTCTCAGAAAGAACAGGTCATTAAAAAACTAAAAGGTAACATTTTTATTTTTCAAGAGGTTCGTAGATAATTGTTTATTAGCAGCCCAAAATCAAAAATTACCGAAATTCTATACAAATTTACAGTTTACATCAGAAATTGAAAAGGATGGTAAAATAAATTTTCTGGACCTGACTCTTATTAGAAAGCAAGATAAAATCCTTACAGAGTGGTACACAAAACCTACTTGGTCAGGGAGATATTTGAATTTTCACTCTAACCAGAAAATCAGCGTTATAGTGGGCCTAACAGACCGAGCAATAAAATTGACTTCCCCTAAACTAAGACCAGACGCGCTAAAAAAAAGTAAATACGGTCTTAATACAAAACAATTTTAAAGAGAATGACATCAATCGAACGATAAAAAAGAGAATATACAAGTTTTATAATAATAAAAAACAACACGAAAAATAGTAAACAAAACCGTGATAAATTTTTACCACTTCCTTATACAAAGGAACTTTCTGAGAAGCTGAAATGGGTCTGTAAAAAAATATAACATTATAGTTTGCCATAAAACTCAAAATAAACTAAGTTAATTATTTACAAACTTAAATAGCCATATCCCCACAATGAATGAATCTAATGTTGTGTATGCAATACCGTGTGCGAATTGTCCGAAAAAATATATTGGAATGACTCCTCAGTTACTAAAAAACAGAGTAAATGGACACAATATGATAGGAATGCTTCCACTGCCCTTAGTAAACACAAAGCAGAAGAAAAAGATGACTTTAAATTTAATGAAACCAAGGTTCTCCGCAAAGACCGGAATTATGCTAAACTACAAATCAAAGAGATGATTGAAATAAAAAAAGATGAAAACACTGTGAATGATAGGACTGACAAAAGAGGAACTAGTCATATCTACACAAATCTAATTAAAAAATAAACATGGTGGCATGCATATCCTCTTAATAATACAAAATGGTATATATACTTAACTCAATAACAGTTTTTTTTTGGTTAAGACACCCATTATAGATAATAAAATTTAAAAAAAAATCAATAAAAAATACGAGAGAGAAACGATATGTTGATAAGAAATATAGAATTTGAAATTCACAAACACACAAACAGTTGACTTTCAAAGTATATACTCTTGTTTAATTTATTTTATATTGTTATAGTGTAAATATTTTAAATGTCCGAGTGTGCGTAAAAGGTTATATGTTTTTTAACCCTATAAATTGACCTAAAAGATTTTAACTTTGTATTTTCTAATTTTAGAATGAATAATAAAAAATTAAATGTAAAAGAAGTATTGAAAATACCTAAAAAAATAAGGCGAAACGTTAAATAAACTAGTTTGTATTTTCCAAAAGAACCTGAGTACCCGAGAAAAACCAATCAAGTTTATATATATATATATATATATATATAATATATATATATATATATATATATATAAATATATATTATAAAATAAATATATATATATATATATATATATATATATATAAGATATTAGTCATAATAAGTTAAAAAAACTCACATGAGAAGTGCAAAGATATATAAAACACTGTAGAAAAAATTCTAAAAATATATATATATATGGCCACCGCCATTTAGGAAAAATGACAAGGACGACAGGAGACAGCTGCCCGACAGAGATAAGGGGTTTAGTCAAGAAAATCAATATATATAAGTTATTATTTATTTTTGAAGAAGTAATATTTAGCGATTGGAGGCACCAGGAAGGTCCACATATTGCGTGTCATTCCCAACATTAAAATCGCTAAATATTACTTCTTCAAAAACAGACGTGTCTTCAGCAAGCTGAAGGCCCCGCTGCCAGTTCTTTCCATGTCAGACTTAGTTTACTCAATTTCCTGCCTCAATTGTCCATCAATCTACATTGGCCAAACTTCTCAATCCTTGAATCGTCGTATTGCACTCCATAAAAGTGACACTAGATGCCATCCACACCGTTGTGCCTTGGCGACCCATTCTGTTGACAATGGTCATTCTTTTAATTTCAGGGAACCCAAAATTCTTCATTTCTCCAATAATCTTTCCAAGAGAGAATTCCTTGAGATGTGTTACATCCAGGAGAATCACCTTAATATCAATGAAAGAACCGACCTGGATGGTCTTAGTAACATATATAGTTTCCTCCTCTCCTGTAATAAATCAACTTCACACAATAATTCCCTGTCTTCAAGTGTTTTATGATCCATCTGAACCGCGTTGGTCGTCTCTCTTTTTTAGCTCCGTAATTTCCAGGGTTTCTCTCCTCCTTCCTCTCTCTATTTACGGTTCTCTTTGATTCAGGGCTCCACAGATTCCTTCCATTTTATCTGGGCCATCTTTTGCACCTAGCGATTACTGTCTTCCTTCCATTGACAGTACCTTGCGTCACCCCTCTAACACTTCCTGGTGCCTCCAGTCTTCATTGGTTTTTTGCCAACAATCTCTTCCTCCAATCAGATTCCAACAAGAAATTAATTAATAATTAATTCATTAGATAATCTTCTTCTTCGTTGCTCCCATTATTGTCACTCTCTCTCTCTTGCTCCCTCGCTCACCATTTACTTATAATTAGGTTATGTTTTATCCTTCCGCTACCACATACCGGGTTGTTTTGGTCGCTCAATTGGCTACTTCTCTCTCACTTAGGGTCCAATATTTGCACTTCCTTTTCTGTCGGTTCCTTCCAGGTGTCGACCCCGCATTCTGGTTAATTGAGTTTTCTTGACTAAACCCCTTATCTCTGTCGGGCAGCTGTCTCCTGTCGTCCTTGTCATTTTTCCTAAATGGCGGTGGCCATATGTGGTGGTCACAAGTGAAATAATTAACGATGTTCTCAACATCCAGGGTTCCCAATTACATCCATGTGTTAAATTTGTTTTTTTAGAATTTTGTCTACAGTGTTTGAATGTGTGTTTTATATATATTATGGATTAACCAACTTTTATATGTAACAACTTTTGTATGTATAACCTACGGCCATTCAGGCTAACGAAATCTTTGCACTTCTCATGTGAGTTTTTTAACTTATTATGACTAATATCTTATTCTTGTTCTACACTAATTTTATTTATTATAACATCTTAATGATAACATCATTAATTTAAAGTTGTCCCAGACACGATCAGTGAATACGCTCTGTTCTTCTTTTCAGTTCTGCCCTGAAGAAGGTCCCAATCCAGGACCGAAATATTGGCGGCTTAATGAAAATTGTGTGATCTCTTATCACGCCCAAATTTGCCGAGTTCCCCAACGAAGATTGTATATATATATATACATATATATACATATATATATATATATATATATATATATATATATATATATATATATATATATATATATATATATATATATAATATAAGGAGAAGGACAGTAACGGAGCACTGGTAACACTAAGTGATAGTTTAAAGGCTGGGATAGCTCCTGATATATTGAATAGAGAGCAATAAAAGATCTAAGTAGCTCTAAGGAACTATATTTTATTCGAATATGTTGATGTATGTGGACTTCTTCAGGAAATCTAAAATGTGTAAATATTCTGGAGTAAAAAAATGTAATTTAGGGAAAATAAACGTACTTACAGAATATTTACAGCGTTACTCTTCCCGGAGTGACATGACCATAAAAACAGGTTAAAAAGTTAAAAAATTTACAAACTTACCAAGCCTCAATTTGAGGTGTCGCATATTAAAATAATTAAAAGTTAACTACTCTAAAATTAATATAATATAATATAATTTGACTGGAACAACACCACAAAGAACGCCGAAAAAAAACGTGGTACAGGAAGATCATTTTTGTTTCCCGCCAGTAATTATCAATAGGTTGACATTTGTTTAGTGATATTTCTGGGGATTTATATAAAATTTGTTGTTAGAAGACATGGTTGCCAATTGATATCTTGGTCTTGGTTAAACTTTAGATGGTCAAGAATTTAAGTTATTTATTAAAAAGATACTTATTCCCTATTTTCCCATTGCATCACTCCATTTGTGGTTTTTTTTGTGTAACTTTACGAGAGTAAGTAAGTGTAAATGGAACTCAATCCTTCAAGATATTTTTTATGGTTAAGACAGTTATTACAGTTTTTCATATAACACATCTCCAAGAAACTGCGTTTAAACCAATTACTTTCGGTATCTAGGACAAAACAGTCATTGTACCGGACTTTATGGTCTTTTGTGTTAACATGTAAACTCAGGCTGGTGGCATTTGGTTTATGTTTGCAGTCACTTTTCTGTAACGCAAGTCTTTTTGATAGTTTCTGAGAAGTCTGTCCTATGTAAATAGAGTCACGTTCACACCTAATCCCATAAATAATGTGAGATCGCTGCAAAGTGTTGGTTTTATTCTTAAGGATAGAATAAAAGCTACCAAGCTTTTTTACGTTATAATTCGCTATTCTTATATTCGTGTCTCTAAAGAGTGCTGCAATAGATTGTAAGAGACCCTTAATGTACTGGCGTTTTCCAAAATGAAGTTCTGGGTTAATCTCATTATTATTATTGGGATAGTTTCTTGGTGGTGTACTTACATTGAGTAACTTGTTAACAATTGACAAGGGATAATTATTCTCTACTAAAATCTGTTGTAACAAACTAATATTTTTTTCTTTTAATGTAGGGTGACATATTCTAGTGATTCTATTCTTCAAAGCAATATCTCCCAGAACTGGATTTTTTTTCTATACCAGTCCAGCTTTATCACGTTATTTTCTGATCTAATTACTCTAGTATCCAAAAAGGGGACAGATTTGTCTACCTCTTCTTCAACCGTAAATTGCAACAAATTATCAAAAGAATTAAAGATAGTGAGTGTATTATGACCCGAGTCTTGAGGAAGAGAAACCAATAGGTCATCTACATATTGGTAAAAGAAAGGAAATTGAAAATTAACTCTGTCCGGAATGTAATAAAGAAATTTATTCATAACAACCTCAGCCAAAATTGGAGAAACAGAACCCCCATAGGGACACCGATCTTTTTTCTGTAAAATTCATTATTAAAAGAAAAGAAGGTGTTATTATATAAGTACGTGATTATCTCTAAGAAAACTGTTTTGGGGATGTTACAATTGGCCTCTATCAAGGTGAAATGTTCATCCAAAATTTAATTTCAATTATTAAATTTAAAGAAATATTAGTAGCTAGTTATATCGCTTTAATTTTAGACAGGTATTTTGCTGATTTTAATCGCACTTTATCTTACCTGAGGATTATGTGCTTGCATCATTTGACGTGGTCTCCCTTTTTACAGTTCCTTAGATCTACTTAGATCTTTTATTGCTCTCTCTTCAATATATCAGGAGCTATCCCAGCCTTTAAACTATCACTTACACAATATATATATATATATATATATATATATATATATATATATATATATATATATATATATATAAATATATATATATATAAATGTATATATATATATATATATATATATATATATATATATATATATATATATATATATATATATATATATATATATATATATATATATATATATATATATATATTTTGTATGGGGTTGCTGGATCTCCATCGGGCCCCTTCTCGGGTGGCGGATGTTTCCCAGATATGGGTTGTACCGGGGAAATGAAATACCCCGGCCAGCACACCATCAACGGCGGTTCTCTAGGTAAGGAGCGGCTGAAAGGGGCACCCTTTAGCCCAGAGATGGAAACACCTCAAAGGCTGATTAACCAACAGTAATTAGTCAACAGCATATGATGTCAAAAGGCAAGTGGGAAACCATCACATTATTTTTTCCAAGTAAATCATTATGGCAAGACTAGCCCCCCAGATCCCGGCAGACCTTCAATGGTCAGAGGATGTTAAGAATCCTCGGTTGGAAAATAACAATAGCTACATGGAACGTAAAGTCACTACATACAGCTGATAAACTGGTGAACGCCGAAGACGAATTGTTGAGAATGAAGTAGGATATACTACTACCGATCAGCTCTAGAGTATTGTTGATTAAACTTAAAGGACAATCATTCGACGTCAATGTGGTACAAGTATACGTGCCACCAACAGAAAGTTCCGAGGACGAACTGGAGGAACTTTATCGGGAAGTCGAAAAGCAAAATGTACATGAAACTCAACATCTTTATGGGGGAAAGCGAAGTTGGGAGACGTGAAAGTGGACAGAACCGTAAGCCCATATGGATTGAGTACTACAAATGACTGCGGCATAAGGTTTTTTCAATTCTGTTAAGAAATCAATATTGTTATCACTAACACTTAGTGTAAAATGTAGATCTGAAGAAGCTGCATCGACAGCGAAACGCGTCATCGCAATTTAAATAAACCAGTGGAAATTGACTAAAAACAGTCTTTTATTATATATCACTAACACTTGGTTTAAATTGTCAACGACGGCTTTATACTTGGAAATCCCCCAAGGATCAGAAAAATCGGATTGTGAGAAATCAGATAGAGTACATTGCAATCAATAGTAGATTCAGAAATGGCATTCTCAGCGCAAAGGCATATCTCGGCCGCGACATCAACTCTGATCACATCCCAGTTGCAATAACAATGAGAATAAAACCTAAAAAATATTCTAAAAAAGCAAGGTAACAAATAAGATCACATGAAAAGGCGCAAATGATGAGCAAATAGAGCAATGCAGAAACTACGTCAACGAGCAGCTAGACATCGGAACACAAAAGAGTGCGCATGGTGTACCAAGGGAAAAAGACATCGAGAACTCATGGACAAGTTTAAAAA
>CM032454.1:89091100-89119731 GCA_019049505.1 Pachyrhynchus sulphureomaculatus | reverse complement strand
TTGCATTCCATGCCAACACTACGCATTTAAGAAACCAAAATTTACTAAATTAATTAAAAGATCATTGCAAACGCAAGTGTGCGTCACAACCTAGAATACCAGAAAGAAACTCGAGGGTCATATTCTATTGATACCGAATCCAAACGTAGAAGTGAGACCAGGCGAATATACTACGCCGATCGTAAAAATACCAGTTGGCGTAAAAATATCCTTGCCCAATTGCATGTTCTTGACCGTTAGTCATTTGAAACTTACACCTTCAGTTGTTAATTAACAAATATTTACCTAAATAAGATTTAATTTATTTCCCATATATTCATCAACTGGAAAACATGAGGGAACCTATAAACTAACTCCCTACAGTTTCTCATGAAGAATTATAAAATATTTGGCTCAAAATCAAAAGTTATGTTCATATAAACAAAACAAGGTAAAATTAATTTTCATTAATTAAAAATATAATGTTTAAAATTAAATGGCATTTCAATTTATTTCTATTATAAGGTATTTCAATTTATGTCTCTTTAAAGACTACAATCAATTTAATATTTAATTTAATTAAAGGATAATTTAAATCAAATAGAAAAAATATACTTTGTTCAAAAATGATGAATATATATATATATATATATATATATATATATATATATATATATATATATATATATATATATATATATAGACATATATGTACGTATATATATATATATATATATATATATATATATATATATATATATATATATACTACAAGTAAAAGACTACCTTTTATCAAGAGCGCCCAACCCCATGTACGAACGCGTGAGCAAAATTTTAATTAGAGAGAGCATACACGTCCTTATTTGGACACAATGCCTGGAACCTATTAGAACTACACGTAAAATGGTTTTTTAATCTAGAACATGACACTTTCGAAATTTTAGATAATGTTACCAAAGTACGGGCAAAGAAGATTCAACAGCAAATTACTCTGAAGTAACTAAGAGAACTTTGAAACTTTGCTAAGCAGGAAGGAACCTATAAATCTACTCCAGTACTGTAGTCTACCTATCTACAACTCAGCTCACTGACGCCACAAAATTCGTTTTGTTCAACGACCAGAATTTCGCCTTTTTACCGAAGAAAATCCAGGCTTAATCTTGTTAAGGAGTAGGTTAGAAAAAATAATAGGCCAATGCTGTTTAATATGTAGCTGTCAAAATTATTAAATACACCCAATTACGAGACTAAATCCCACTGCAGATGAAAACAATACCTAAAATGAACTTAACCACAACGAGTCAATAATGGTTTTTTCAGTAAATGAGCGGAAAAGGACGACTGTGTGAAGAAGATCAATGAACTATCATGTGGCAATACCCATAGGATTATTCAAAACGATGCAGTCAGTAAAATCAGGAGACAAAATTGTAAACTTGATCATCACCTCGAGTTTAACTTCTAAAGAATCCAATGACCAGTGAAATAGATTCTCCAATATAAAAATTAAGAAAATATGTTCCAAATCTTTTTGATTTGTTCAGGGGAATAACTGATTAGCTTGTCAAAAACTCACACTATTTTATGGAAAGACTGAAAAGTACAAAGTTAGACCAAGTAGTTAGTTCATGAGGTTGAATTATTTTATACAAATGTTCCAATTGACGAATTAGTTTATTTTCTCTCGTATTCCGGCATATTAACGTCGAATTATCTTTGGTAGTTTGTGTGCAACCTTGGGTTTTTTTCTAAAACCCAAATTTTTGGTGCAGATATCCTGACAACACGTTCGTTATTTCAGGCACATAGTAAAGAAAACTTGAATACCTTTTTGTGTCACCTCAATCGACAATACTGAAACATAAAATTTACAGTAGAAACTGAATCAAATGGTATCTATCTTCTCCTAGATGTACTGTAATAGAGGAAATATTTGGGGTACGCAGTATTCTAATTTATTATTTATAAAATAGCATACTCGAATTATAATAAAAATTAATCTTGCTTTTTGTCGAATCGTTAGAAGTTATCTTAAAAAGGCGAATAAGAATTAAAATTTTGCTAATATATATATATATATATATATATATATATATATATATATATATATATATATATATATTCATATATAATTCACATTTATTTAAGTATATATGGCCTGGCCACGTACATAGGTACTAGTTGTTTGCAGAAGTACAATAACGTCCGTGGCAGCACTACCGCCTTGTCTAAAACGTGCCGTGAAAAAACAAAAAAAATGTACGTTTTGACGGAGTCTAATAAAAATTATTCATCTAAACCTGCTACTTAGCTAGACCATCAACCGACTTTAAGAGCCATACCAAAAAAATAAATTTATTAATCAAAGTCGCCATCTATCTGTGCTTTATTAAATGTATTTTTTATTTATGATACTTTTTAATGAATGAATGAATGAAAAAGAACAATATATTTACCTACCATCCACGACGAATTGCAAAATGCTGCGGTCTGATAATTTGACTATATTACATACATTTTTATTAAAAAAATAATCCACTTTAGCTTCGGTTTATACT
The DNA here is from genome assembly GCA_019049505.1 of Pachyrhynchus sulphureomaculatus. NCBI lineage: Eukaryota > Metazoa > Arthropoda > Insecta > Coleoptera > Curculionidae > Pachyrhynchus > Pachyrhynchus sulphureomaculatus. The sequence goes on along the minus strand of CM032454.1, from coordinate 89,117,194 downwards.
CAAGCGATACTAACTTTGTTAATTTAAACAACACATGCTGAGTATTTCTACATTTTTGGATTTTTTGTGAACTTCTAAATATTATTAAGCTTAAATATTTTTCATGAAAATATTTAGAAAAATATTTTTCTTTAATTTCAGGATGCTTTAGGAAACAAATGTGCCAAAAAGGTAACGTATAAAAAATTGTCTAAAGGAGACTTAAAAATAAACATCGTTTTCTTCTAGAGAATCTCTAGTCTTCAATTGGAACAAAATTAGTAATTTTTAAGTTGTAGGTCCGCAATATAAAAAAGAGGTTGCCGCATTGTAAAGTTTTGAAATAACACTAAAAATTTCTCACAAAATAAGGTGAAGACAATGAAAAGAATGTGTCAGTTTTTTGCAAAATTTAAAATCGTCGCTGGTTTGTTATAAAGTTAGAATAATCGTATTTAAAGCTTTTTGTTATCTCTTTAGTTTCTGCTGACTAAGACGTCACCTAGACAGCTTCTCTTATTACTTTTTACTTAGAAATTTAAAAGGTAATAAATACTTTAGCCATTAATTGTAGTAAGGTAAATGAAGGTAATAGAACCTTCAACTAACATCCCATCAAACACTATATTTTTATGCCAAAAGGGAAACGGCCTAAAATACGACGATGCCCTATCACCAATGCTAATCAATATCGCCTTTCAATATGTCAATAAAAGTGCAGACATCCAGATCCCCGTAACTATGTTATGTTCCGTAACGACGGACCTAACCGCTGCTGGCTTTTGACGATGACGTATATGTGATTGGAAATAACTAACTAAAAGTTAAAAGACATTCATAAAAGACAAACGCAAGCTGGAACCGTGAGACCACGCATCAAGGAGGGAAAAACAAACTATATGTATATCACCAAAATCAACCGGAATAGAGATAGGGTGGGCCAAAATACAGCAATAGACGAATATAATTTCGAACGAGTGAAATAATTTACATACCTGGGAACGACACTAACAGAAAATACAGATGGAATGAAAGAAATTAAGAACAGGATTCAAGCCGGTAATCAGTGTTAATGTGCCCTACAGGAATTTCAGAAGAACAACTAAAATGTCTATCTACAAAACTGCCATCAGACCTGTCGTAATGTATGGTTGGGAAGCATGGACCCTGACCGTGGCAAATGAAGAGTGTCTTAAAGTATTCAAGTTGAAGTTTCTACGAAAAATTTATGGTCCTGTCATAGATGCTATAACGGGTGCGTACCGAATCCGTACTAATAGGGAACTCGAAGATCTCTACAAAGTACCCAACATCATTAAAGAAGACAAAGCAAGGATCGTTCAGTGGGCTGAACATATGAGACGGCAGCCAGACCAAAGAAACTTTAAAGCTGGCATAGGAAAAAGCGCCAGTAAGTTAGAGATCCTTGGGACGCCCGCGACTTCGTTGAAAATTTAATATTAAGAAAGATCTTAGAATATTAAGGATTGAGAATGAAATCGCAATCATGTTGGACAGAAGACAATGGACAATTGTTCAGTCGGCTAAGAACCACCAAGTGTTGTAAGCCACGGAGTAAGCAAGTAAGTAAAATGTGTTGTAATTTTTGGCCAGTATGATAGATATTCTAGTAAAATACAGTGACGACATAACGATTTTAAAAATCATTAAATATTTTTTTTTATTTAGTATCGCACATAAATAATTTTTAATTTAATGTTCATTCAGCGTATTGTATAGTAATAATGTATTCAATCAAAATATATTTTTAATAAACACAATGGTCAATAGTTATCAAAAATTTACATTTATATATTATAAATAACATGTATTAAAGCCAGTAAATAAATAATTAAAATAAATTTTAGGCAAATTTTAGAGATTAATAGTTATTTAAAATTAAAAATAATTCAAAATTATTGTTTGTTAGAGATAAATTAAATTTATTAAAAATAACTGAATATAATAGTGTTAATTTTTGAGTAAATAGTTACAAAAAGTACAGTGTAAGTTTTACACTATGGTCAGCTATCGCGAATGGATATATTGTTGGTTGCATAAAAGTATTCCCATTAACTTTAATCTCATTAAAATATCTATCATACTGGCCAAAAATTACGGTCCATTTTACTTACTTGCTTACTCCGTGGCTTACCCTTGGTGGTTCTTAGCCGACTGAACAATACGCCTTCATTGTTTTCTGTCCAGCATGGTTTTCGATTTCATTCTCGATCCTTAATATTGTAAGATCTTTTTAATATTAAATGTCCAAAGAAGTCGCGGGCGATCCCAAGGATCTCTTACTTACTGGCGCTCGTTACCTACGCCACCTTTAGAGTTTCTTTTGTCTGGTTGCCGTCTCATATGTTCAGCCCACTGGAGGCGGAGTACGGATTCGGTACGCATCCGTTATAGCATCTATGACAGGACCATAAATTTTTCGTAGGAACTTCAACTTGAATACTTTAAGACACTCTTTACTTGCCACGGTCAGGGTTCATGCTTCACAACCATACACGACGACAGGTCTGAACGCAGTTTTGTAGATATACATTTTAGTAGTCCTTCTAAATTTTTTCTATATTAATAACTCCTGTAGGGCATATTAGCCCTGATTACCGGCTTGAACCCTGTTCTTAATTTCTTTTGTTCCATCTGTACTTTCTGTTAGTGTCATTTCCAGGTATGCAAATTATTCACTCGATCGAAATTATATTCGTCTATTGCTGTATTTTGGCCCACCCTATCTCTATTACGGTTGATTTTGGTGATATACATATATGTTGCTTTTCCCTCGTTGAAGCGTGGTCTCACAGTTCCAGCTTGCTTTTGTCTTTTATGAATGTCTTCTTGACTTTTAATTAGTTATTTCCAATCACATCTACGTCACGTACTTTTAGTTAATTATTTCCAATTTCCCATTTTTATTGACATATTCAGGAGCGATATTGATTACCATTGGTGACAGGGCATCATTTAATTTTAGGCCGTGTCCTTTTGTCATAGAAATATAGTATTTGATGAGATGTTAGTTGAAGGTTCTATTAAAGTTTCATGATACATATTTCATTTACCTTTCTACAGTTAATGGCTAAAAATTTATTACCTTTTAAATTCCTAAGTAAAAAGTAATAGGAGAAGCTGTCTAAGTGACATTTTAGTCAGATAACAAAAAGCTTTAAATACGATTATTCTAACTTTCTATACTAATATAGGAATTGATGGCCTCATCAGAGCCATGTAGTTTTGAAAGTTAAATTTTGACTTAAGGGGCTAGTTTTGGGGGGTGAAATCGGAAGTGAAAAAAAATTTTTTTTTACTAGGTCATCGAGTGTGATGTCAAATGAAAGCTTGTGGAAACACGATAAAAATATATATATATAATGTAATACTTGCGCACACTTTTTTTTTGTATTATTTTTTTTAAAATCGTGAAAAATTGCTGTCTCCCCCCTTTTTTCGAAAAGTACTGATCAAAAAAATTTAAAAAAATTCTGGAATATTCTCCACGGGGTGTAGATTGAACGAAAATTATCACTTTCATAATTAATTTGGTATATAAAAAAAACAAATATTTCAAAGTCATCAGTTTTCAGTAAAGATTGGAAACAAACTTTGTTGAAAACTCATTTGGAGTGTGTTTTGTGAAGTCACTGATCATTTTATACCACCGTAACAAAATTGCGCACGTTCAACTTGCACTTGACCGGTTATTTATTGTGGACGTACAACTTAAAAATTACTAATTTTGTTCTAATTGAAGAGTAGATATTCTCCAGAAGAAAACGATATTTATTTTTAAGCCTTCTTTAGACAATTTTTTTACACGTTACCTTTTTGGCACATCTGTTTCCTAAAGCGTCATGAAATTAAAGAAAAATACTAATTTTTCTAAATATTCTCATGAAAAATAATTAAGCTTAATAGTATTTAGAAGTTTACAGAAAATTCAAAAATGTAGAAATATACAGCATGTGTTGTTTAAATTAACAAAGTTAGTACCGGTTTGAGTATAACGGAGGTGAAGGTGGTTTATTTTTTTAATAAAAATGTGTATAATAAAGTCAAGTTATTTAAAATTAATCAGACAGCATTTTCAATTTGTCGTGGATGATATGATAGATAAATATATTGTTCTTGGCTATTTATAGTTTTAATTTTTAATCTTATTCAGTCAAATATTTTTGGGTCTTAATATATTCGCAAAAAATCAGTAAATGAAATTACTCACTACTTTTTTTGCAAACATACAGTTCTCAAATAAATAGCAGTAGGTACGCTTCCTCCCACAAACAGAATAACTCTACCTTCCAAAAAAAAATAAATTTTAAATATGCCTCCTTTCCATATACACAGATTGACTCCAAACAAAATATCCTTAAAAACAAGGTCAAATACTATCGATGTGAAGAGTAAGAGAGGTGAGTTAAGGACTCTATAGAGGATCGCTAAAATGTTATATGGAATTCAGTAACATAAGAATGTAATTTCAACATCTAGCCAATCTATTAGTGATTTGCACCAATAAATTACTAAATTGCATAAAATTGTAAATTAGTTAACGAACAGTTTTATTATTCAATAGATAGTAGACCAGATTTGGCTAATTATTATAATAGTTTGGCAAGTTTATATTTAGATGCTCCAGAATCTTGTGACCGTTATTTGAAAATTCTAAACATATTGGAATTTGTAAAGAAATTAAACAAAAAGGATTTTTTGCAGAAGTTGTCAGTTCGAAAATTTTTTTTAAGATTCCGTTGTATTAGAACATATTAGTGATGCTGAACAAGAACTTTTAGAACTCTCAGCGTGCTAAAACATTGTGGAGAAATCTCTCTGTTTAAAAATGGAGAAATTAATAACCTGAACAGTTTATTCTATCAAATGCATCTTCTCGATACTATTCATGGACTGGTGAAAGGAACTGAAGTTCAAGTTTAGTCATTATATTATGAGTTAAGACATCGTGTTTCACCATGTCAAGAAGCAGCACAAGCATGTGAAGACTATTTAAAAATAAAAAAAAACTTCTCAAAATTATTGGTTGAGTTTGAATTATTAGAATTAGCTGAACACATTTTATTAATTTATTATTATAATTATTTTGTTACAGTAGTTGTCCCATTATATATTATAAAATAAAATTTTTTAATATACTCCGCCGAAACATACATTTATTTCTGTATTTCACGGCACGTTTTAGATAAGGCGGTAGTACTGCCACGGACGTTATTGCACTTCTGCAAACAACTACTACCTATGTACGTGGTCAGGCCATATATACACGTACTTAAATAAAAGTGTACCTTCCGCATCGCAAGCAAGTACTACGCGAGCCACAGTGATAATATTTCATTCGCCAAATTGCTTGGTTATGTAAATTCGTGGAAAGCAAATTTAAAGCAAAAGGTAGCTAATTCTTTAGGAATAAATTTATTTTCCTCAACCACAGATCTTATATAGACAGAATAATCCTTTTATTCTTAATGGTGTTAATTAATCTTTAAAACAGAAAATTTCTTGAATACAAAAGGAAGGGAAGGGAAGGGAAGGGAAGGGAAGGGAAGGGAAGGGAAGGGAAGGGAAGGGAAGGGAAGGGAAGGGAAGGGAAGGGAAGGGAAGGAAGGGAAGGGAAGGGAAGGGAAGGGAAGGGAAGGGAAGGGAAGGGAAGGGAAGGGAAGGGAAGGGAAGGGAAGGGAAGGGAAGGGAAGGGAAGGGAAGGGAAGGGAAGGGAAGGGAAGGGAAGGGAAGGGAAGGGAAGGGAAGGGAAGGGAAGGGAAGGGAAGGGAAGGGAAGGGAAGGGAAGGGAAGGGAAGGAAGGGAAGGGAAGGGAAGGGAAGGGAAGGGAAGGGAAGGGAAGGGAAGGGAAGGGAAGGGAAGGGAAGGGAAGGGAAGGGAAGGGAAGGGAAGGGAAGGGAAGGGAAGGGAAGGGAAGGGAAGGGAAGGGAAGGGAAGGGAAGGGAAGGGAAGGGAAGGGAAGGGAAGGGAAGGGAAGGGAAGGGAAGGGAAGGGAAGGGAAGGGAAGGGAAGAGAAAGAGAAGATAAAGAGAGGAAAAAAACTGCAAAAAAAGCGAAGTCTTTTTTCGCCTTTCTTTCCGGCTGTTTTTTTAACCTTCCATTTCCGGTCTGTCCGGCTCGTTGATGATGGTGACTTAACCATTATAATAAAAATTTGCTTCTTGGCTTGTTATATTCGACCTCTTGTTCTGTTCAAAGACCATTCTCCACTTTCAAGTTTCACTTTAATTAAGAATATTAAAATGAATCGTGATATTGTCATTGACGATGAACTTTTAACTTTTAATTCGGCGATAAGCATTTGTCTGCTAAAGAAGATGAATTTTTAGAAGGTTGGTTGGATGATTATACAACTGATGATTCATGGGTTCCAATAACTGGTTACAGATCTCCTTTTGAGTCGCCCTAAACCACCGCTGATTTAGGATGAAATAAACCTCGGATTCGGAACCGCCTAGGCTGGAACCAACCATGGAACATTTTGATCTGGAACTACCAATGATGGAGGCGCCCATGACGGAACACTCCATCATGAAACCAGAGGGAGAAAATTGCTAAATTTTGTTATGACATATGATAAAAAAACATTAGACAATTTTAAAGTGTTAATTGTGTAATAAGAAGGAATATTTAAACAAATATTTACTGATTTATATATTTATTCCCAACAATGTCTGTAATTATACAATAATTTTACATTAGCTAATGTGCAACGCCCCAGATTAGTGTTCTTATGAAAATATCATTTTCTTAAATTGATTTAATATAGGTTGTAGTTTAATTGGAATGTTTTTCGTTTGCTTTAGCATAAATTCTGTATGAAGATTGATAAACCTTTAATATCTCTTAAAATATTATCTACTTCATTAATTTTAATATGGCATAGTTCTGACCAACTAATCAATTTTTATTCTTCAGCAGATATCAGGTTTCTTATAAATGGTGGTTTAAATAAACAATTTGCACAACGAATACCATTATAAATCGCTAACTCTTTGGGAACATAGCTAGAAAAGCAATTCTGTCCCTGAACGGCAATACACACGTCTAATTCGAGCGGTATCATAGTTGATACAGAAATCAAATTGACAATATAATGATTTTTTTCGGTTTGGTTCGGGATTTTTCAATCCTTTGTTTTTTCCGTTAATTATTTCTTTCTCATTTTCAGCAAATATACCCATCATAATTTGGAAGGAGAAGGTGTATACTAATATTTAAAATTTATTAATAGTATTCTTGGGAGGAAGAGTCACTCTGTTTGTTGTGAGGAAACGCTCTATTTGTGGGAGGAAAAGGAGAAAGGTATTCCCACAAACTGCCTAGTAGTAGCAAATTGGATTTTCTCAAATGCAGGAAAAGTAAATTTTCCCAATATAATTAAAAGACACAACATAATAATACTCACCTCTTTCATTCGCAGAAAATAATGTAATTTTTCGACTCCTTAACTCAAATAACCCTGAAAAAGAGCTATAACACAATAAATAAGAAATCATATTTCGAATTCCGTTCTCCACTACTTACATAATGCATAATTATTTATAGTAAATAAATAATTATGCTTAAAATTTGTTCATTATCACAACCAAAACTTGGAAAAGTTCCCATAATATTATTAAAACTATACCATATTTGACCACTCCATCTCTTTCACGCCCTTCTCCAATTAAAATGAAAACAACTTTAGATTCCTCCACCCCAAAAACCATATGTAGAAAGCAACCTCATCACCCTTACACCTCTACATACTATAGATAATATTCCCTAAATTTGTTCAAAAAACCTGTAAATATTTCAAAATACTTTTTAAATTATACAATATTCAACAACCTCCGCCCGTTTCAGCATCATCCTGGGTTAAAATTGAAAGCAATTAAACAATTATCTAATTTTTGGATTTCTCGACTTCAAAAATCCTGAAAAAGACATATAAAAAGATCTATACGAATCAACCCCTCTAATCTCCTCCTACCTCTTTCATCCTTGATATGTTTACTGTAAATACTTAGGTATAAAATTTATTTACTATTTCAACAAAAAAAAAAGCACGCAAAGTTACCATATTACTTTTAAAACCATATAAAATTTATCGACTTCCGCGAACACGTAGTTTGAAAATAAGTACTTAGTAAAGAGTAACTAAATTCCCACATCTTTCACCTCCTTATCATAAAACAATATAAACTAAGAACTATAGATTTGATTTATACTTCAACTATTATATTATCATCTCGTTCGAGAGTTATCGTGCCAACAGATCTACAGGGGGACAGTCAGATAGACAGGCCGTCCAGAATGGGAAAATAAGACTTGAAGAAAAGTAAAAATTTCTCACAAATACAAAACTTTCTATTTGCAAGGGAAGTAAATAAAAAATAAATTCCCTGATGGGTTATAAATACGTTTCGACCAACTTAACCTTAATATTTTTTCAAGTTACTTTGTGCTTAAAACCTCTTCTATACACAATTTTTGTTACAATTGGAATTAATGAAAAATCTAAAATACACAAATAAAAGTATATTACGATTTACACGCAACTCATCTCTTTCACTTTTACTATAAAAAATTATTTTTTAATAAATATCAGTTAAGAATTCCTAATCAAGAATAAGAAAATGGACCCTGCACACTACATATGGAAAGGTTGTCCCGGACAAATTGGCTCAAAATGTAGTATGTTGTAACTCGGGTGATCCTGATGAAAAGTCTTTGTGGGCAGAACTCGTAAAAATTAATAGAATCCGAGATATTGGGCACTGATGGCCCCATCTGAAGAGAGTATACTACAGGGTGTTCTGGAACTGTAAGGCATGTTTTACATACACACACTAGCATGCACGCATGCATACACATGTATATACGAGGCTGGTTTGAAAAGTCCGTGCAAAAATAAAAACTACTTATGTGTTTGGGGTAAACCTTTTTTATTTTTCGACATAGTCTCCTTTTAGGATTATACACTTCGTCCAACGATGTTCTAGTTTGTTGATCCCTTCCGAATAATAGGATTTGTCCAAGTCTGCAAAATATCCATTAGTGTCTGCAATCACCTCCTCGTTTGAATAAAATCTTTGTCCCGCCAGCCAGCCATTTCTTCAAATTGAGGAACAAATAGTAGTCCGAGGGAGCCAAGTCTGGAGAATAGGGGGGATGCGAAACGAGTTGGAGTCCTATTTCCATTAATTTTGCGACCACAACTGCTGAGGTGTGTGCTGGTGCGTTGTCGTGATGGAAAAAAGAATTTCTTGTGGGCCAATCGCGGGCGTTTTTCTTGCAGCTCGGTTTTCAAACGGTCCAATAACGATGAATAATATTCATCTGTAATAGTTTTACCCTTTTCCAGATAGTCGATGAGGATTATCCCTTGCGAATCCCAAAAGACAGTCGCCATAACCTTTCCGGCCGAAGGAACGGTCTTCGCCTTTTTTGGTGCAGATTCCCCTTGGTAACCCATTGTTTAGATTGTTGTTTGCTCTCAGGAGTATAGTAATGTATCCATGTTTCATCCACAGTGACAAAACGACGCTTAAAGTCCTCCGGATTCTTCTGGAACAGCTGCAAACCATCCTTGCAACACTTCACACGATTCCGTTTTTGGTCAAGCGCGAGCAATCGCGGCACCCATCTTGCGGATAGCTTTCTCATGTCCAAATGTTTATGCAAAATATTATGTACCCGTTCAGTCGAGATGCCCACAGCACTGGCAATCTCACGCACCTTAACTCTTCTGTCATCCATCACCATATCATGGATTTGATCAATGATTTCTGGAGTCGTAACCTCCACAGGCCGTCCAGAACGTTCAGCGTCACTTGTGCCCATATGGCCAGTCCGAAAATTTTGAAACCACTTATAAACTGTTCTAATCGAAGGTGCAGAGTCACCATAATGTTTATCAAGCTTCTCTTTAGTCTCCTGATGTTGTGTGCGGGGTCGTTTATCAATTATCCCTACCCCTTTCACCTTCTTTTCATGTTAGAAATAAAAATATTGAAAAAAAAGAAAATGTAATGTTTCAATTCCTTGACTGCAACAAGACAAATACAAAATCACTCTTATGCTTCCCTTTTCCACCCCTTTGGCCGGTTTTTTTTTAATTGATTCTTAAAATTCGCCTATTCTCCTTTACAAAAAAACCATTAAAACTAAATAATTCTTCTTCCACCTCTTGCACCCTCTTTCCCTATTGAAATTCAAAGTAATAAAAAAAATAACCTAATTTCCTTGTTCCTACGGTCCAAGAACTCTGAAAAGGATATATGGATATATAAGGATATAACCTGAACTAACCTTCTACCCCACCCCATTAACCCCTTTTGTATTTTATTATAAATAACATGCTTAAAACTTGTCAAATATACCAATCAAAAAACCAAAATACTATTGAAACTAGACAATCTTTAAGCACTCCCACCCCTTACACACCCTTCTTGGGTTAAAATTGAAAATAATGAAAAAAAAAACTTAATTTTTGTATTCCTTTAAAACTTTCCAAAAACCTGGAACAAATTATATAACGCTATATGTACGATACATATATGTTCTTCAACTCCACCTCTTTCGCCCTTTAATATTTTACTTTAAATATTTATATAAAATAGTTGTTTATTGTATACAAAAAAATTGACTATTGTAATACGATATGCAACGTATACTAAATATAGTAAGAAATTTGAAGCTTACCGTGTTTAAATAATCCAAAAAAGTATTTACTAATGAAAAAACTCGCTTCCAAAATCACAGCGAACAAAATATACTCGTATATATCCGCCACCGCATTCATCTGTACGTGAATGAATAAAATTAAAATGACGTAACAAATAAAAAACCTGAACTAACCTGAAGAAAAGAAAAATTTGAGGGGGTAATTTTTTTCACTAATAATACTCTTTCGATAGCAAGAAAAGTAAATGCAATAACTAAGCTTTTGTTCCATAATTACATTTCTACCCACTTAACAGTTTGAATTTCAAAACATTATTCTATATTCAAATAAACATCTTTTTAGGCTACTCTGAATTCGAAACTAGTGAAAAAAGAAGAACAATCGAGTAAAAATATATTATGTCTTACACGCAATCACCCTTTTAGCCCCTTAACTCATCCCTTTCATAAATATTTTAGCAAAATATAAAATAATATAAAAACCAGGAAAAACTGCTGTATTACTATTAAAACGAAACAAAATTTATCTACACTAACCTCTTTCATCCTCTTCGCCCCAAGAGATACCGCTCAAAAAGTGACAATACTAAAGTATAGTTATATTACGGCATACACACAATCACTTTTTCGCATCCTACCTCATCCCTTTCACCACGTAAAAATTATACTATAAGAAAATTATTTTATAAAAAATACATAATAGCACAGTCAAAAACCAAAAAGAATGTAGTGTTTTGATTACTTGACTGACTTGAAAAAAATCCTAAAAAGACCTATATCAATACAAATACGAAGTCACTTTGCCACTTTCCCTGTCCATTCTTTTGGCACCTTATATGTTTTATTCTAAATTATTCTGCTTAAAAATTTTTATCCCACTCAAAATAGTAATGAAAAAATAACTTAATTTTCCTATCTCTCGCACTCGCTCTCTCTCTCTCTCTCTCTCTATATATATATATATATATATATATATATATATATATATATATATATATATATATATATATATATATATATATAGACTTCTACAGTCAGTGTTAAATCCCTGTGAATTCAACGACTTACGAATCTCCACACGCACTCCACCTCCATGACTTTTTTAACTTGTCTGGTCGAATCGATCTTTTCTATATATGTTAACATAATTACTCAGTGCCAATTTGGCACTATGAACACTCAGATAACATCATACCGACACAAGAGCAATAAGCCCGTCGTGGTTGGTCCAGGTGATTCCGCTAGGTTATAAATTATACATGACGCCCGCATTATGGTAGATAGGTGTTTGAATCTGACTACTTATCCTATCCAAGTTTTATAGTTGTTTCTGCATATGTAGCAGAGTCCCTACGAAAAAGTATTGCTAAAGAATCGCTTGGTTTTTAAATTAATAATTTTAGACTCAAAAATTTGGACGCCAAAACTAGAGCATACAACATGGAAGTCTTGTCGACATCCATCACACTTAAAGGGATCGGTCACTGAATTCACATCTTCACTGCACATATAACAAACTGCCATAGTAGTCGACTACAAGAATCTATTGCAGATCAATAGATAAAATAGTCCAAGCAAGATTAAACTCCTGACCTACAAACTCGTTGATCTTTGTGCCTACTTCTATCCGCTGGTAATAAATGAATTTATCACTATAGAAGTCCAATCTGTTGTTTATCCCCTAAACCTAGATAACTGCCGACACACAACTGCAATAATAAAAACCTATAAAATCATTAGAAGATTCTCAGTTGCACAGTCTTACAAAAAATTTACAATCACAATATTTCGAGGGAAATGACTAAATTCATGGACACCGCCTACACTGTCTGTTAGTGGAACTACTAGGTGTTAACAGAAATATAGAATGTAATGAACATGTCATATTATACAGAAGAGAAATTGGTTAAAACTACAAGAAAACGTTGGAATGGCAACTTTTTCATAGATAGGAAAAGACTGTAACGACCAGCAAATCACGTATGTGCAAAAGAGAAATAAAAGAAAGAAACATTGTCAGTTACAGTATCTTTTAGTCGAGCTTCTATCATTAATAATTTTTGGATGGCAATTCATTTTTTACACCAAGAGAAGGTTTTTATTAGAAGCGAAATAATTATTATTTACAAAGCTGTTAAATAACTACTAAATAATTTATTTAATGACATAATAGTATTATTAAATAACAATAAATTATTCCACAAAGAATAATAGTCACTATTTGTCAACTAATATAAAGACTAAGGAATGAGCCGAATATAAGCTGATTAAATTATCGAGACCTAATCGTTTTGACCAGTTGAATTGTATACCTTTTCTGCACCTTATACTACAATTTTATTAATTTTAGAAAATTCCATAGAAATATAAACTTATTAATTTAATAAATGAATTTTTTCTTCAGATGAAAACTGGATTTCTGATAGAGAATTTAGGTAAAAATGAAAACAACATTGTTTTTCTAGTAATTTTCCTAGTGGTATTTGGAATTTTTGATTACCATTTTATAATTTTACACTACGATAAGTCTTACATTTAGTATTTTTTTTTATTTACGTGTTACTTATTAGGGGGCAACAATAATTTTTTTGTTATGCAACTTTTTAGTCGAAAACTGCATACGTATTAAAAGCAAGTAGTGAATATATACTTCAGTTTTCGTTATCTAATTTTGATAAGATTAAGGTGAAGTAAGATCCTGTGGAGAAGAAAATATATTCGATTTAAACAACAGTGTCAAAATTTTAATCTCTTAAAATTATTTTAATGCAATACTGATGAAAGCATGCTATATTATGGTTAATTGTAGAAAATGTAAGTGCAAGAGTTCCTTTTAAATACCATAATAAATTTTTACAGCATGATATAATCCTCTGTTCAGTCAAATGTTTTTTTAGTTTGTATCTAATTCAAAATAATCTAAGGCAAATTTTCATCATAATTACCAGTATTTTGCCAAAATGTCTGCAAATATTCAAATTAGTTAAGCTTTCAAAATGGACCACTTTGATTTAGACTACAAATTGCTATTAATCTCCAAATATTGCATATTAATGAATGTATAGTTAAGCTTTAATAATTCGACTGTACCATAATTATAGATATAAAATAACAGTATTATATTCAAAGAAGAAAATAAACTTGTAATAAATTTCACCCCAGTATAAGATCGTCCCCGGCGACCTATGGCAGATAATTTCGACAAATAAGCCGAAGAATTAAATAAATTAAATGACGTAACATTACACTAGTATTGGTAGATTTTAAGAATATGATAGGTAAAGGCAAATTAAAAAAAAATTATACTAAGGAATGAAAAAATAGAAGGACTGTTGCAATTGATGTAATCAATATATTTTTCAAGCTTCCCAATCGCGGTCTGAAATCTTCAGAAATAAAATAGATGTCGTTTTCATAAGTGACCGATATAATAATAATACAACTCAATCAGTAAAGATTTAGCCAGGATAAAATCTCTCGTCTGATTAGAACTCATTCATAGCCAAAATTATTGTTATGCTGAAAAAAAAACAAGCAGTGAAACTATAGTAAACGAAATAGATATTTCCTGCATAAAGAGGAAAAGTCTTCTTCTTCTTCCGACTTATAGCTGGGCACTATTACCTGTTTTCTTTGTTCCTTGCTCTATAGATCGTCGCTCCATCTCTTTCTTGGATGTTCCGTTGATCTTCTTTCATTCGGTGTCTTTTCTCTTGCTATTCGTACTATCCTGTTGTTTGCCATTCTTCCTATGTGTTTATCCCATTCCAATTTTCTTCGTCTTATCCACTGGTTGATATTTCCTATATTACATGTGCGTCTTATGTTTTCATTCCTTTCTCTATCCCTTAGTGTCTTGTTTGTATATCTCCTAAGTATTCTCATTTCAGTTGATTCTAGCATCCTCTGTGTTATACTTGTATTGGGTCTTGTTTCAGATGTGTAAGTCATTACTGGCCATATTACGCTCTTGTATATTCTTGTTTTGGTCTCAACGGAGAAGAAATTATTTCTAAATATGGTATCATTGAGCCATCCCGCTATCCTATTAGCCTTGTGGTCTTGATGTTTTACTTTTTTCTCGATTTTTCCGATATTAGATATTTTGACGTCCAGGTAATCGACCTCCATCACCTATTGGTTTATCTTCCACAACCAGCTTGCACCTAATCGGTTCCTTTGCTATTATTATTGTGTTGGTTTTTTTAGTTGAGATTGACATATTATATTGTTTGCTGCTATGTAGAATTCGCATAACAGCCTTTGCAGATCGTTCTCGGTCTCAGCCATTATTATCGCGTAATCTGCGACTATCTTATTGTCTTTATATATATTCTCGATAGTTTTAATTATGTCTAATGGGGTGTTTCTGTTTTTTAATAGATGAATAACGTCTTCTATTTGCACATTGTCGAAAGCTTTTTTTAAGTCTATCAGACACGAGTATGCTGGAATATTGTATTTTATAGATTTTTCTTTCACCTGTCTCCCAATGAATACGGCATTGGTGCATGAACGTCCACTTCCGAATCCTTGCTGTTCTTCTTCCAGCTGTATTCTCGGGTTTGTTTTTGTTGTAATAATCTTTGTTGTTAATTTCAGTGTACAGTTTAGTAGATTTATGCCTCTAAAATTATTTACATAAAGTAAAGCAAGAAATATACATTTGCCAAAACTAACAAGACGACTTCCAAAAACTAAGGAAGGAGTGATTCTAATATTCTGCAATTAACGCATAAACTGCATAAATGACGCGATCTGAATAACAAGAACGATGCATGAAAATACAAAACTAAAAATCCAGTCATAAAGAGAAGCGATAAAAGCAGAATTACAAACAAAACATGATAATTTTAACAGATATAATAAAACAAAATTAACTGGAATACAAAAACTATGAAAATTCTCTGTATTAACTACAGAAATAGTAAAATAATTAACAGATTGAAGAACACGTTAAGAACATGAAAAGAATATCCTTTAAGAATTACAGCCAGAATAATCCTTTAAGAATTACAGCCAGACAAATATATTAAGATTCAACAATATAATAAAGGACCCGAAACAATAGGTCATTCATGCTGTGAAAGCTTTAACATATGCAAAGAGACTGCTTATAGACACATTTTATTCATAAAAAGGAAGTTCTATTTAATGTATGGTACATATTAACCAACACAAAGCATTGCACAGTATATTAATTCATCATTCATCATATTGCTGATACTTAGTTAGGTTGCCGATATGGTCTAAGCACACAAATAAATTTTGACAATCATCTTACTCAGCATCTCATGCAAAGAAAATTTGATACCAGGATTAGAATCATCTTAAATCTCTATTTTAATTAAAAATCTGTTGTAAGAATTATAAAAAAAAACATTGCTGAATAAATTTAAATCAGACGTATTCTGACAAGAATTTATCACCGACCCGCAATCTGTTTTCAAAAAGAGACATGAAAATAGCGCTAACAAAAGAAATCAGAGGAGTAAAAGTCGGTAAAGTACTTACTAGTTGCAAAAAATATGCAAACAATAGAATTCTAACGACAACCAATTTAGATGATCTGATATTACTAATTAATTATATCGAGTGAGGAATATGGACTCAACATAACGAAAAGGCAATTTATGTAAATTACAAAATTCATATTAGCTCAGGAACATAGGAAAAGTTGACACATACAAGTATTTAGGGATAATCATAAACAAAATCAACTACTATCCTGAGTAAACTAAAATCCGAATAGCCTGGCTTGGTATAACTTTTCTGAAGACGAAAACGAGTATTGTAATAAAAGTTTATGACTAAAGATAAGATTATTGAGGTACTATACGCTGCTAGCGTTGTTCTATGGTATGGAGGAATAAACGTGAAGGGAATTGTATATTGGAAAATTGGAGGCATTGAAGCTATGGTTGTCACGCAGATTATTGAAAATGAAATCGATAGAGAAAATAAGAAACACAGAGGTCATGTGAAAATGAGCAGTGAAAACGAAATTATAATTACAGCGAAGTAACGAGAAGTGGGGCACGTTGTGGGAAGGCAAGTATCATTTACGTCAGCTGATGATAGAGGAGAAAATTCAGGAACTTACGAGGTTGGCTTAACTGCTTAACAAGCCATGTATTTAGCTCGGCTGTCTTGAGAATACATATAGCCATGATGATTGCCAATCATCGTAGAGAAAATGGTACTTGGGGCAAGATTTTACCATCGAACGGGATCAAATGAGAAGTAATATTAAATCATCATCCTAATCCAAAATAAATTGCTTCTTCAAGTGTAGTTATTATGAGACTGCAGTTGTTATCTTTAGTACATGGTAACAAGACACTCAACCGATTTATTTATTTTTGTCTCATCCTTTAATTAGTAGCTAACTGAGAGGAACATTATTATTTGGTTTAATTAGATAAAGTAAAAGCCATGTTGTACTGGAATAAATACATATTCTGTCATAAGATTGCCTCAAATCTACCACTCATTATTTATCCAATAAGGATTATGTATATGTTTTAACTCTTTAATGAATCAGAAAGTTAAAACATAATATTATTTGTTTGTTTTTGAGTTTTAAGTTTATCTTACCGTGAACAGAATTTGTATTTGTTTTTGGGACTAAAAATACACACAATATTTTTAAAAGTAAACTAAATTATACCTACGTGTGTTTTTGCATTGAGCAAAAATGGTATTTTGTTAAATAATTTAAAATAAACATTTCAGATGCGTCTCGTAAATTTTATTTGTTTTGTTTCATTTATTGTTTGTTTTAATAAAATCCCCGTTTAGCATAAAACACACGTATCGTTATGTGAAAAAGCAAATGAAATAGGAAATGTATTCATAAATCTGAACCATATCGGTCTAAAGTTAAACTCTACAATTTTTATTTCATTATAATTTTTACAATATGGAAAATTAAAAACTAAAATATTCGGACAATGTAACAATAATAAAATATTTCCCCACCAATTCATCATTCAATTATATTTCAAACCAACTAATTATCTATAAAGTATAGTCTCGGCAGTCTTGGTACATATATCCTGAAGAATAGTTGGTAGAAGTATTATTAGCCTGGTCACATCGAGAGTAAAAGTTTTTTTTTAATCAAATTTTAATAATTCTGTGTTCTTTTGAATTAGTAAATGAAGTAGGAACTGTAATAAGGCTTCTTTTGATTTTATAGCCGACTTGCTTAATAAAAATTAACTTTAACTTATTTGTTTGGATGTAGGATAATATACTTTATAATTAAAACATTTTTGCATGTTTGAAGATGACTGGTTATTTAATTATTGTAAACAATATAATAAAAAGTTCCATACAAATTCAACCTACCATTTGGATGAACTATTAAAATTTATTTTGACCCTATTATATAGCAAAAATTTGTTGGGAAAAGAGATCACAAGTATATTTTTATTATAATCTCTTTTTTTTGGTATTCTAATGTGATTGCTTGCTAGACATATTTAGGAGGGTCAAAAAAACTCATGTTATTCTCTTGTACTATTTCTGTTAAAGAGTTACCAATATATATTTAATAATTCTCTAAAAATCTATATCAGTTAAAATTACTTATCATCGGATACGATTTCTAGTCAATTTATTAAGAAGGAAATACATTAAGGCAGATGAAAACAAATAAATTTGTATAATATTTCTTAATGGAATTTTAGGTAAAATTCGTTACTTAAAATTTAAATTAACACATAAATTTTTTAAAGTATCGAAAAATGGCAAAGTTAAGCCACTGTTTTCCGACATGGTTGTGCGGTGAGTAATAAAATGGTATAGCCTCTAGCTTCTGCTGTACTCATCTGAAGCAAACGAGTAATCGAACGAAAAAAAAAAAGATTTAAAAAAAAAGTTTTGAATATTTCATAAAATTTTTATGTTCTTTTGCTATAAAAAACGCTTCTTTAAATGATTTTTAAAAATATTTATATTTAACCACAGGATAACACTATTATTTAAATGCGTACAAAATTTCAGTGAAATCGATCAATATTTTTTAAGCTATTGATGACGCCAATTTCTAAAATACAGTTTTGCGAAAAACGGGTGTTAAGTTTCGAGAAGTGGAAACTTTATGATTTGCATAATTTACCCGCTAATTTGTGATTCTAGGTGCATTCAGTAGCCCCTCAGCTTTCTTATAGAATATATTTTCTTTCAAAGTTGGTCCTGACGTTCTTTATGTACTTCCTTACTTGTTGTTACCCTGTGCCGCTCTTGCCGATCCACTCTCTACTTTGCATATTGTTTTTAAAACAGAAGCACATCTTTTACTAAATAAGCTTTCTGGAAGATATGTTGCAATTTCAATAAATTTTAGCACAGAATTCAGGCGCTTTAGAGGTAAGCCCCAAACAGCTGAATTGCAACTTTCGTTTGCATTATGCTTTTAACCACCAAAGCATCTTTTTAGTAGATTTTCATCTGAAAGATCATTAAATATAGACACATCTGGATGCAGGATGTAGAATTCATCAAAGGTACTAAATTGGTTTCCATAGCTTGCCACTTACACTAACTCAGCCTCTGCTGGGCAGTACTCATGTGTCGATTTTTATCACACACATTCTCAACGCTATTAAGAATTTGCCGGATAGTTAAACCGAAGTATGTGGGAAACTTCTTTTTATCAGAGCTTCGGTAAATTTGCCTTTTCCGCTAAGTTTTATCGCTTTGTTACCATTTCGAAGCAGATTTTTTTTTCTCAGCGTGGCCATTACATTCATTTTAATTACTTGAAAATCATCGCCGTACGAATTTATATCTTGAATTGTTTTGAACGAAGTCTGCATTTCCTATATAATTACCATATTTCACACTGAGCGTCTTCCATGTGATTTTTCTTGCAATCTAGATTCTGTTATTTATACCACTAGCGGTATTCTTCAGTTGTTTCTTTGTTTTTTGAGAATGTACAAGCTCGACAGTAAGTACTTTTAATTACGTAACTTTACCAAAGTAGTAGCCTATAAGCGTCGTTACGCCACTAAATGGCTTTGAAGCCACGTCTTTTTCCAAAAGCCGTCACCTTGAAATTCAAAATTATGTTTTTCGTTTTTCTGCGCCTACATGTACTTAATAATGTTATTTGGTACATTTTCACTCAAACCATCGCAGATATCGCTAAGATTGCAGGATAAATTAATTCTTTCTCTGCCAATTCCTAAAAAACGCATAACAAACAGAATTCTACGATTAACTTCATAACGGGGGTAATTAATGGTTCTGAGTTAATGTGTTTGTGGCCCCGATTTCCAGTTTCTTAAAATTTCACATTTTGTTTACACTCACGAAAAATAAGAAGATTGAGGTGAATATCGCAGAAATTCAATAAATCGCTAGGTGTGCTCTGTTCTTCGGTTTCACTTTTTTTTTGTATACTGATTCTCATAAAAACTAGTTTTTCGTGGGCTCGATAATCTAGATAAATCAGTTTTACTGCTTTTTGTATACGATTTAATTTTCAAATTTCGAAAATAGTTCCATACGGAACGAATATGGAAACTAAATTGACTCTAAAACTGGCCCCTACCCATTTTAGTAATAATTGGACTCTCTATACCAATATTTTCTTTCAAAAATACTCTATAAACACGTCTTATAATGTTTGTTCTATCTTGAAATAAACAATAACCGGATTTAAAAGAAGGGACTACAAAGGGCAGGTAGAACCGTTCTGAACGCTGCAACATACCTATGGCGTGCACCGGCGCTAAGTGTAGATAAATAGTTTCACAGGTTACAACGATAGAAATACTTCGAAATTCTCTTTAGAAGTTTTGCTACCCTATTTTTGAGATGTCATACTAATATTTTATGGAAAAAATTGACATTGTTGAACGTTATAAATATATTTCCCCCCCCCTTTAAGTATTGACTTTAATTGTATATTCCTTAATATGCGATTTTTATAAAATAAAAATATATTTCAGAATACCTCAAAATTACCCCGTTATAATTATTTTGAAAAATATTCAAACAGTGGATTTAGAAAACGCGGTGATTTCGTTACACGAATTTTATTATTTTAATTAGGTCCTAATAATGTTTAATAGCTTCCTCTTGGCCTTGATAAAAAGTTTCCACAAACAACTCATGTAAAATGGAAACCTTAGCCTTTTTTCGCATAATAGAAGAAATAATTCCTTTTAAACGCATCAACGTTTTCTTTTTGAAGAAGGATATCCTATCTTTGATTATTAGCAACCATTTGTTCTTTCGAAATATTTAGATGGTTCACAACTTCTTGGAGGATTATTACATCTTGAACAGCATTATGTGCTCCATCTATTGAAATTTTAAATCTCGCAGCCAAAGTAGTTAAGATATTTTCACCCTTTCCTTTTTTCCAGTTATTTTTTATTTTTAGGCAAAGTATCGCAGAATCCATCGATTAAGAGGCCAATTTTTTGGCAAACATAGAGCTCAATAACATACATATAAACACTCAAAAAAAAGATTCAAAGAACTCTTCAAAAAACACTTAACTAATTGAGCGTATTTTGAGTTGAGTGTTTTTTCTTACGAAAAACACTCAATTTCAGTGTTATGTCATGAAAAAAAAATAGTAAAGATTTTTTTATTAGAATCACCAAATAAGAAAACGAAATGTTTTTTGGCAGCTGGAAGAATTCAAAAAACCAATTTTCACTACGATTATCTGCATGAAAATGCGCGCGTGTGGCAAGAGTTCGTGCGCGTTTTCTTATTTATCCATATCATTGCAAAAATTAACATATTGACCGGAAATTTTGATATAATACTCTCAAATGTATGAAAAATAAGCCGACATTGTTCGTTTTGGCTAATTTTTTAATTAATATTAAAATTTTTCAGTGTAAAGTTTATTCATTGTTAATAACAACTTAAGGAAACAATTTTATCAAACGACTATATCCATAAGAAGCATATAAGCCTAAAGAGTGTTTCTACGCGAAAATCAACTTGATTTGTTAATTATTAACAGAAAAACGACGAGTTGATTATTGCGTTGTAAATTGATTTTGTCCGCGTTCACAGCGTCCTGCCTATTAGGAAAACATTACTATATACTTCATTAAATATATAAATTTAGGCTTACAACAAAATACTAAGAGAAGCTAACGCAATTTACTCTTGGTTTTACCTATACCACCCCAACTTCCTTAAAGCTTAGTAATCTTAGTATATTTCAAAGCATATTTATGCGAGGATGTTTTTCTAAGTTGTCTACATAGCCGTGAAAATGTCCTCATACTGAAAAATTGTTGGCAGTCAATTACCGTGCGAAAACTCAGTCATCTTCTGGAAACTGATGGTTATTGTTTTTTGAAACTGTGAAACAGTTTTACTTATGATGTAGAGAAAAAAATGTCCACAATTGAAGGAAATGTTTATGAAGGACTATCCAAAATAAAGAGTAGGCCTTTAGAGAAAATCGTCCAAAATTATGGAGAACTAAAACTTTGCTGTAGCTGTGACAACTGTAGGTTATGGCCCTCTAGTACAATTCAAGCTATTGCTGAAAGCTCTTGATCCATACAATAACTCAGGTTTAGTGGCCTGCAATTCTTTTTTCAAATATGTAAAGCAGGGCTTCAAGGGTTGAGAGTGTTCCTCAGATGATGAGTTAAAAGTTTCTGTAACGTTGTTCTTTGAGGCAAAACAAATTAGGGAAGAAAACAACTCGAGAAACGATGGACTGGAAGTGTATTGGTGTAGACAGTAGTCATATAGAAAAAAATATATATTTTGTTAAGTTCTTCTGCAAGTTTTACTAAATAGCATAACCTTTTTACTATAAATTTTTAAAAATTATATGACAATACTCAGTATATATCACTACTACACCAAACATTTTATTTTTGCACTAGACGCGCGTTTCGCTAACCATTTGAGCTTCATCAGAAGCGATGATTGATTAACAATCATCTCTCCTGATGAAGCTAACTTGGTTAGCGAAACGCGCGTCGAGTGCAAAAAAAAGTGTTTGGTGTAGTGGTGATATATACTGAGCAGTGCTATTGTGCCAAAGGTTCCACATTCCCAACATGGAATATATGACAAGCTCAAAAAATTAGGTTTGACTGAATTGCTAGACTCAAGTCTGTTTTAAAACTTAAGTACAATATTTATTCTACCCGTAGTTTTTACAACCAACCAGAATACAGCATAATTTAATCAATATTTTGACGAAACCATTTTATCAATTTCAAATTTTGCCATGCACATATTCAAAATTATAATTTCCTATAGGATGTATTTGGTTTTAAACAGTAAGTCACTTAACGTTAATCCTATCGAACGGAGCGCGTGAAGTAGAAGATAAATATTCAGAGTTTTCTTTTATTTGCAATTAAAAAGCTGAACATTGTGAAAATCGTTATAACTCTCTACTTAGTACAATAGAAACAAGAAAACAACAAGGGTAGGACTTATCACCCTGTAAAAACCACTGCAGAACAATAAAACTTAATAAAAAGAATCCCAGAGGAAAGAAAATTTGAAATGCTGAGAAGTTTATATTTCCGTGGAATTTTATACAATTTAAAAAATCTGTAAAATTGGATTGCGAAACCTAGAAAACGTATAATAGTCGAATTATATTAATGACTACTGTTTGGCTCATTTAATTTACTTGCACTTGATTCAGCTCTATATTATTTTTTATAGAATAATAAACTGTTATTTAGTAATTTACACATTTTAATAAGACTATCGAAGACAGGGATATTTTTGTACTTTAAATTGTAAGATTCGAATCCGTAGAATAAATAGGGACAGCTGACATACAATACATGTATGTATATACCAAAGGATTATAATATTTGTGCATGTAATACTTTATTGTAACGGAACATATTTCATTGTATGTTGTGTGTTTCTTGTTACCTAACTTGATATTCAAACCTACAGTTCAGAAAATTCATAATAAGTTACCATACAGGGTCGAAAAAAAATACTATATTCGGCACCCCTATCCTTGAATTAAATGAACTATTT
Source organism: Pachyrhynchus sulphureomaculatus (assembly GCA_019049505.1). NCBI lineage: Eukaryota > Metazoa > Arthropoda > Insecta > Coleoptera > Curculionidae > Pachyrhynchus > Pachyrhynchus sulphureomaculatus. The sequence continues at coordinate 89,093,509 of CM032454.1, read as the reverse complement.
GACCCGTGAATGGTATACCTAACCTCTATTATTTATTTAATAAAAATAAGTCTTTTCGGGATCTGCACTTGGAAAGAATAGTGTTCATTAATACGATTTATGGTCTTTGTGGGGAAGGTAAATCATCTCAAATTCTCTTCTGAATTATTAAATAATACAGTGAAAGTTATATGAATTATGTCAGCTTCTACAAGTGACTGATGTGGTAGATGATCACTCGGGGTTTCAACTCCATCACTTGAATCTCGCGCTGATCCACTTATTTAGGTAGGTAGAAGATCTACCATAGAAAAAACTACTCAAAAAGATAATGTAATTGTTAGATCAGCTTATTCTGTTGTTCGTAACATTCTAAAGTAACCTAGAAAATATACAAGACAAGAATAGACAAGATAGTTCGGGTAAATTGATAATAAGAGCTGTATACGGACTAATGAATGTTTGCCATAAGTACTATGAACAGGAGAATTATATTTTCAAAAGAATTCCTGCATAACGAGAAAAAAATCACTCAGCTCTGAAAGGAATAATATAAGTATGTAAGTAAGTTATTTAGGAAATGAAATTTACCTTTTATTTATTTAGTTACTTTATTTATTTATTGCATTTTCCGTTTACGGTAGATGCGTTAAAAAGGTCGGTAAATACTTCTTTTAGATTGCTCAGTTCTGATCAAAGGAAAGAAAATCAAAGAAAATAAAATAAGGCAGGGCCGAATTTAATTTAATAGAAAGGTTTTTACTTCGCCGATATTGATATTTCCTAACTTGAAGATGCCGATAGAGTTCAAGAACAGTGGCGTAACACGATAGCTAATCTATTTTACCTGATAGACTAATGGATTTAAATTTTGCTTAAGATTTATTAATGGTTTACTCAACAATTATGCTCAACTTTTTATGTATGAATTTTCTCTTTTGTACATTTATTTTTGAATTGGAATTATTTATTTCCTTTTATTACCTATACACTATTATATATATATATATATATATATATATATATATATATATATATATATATATATATATATATATATATATATACATATATATATATATATATATATATATATATATATATATATATATATATACGTATATACATATATATATATATATATATATATATATATATATATATATATATATATATATATATATATATATATATATATATATGTATATATATATACCTATCCTACAGAAAGGGAATATTTCCGTCCTGTTGGAAATGTGCCACGGTTCAGCCGATACCTAAAAAAGGTAAGAAGACCTTGCCAAATAACTACCGGCCAGTTGCACTGCTTTCAATAATATCGAAAGTCATGCAAAAGGTTATCAATGAGCATCTTCTAAAATATCTTGAACGATTCAATATTATTAGCGATCACCAATATGGTTTTCGTAAACATAGATCAACAGGAGATCTTCTGACTTATGTAACACATGTTTGGAACAACGCAAATTTGAACACTTTGGAGAATCTCGAGCGGTTGCTCTTGATATATCCAAGGCATTCGACCGTGTTTGGCACGATGGACTATTGGCTAAGTTGCGCTCTTATGGTATGTCTCAAAGGTTCTGTTTGTGGCTCTCATGTTTCCTCAGAGAGCGTTCTTTACGAGTGGCGGTCGACGGATTTCTTTCTAACACCCTCACTATCAACGCTGGTGTGCACCAGGGCTCCATACTGTCTCCTACTCTCTTTCTCATTTACATTAACGATCTGCTGGAAAAGACCGGGAATCCAATCTATAGCTTTGCAGATGACAGTACGCTTGTCCCTTCATTCACCTTGAACGCTCGGACATCGGCTGCTCAGGCGAATATACCGCAGACAGCAGGAGGTCATTCAACTTAACAAAGACCTGGAAGAAATTCTATCTTGGGGTGACAGTAACCAAGTGGAATTTAACGCTACAAAAACACAAGCGGCAGTTTTTTCTAAAAAAGTTAACGTTGCTGAACTCGACATAGTTATGTCGGGGCACTCCATTCCCCTAGCATCGTCGCTCAATTTGTTGGGTGTTAGTTTGGGAGCAAATATGTCTTGGCATGAACATGTTGCAGGCATAGCAAGGAAAGCTTCTCAAAAGTTGGGAATATTATTTAGAACCAGAAAGCTTTACACCCCACAACAAACTGTTAATTCTTTACAAAGCCCAAATTCGACCAACTATGGAATACTGCTCCCACGTTTGGGGCTCCGCTCTCAAACATACACTGCATTTGTTGGATTCTGTTCAGAGAAGAGCGGTTCGTCTGATTGGGGACCCAGAATTGACCGGCGGCCTTGATTCGCTGGAACATCGAAGAACGGTTGGCGACTTGAGTCTGTTCTACAAGTATTTTCGTGGAAAGTGTTCGAAGGATGTAGCCCGCTTAATTCCTCCCAAATCGGTGCATG